>OX442368.1:11433865-11723865 GCA_949357725.1 Hyperoplus immaculatus
TGAAATTATCTCCACTCGAGATCCACTTTCTCACTTGTAATCAAGTTTTTCTGAGTTTTCATGAAATTGTAGATGTTCAAACCTTCCACTTTTCTGAGCACTTTTAGGGCTTCTCATTCACATGGAGCTTCACATAGACCTGAAGGCTTTAAAGCCATCAGAAGTAAAGTAACACTGTCTACCAGAGGTTTTCTCACTCGTATCGCTAACCGTCAGCTCTCACTGTCAAGTTTCACATATCCAGAGGTGTGGACTCGAGTCACATGACTTGGACTCGAGTCAGACTCGAGTCATGAATTTGATGACTTGAGACTCGACTTGACAAAATGTAAAGAGACTTGCAACTTGACTTGGACTTTAACATCAATGACTCGTGACTTGACTTGGACTTGAGCCTTTTGACTTGATAAGACTTGCTACTTTCCCCAAAACACAAAGATTAAAAAGTATATTTTTAAGTAGGCCTACCGCTCTGTAGGCCTATCTTTCATCATGTAGTGTAGCGGAGGAAACTGGTGGATGTACCGGTACTGCGCTGATCTGCTTATCACTGGCTTCACTTCAGAGGTGTCGGCCAGAACTCCACTTAAGGCCAAAAACGTCAGACTATAAGCATGAGACTAGGAGAGGAGGAGTAGGGTTTATCCGCTCTTTATTTTCCTTCTTTCACAGGCACAGCAGCATAGATTGCAGGAAAAGAACAAAAGCTTACATTCCGCTTGTGAGGAGACGTTAGAACAGCTGTTGCGACCGGCGAGTCGCGGCCGTTAATAACATCCAGCGATCGGGACTGCATGTACTTACTCACACACGGGTGATTCACATAAACTCAAATAAACACGTTTCAACTGTGTAATGATCGACTACTGCGGCAACATGGAGGTCGCTCACACACCTGACCGAGGGAGAAGAGAAAGGAAACTTACTAAACAGACTCTCCGGCCGACTGACGTCACTGCCACTAACTGACAGCTATACTGTCATCCACACTGAACAAAACACATCTTAACACACTATAAGAAATAACAACACTGTAACCTATAAACTTTGGGGCCTTTTCTACATGTAGCCTATGTGTGAGTGTCTGTTTTTGTTCGGGTATAAAAACTACGAGGTGGTCAACATAACACAAATTAATAAATGTGTTTATTCTGTAAAGGAGTGGTTTAAAATGAAGAATATTATTGCAAAATATGAGTTAAATGTTAAAAATGGTAAATTTTTACTAAATTTTTTCACTGGTAAATAGTGTATTTAGGAAGTGCAATGTCCGTACAATTTTTTTTTCCACAAATTCAATTGCACTTGTTTTAATAAATAAAGACAGATTTTAAAAGCGTACATGATGTGGGTAAATATATTACTTTTTGGTTAAAAGGACTCAAAATGACTTGAAGCTCAAACTGCAGGACTTGGGACTTACTTGAGACTTGTCAGCATTGACTTGGGACTTGACTCGGGACTTGCCTGTCTTGACTCGAGACTTGACTCGGGACTTGAGTGTAAAGACTTGAAACTGACTTGTGACTTGCTAAACAATGACTTGGTCCCACCTCTGCACATATCCCTACCAGCCAGTTCATTCGAAATTAGAATTAAAGGAATACTAGGTCATTCTGGAGACTGTTTGTTGACAATCACTTTTTCTCAAAATCAGTGAATATTTCCTCACAATCTGATACCCTTGTGTAGGCCTACTGTGTATGCGCTGAAAGAAAATGATGAGCGAATTAGGGATGTCCATGGTTAACTGGTTATCCGTTAACCGTTAAGAAGATCTTTAACCGGTTAATACTAAAGGTTAAACGGTTAAAAAAAAAATTATCTTATCTTATCTTATCTTCTCTGAAATCCGGACTCTTATTTTGATATCGCTAAACCGGATGTAAGAATGCCAACTGTCGGTAAAGAATGAAAAGATTCGTGTAGGCTACTCTCAACTCTATAATAGGTCCATGGTACGCTCCCAGAAAGATAGCCAGTCACAACTTATGGTCACAACACTCCCCTGCCATGTGTTTATATAATTTAATTAACAGCGTGGGCTCCCACTAGCTTAACATAGCGCTAGCATTAGCCTTCTTGAGGTGGATGCTGTCCTGTATCTATCACCGTCTCAGTGAGTGTGAGAGAGTGACAGACAGGCAGTGAGTGCCCGCCCCCTGCACAGACACAGGTCTGCCATGCTTGTGTGCGAGGATCAATAGCGAAAATCCTTCATAAACAAAAGCGTAACGTACCGTTATGCAGTACTGATAACATCGGAGCTTATCAATACTACGTCTTTCAAAATGTTGCCCCGTGCTCAGCACTACTTAGCACCGGGTTTCGGTAGGCTATACCAATCCCTAAGCCTGTGTATTTGTAAATGTCCCTTTTCAGTCACTTATTGCACTTTCTGCTCCTACATTCGCATACTAGACTTCTTCTCACAACAACAAGGTGCCGTGTGAATGTCAAAATCTAGGCATTTAAATTGGCTACTGGTCCCTGAATAGTTTTTAAATTAATATGCAGGTCCTTGGAACAAAAAAAGGTCTGGAGCCCTGTTTCATGTATTTCACTATAAATAGGCTACATTAAATCTTTACGGTTTACCGGTTAATAACCGTTAATTCTTGTGGTTAACCGGTTAAAGAAAACATTCTAAATGGCCATCCCTAGTGTGAATACACTGGTATGTACGTACACAAAGGGAATGTAAATAAATTGTTCCCTGTTCCTTTGTTTTACATACCAATTTACAGAGCCTTGGCTCTGTATAAACAGATTTTCTTTTCAGCATCGACAGGTAGCAGATTGTGAGGATATATTAACTGATTTTGACAAAAAGTGATTTGTCAACAAACGTTCTCCAGAATTACCTAATATACCTTTAACTCCCTCTTTGTTGTCTCTCCTGCATAAATGGCAACATGAATTAGCTAGGGAAATGTGTTTTGATGAAAGTCCATTGGGTTTTGGTACAAAAATCCTGGTGATGTTAGTGGTAATCATATACAGTAGCTGCAGTCCAGTGTGAAGTCCAATATATTAATTATTGTACTACTGGACAGTGCTAGTGGATTTGAATATTGGATTCAGCAGGTATACATGTTGGCCATGTAAAACTCTGCAGTCTGAATAATGAGTTAAATGATCACCATTATGAAATTTGTGTGGCTTCTGGGTTGAAAAGAAAGTTAGCAAACCAACGCATAGTGGCTGGCTATGATGAAACCGTTGTTTTCTTGTTTTTGCTCCTGGCTCTCGGCCTAATCACGGTGTGTGTGTGTGTATATTTCTGAGAGGGGTAGAGAGAGGAAAAGAGAGTGTGTTGTGCCTCACTAGATGATTGAGAGTAGCAATTAGAGACTTAATTAGTGGCTATCACAAACACACACACGGGCACACTACGTACACAAACACTGGTGCAGATGTGCAAACATTCATGCCACTATGCGCACACACACACACACACCCACACAGACACACACACACACGTAATGAGGGAGGAAAATACTGTACGCTTTCCTCAGTGTGTGTGCCCGTGTTTACTAGGTACCATAATATGATTCCATCCACATTTTAAGTGTTTAATTGGCTTTTAAATCCCACTATGTAATTATATGGTTGTGGCACACATACACACACACACACACACACACACACACACACACACACACATATGGACACCTAAAAAAATCATTGTGCACACACACACACACATGCAGTGCAGCTGTTCATTAGCATGATGGCTTTGGTTCTGTCTTGGCTCTAATCACATCATGTTTACATTTACATCAAGAGGAAGTGCAGCGCTGCCACAACCACACACATACACAAGCCCACCAGCCCGCCCACCTACAAACACACACTATTTAACTTTCAACTGGCTTTAATCATATCACTTTTACATTTCAAATGAGAGAAGAACACACCATAACTGCAGACACATAACACACACACACACACACACAAACAGCTTGGTGCATGCATTATTTAGGCAGATCTGTAACTGAACACACACATACGCACACATTATGGAAATACACAACACACAAACACTCTCTCACACAAACACACAATCACACACACTCAAATGCGCTCCTCATTAAGTATCAGCAGTTTGAGTATTATTCACATGAGCGTGGAGTGCTTTAGTGCAGTTTCATCATTGATTGGTTTGAGATTTCACTGCCTTTAATTTGATAAAAGCAGGGCAAACATGAAGTCTGCCTAAATCATTGGCTTTGAATGGTGTTAAAACTGTGTGTGTGTGTTTGTGCGCGCGGTCCTGACTCTCAGCATGTGTCTGTGTTTAAATGAGTGAAGATCAAATAGTGTGATTCTGCAGTTCTTTCTTTTTGACCCATGCAACTAAAACATGACAGTGTGAGTGCACAGACAGAAAGTTAATTGGGGCTGAAGGCAATATGTCTATTAACTGTTAGTATTTTTTCAACATCAATGCATCCGTTTTGGGCTGTATGGTACCATGTGTAAGGAAGATTTATTTTTGTAAACTAAATAATCTGTGGATGCCAAATAGGCAAGTTGATGAATACTAGTAAAGTTTGTAATGTTCCACAGATGCTGCAACGGAGAATGGAGCAGCATATTTATTTTCAGTGCTTGCACGAATGCAACAACGTGAACTGAATCTGTGTGTGTGTGTGTGTGTGTGTGTCTGTGTCTGTGTGTCTGTGTGTGTGCGTGCGTGTGTGTCCAGACCTGCAGTTAAAGGCTGCTGAGCTGAACCAGACTCTGTCGCGCGGCTCTCAGGACAAAAGCCTGGCGGAGATGAAGGAGGAGATTGGGGCCATGCTAGCAGAGATGAGACAACGGCAACTGGGAGGCAAGAAGAGCATCGCAGAGGAAGAAATGGAGTATGGACCACACACACACACACCCACGCACATATGCTTACATACTGTACACACAAACAGTTAAAGGTGAACTATGTCATTTTGTGTACATCAGAAAAATTAACATTTTCTATGGTATATTCTTAGCCTGGCTCCGCCCGCCTACCTACTTCCGCTCAAATTTCATTTTCTCTTCAGTAGTCAGTCTGGGGCTGCGGTGAATTTCTCAGTTCTAGCTCAGGAAAATTGATTGGACCAGGACCCCCATTCTTTCCACATTGTAACTTTTTCACCTACCCACATACTGTAACTGTTGTTTTTTTTATATACGTATATTTTTTTTTAGCACGTACAGTACCTGTATGCTACTGCATTCACCTCAGTGCTCGGTGTTCTTGGGGTGTTTCCCCAGTCGCTTTTTTTTCTTTTGCTGAACTTGCACAATGACAAAGAGAGGGAAGAGAGCACATAAGTTGAATATGCATAAAATTCACCTTAATAAATCAGTATATATATATAAAAACATTTCTCAACTAATCTTACCTGCATACTATAAAGAAAAAAGTATATCATGAGTTGGCAACATTTTTACACGAGCAATATGGCAAACTTGAGACAACATAAAAATCCCGGCATGTCAGCTATATTGAAATGATGTGTCGCCATTTTTTTTCGCTCCGAATCATGCATACTTATTTCATAGCGTTTCATCAAACCTGTGGCTTCTATAAAAATGTATCAGACTGTTGAAACTTGGTCTTTGTTATATATTGATTTTAAAATTGCACCTGCATTATTATAATTTTTTTGCTGCATGATTATTTTTGTTTAAAGCTGTTTAGGTGCAGGTTTACCGGTATTTGAAAAGTATGCACAGTTCTATCTCATATTGACAAGACCTGATTTTTACTTTATTGAAAGTCGCAAAAGTTTATTAGAATCCAATTGATTTTCAGACAGGACTGAATGGAGCTAAGTAGATGCCTTGAGACCAGTTAAAAAAATGC
Source organism: Hyperoplus immaculatus (assembly GCA_949357725.1). Lineage (NCBI taxonomy): Eukaryota > Metazoa > Chordata > Actinopteri > Uranoscopiformes > Ammodytidae > Hyperoplus > Hyperoplus immaculatus. Next base: position 11,439,720 of record OX442368.1, read on the forward strand.
ATCCACACTCAGCATTTCCATTTTGCTATCTGATATGTAGTGCAGTTAAAAGATGAAATCATGCAAAAACCACCGCTCCTTCAATATATATATATTTTTTTTATTTCTAGATATCTGTCTCTTTCTTTTCGTTGACACAGAAAACTATCAGAAAAAAATGTATGGTATATCTGATGTAAATACAGTCCATTCCGCAGATATCTGATATACACTTAAACAACTTTAAAAAAATACTTTATTATCAAGACTATTGTGGTAACTATATATTTATATCTAAATATCCTAAAGCCATGGACTTCTGCAGATGGTTTAACAAAGTGATTTTTTCACGATTTCTTTCTGTATCTCGAGGCGTTTGATAAAATTACAGTAGGATTCCACCACTCTCTTCATCCCTCCTTCTGCCCCTTCTCTCTCTCCGTCCGTCTCTTTTCGGCTGTAAATGTAGACAAGGTCGATGAGTTAATTAAAAGTATCACTGTAGGGCTGGAAACGGGGAGAGAGAGAGAGAGAGAGAGAGAGAGAGAGAGAGAGAGAGAGAGAGTGACAAATGTGTAGAAAGCAAGGGAAGTCTGTGACAGATGGACGGAGAGAATGGTAGTGGTGGGGAGAACAAGAAAACAAATCTCCACTGCCACTAAATGACTTGTGTGTCAGTTTGCCATTCATTATTTGACTGAACCCTGAGGGGGAGATTTCAACCAGAGCAGACAAACACAAGCATCAACAAATAGGTCCATATTTTATATATTTTCAGCTTGAAAAAGTTTCCTTTTCATTGTAATGCTGTAATAGTAAGTTGGATGTGTATTTATATTAAGATGTGTGTGTGATATTCACCATGGGGTTCATTAAAGTTTCATCAGATCCAATCATAATCTTGCATTAATCCCAGAAATGTGTGAAATTGTCCTCTTGAGTGATGTCATCTGGGGGACACTTTATCCTTGTGCATTATTAATTCTGAAGGTGAAAAATAAGGCCCATTAATGGTGAACATATGGTTATAAACATGCCGTTTTAAATACATGTCAAAATAAGGAGGCTTTCTAATAATTAAACTTAAAGGTGCACTATGCTGTTTCCAGGGAGGGGGACTTGTTAACGTTTGCAGAGCTTGCAGTTAGTTTAAAAACCATATTCTATTAAGACTTTACATGTAATTCTTAGAATGAAATAATTCTACCATTAATTGAAAAAAAAAGTTTTTGAGATACAAAGAACCAAATATAAGACTAACATATGATTGTATATAAAACTGTGGGCCCATCGGCTGTTACAAAAAAAATTGTTTAACAGTGACATTTAAGGTAGCTTTCTTAATTCAAACAGTCTTCTGGGGATCCCATTTTGCTGTGAGGAAAGTTTGTTTATTAATTTAAGAGAATATACCTTAGACAATGTTCACTTCTCTGACACACCCAAAGTTACATAGTGCACCTTTAAGTAATATAAGGAAATATAATGAGAACATGTGATATGAAATAAAAGTATTGTTAATCCCTATGGGCTGATCAAATCAAGCCAAGCCTGCAAGATAGTTCTCGCAATCATCTATCAACAAGTTCAGCGTCACATTTACATGGCCTACTTTTCTTTTCCATTGCAACATATTGTATATCTGACACACCATTTTCAAAATAACGGTTCAGGTTATGCAGCAAATAAAAAGCTTGTACAACATGTCATCAGATGTCAGAAGGCAATCTGTTTTTTTGAACATTTCTTACTCTAAGGTAGTTTGAAAAGCCTGCAATCATAGGGAGGATGTTAACCATATGTTTTTGCTTTAAATATGGGGTTACCAGTGCACAGCAATTATTTGTGTTGCATTCAGTTGTACCCAAGGTAACAAAAAGTTATTTTAAGTAACAAATTATATGCAGCCCCTTCAGTTCTAGCAAATGGGAAGGTGTGGGGGAGGGTTTTCTTTTATTCCAAAACCATCTAATAACACTTCTGATACTGGCCCCTTAAGCCACCAGTGTGCTCTGTTTATTACTTTGTTTCAAGCCCACTGCAGCACTGTTTACCTGTGATCTAGTGTCCCACTAGTAGGAAAATTATTATTTTCACTCCCCACTCCCTGCTGTGCTAAGCTAGGTGTCTCTTGTAGGGAGAGAGACATGTTCAGTGCCTTGATATCAGCGTTGTAGAAAATAAATGACAGTGCAGTCTATGTGCGTTGGCCGACTAGATTATATTTAGATTGAGAACGGCAAAGCAAAGCTGTGAATAATTGATGCGATGACAAAGTCTGATGACTGTTTGAAATTCCTTTTTTTATCGGGTCTGTGCTCTTTGAAATGTCGTACTGTCAGCTCTGGGTGCCTGTTGCATTGATTAAACTGAGCATATACTGGATGTAATGTAAAATATATGCCTTTGAATATCTTCATCTGACACACAAACCGATAAGGCCCATGTATGGTGTGGTCTAGTTTTAATTATCCTTTAGAGTCTCTTTCTCTGCCAGTTTGTATCTGTTGCACACACACACACACACACACACACACACACACACACACACACACACACACACACACACACACACACGCACACACCATTGAAACAGCATTTGAAATGTTTTACTCTGTCACAATTTAATCCAACTGTGCCTGAGGAGTCAATAGAAGATAATCGGCAATTTCTTTCCAGCGTTCCTACATTCGGTCGTATGGAGTGATTATTGTTTTTTTTTTGCAGTAGCAGAGGCTATGTAATGCATCACAATAACTTCTCCTCTCCTCACTTTTGCCTCAATTCCACTTTTATAACACCATAAAAGCACATTGTTATATGACTCAAATATGAAAATAAATACTCTAATCTCTTACTCCTTTCTTGTTCTTCTTCTAGCCTGGCAGAAGAGTTGTATCAGAAAGTGAAGAGAATATTTGGCGACCCCCATCAGGCCACAGAAGACCTGAAAGCAGAGGTAATTACACCTTCTAATCTGTACTCGTTTGTCACCAATGTCCCCCGAATTAATGACAGTAACTTAATGTGTCCCCCACCCCCATCTGCTTCTCCCTAGATAAAAGAGAAGCTCTCAGACCATGAGGGGAAGCTCCAGGAGGCCCAGGATCTGCTCCACTCTGCCCAGGGAAAGACCAGGCAGGCTGGGTCGCTGGCTGATCAAAACCAGGCAAACCTCACAGCCCTGGAGGTACTGACACAGACACACACACACACCAATATAAGCACGCACACGCATACATTGCCAACAATGGACTATCGGTCTACATTTACGAAATGTGGACATCTATTATTGGTCGTTTAAAATATACAAAAAAACAATATAAAATGTAATTTTAAAGGTCACATATTATGCTAAATGCACTTTTTAAATGTGTTCCAACATATCCATGGGTCCAGAGACTGCCAAAATATAAAAAAAAATAACAATCTCTCCTTTTCTCACTCTCCCCCTTTTTGAAACCCCCACCCGTCCCCCCCAATATACTCCAGTCAGAATTCTCCTCGTTTCTGACCTCAAAAACTGGAAAGCCAGAAGCTTCCACTGTGCAGCCCACACCCCTATTTCTTATTGGTCCACGGCCCTGACAGACCGAGGGCGAGGCGTATCTGGCTTCGCTTCCGGACAGGGGGCGGGAGCAGCTCAAAGATTGTATATCTACGAGGGGAGCTGCAGCTCTTTTTAAAAAATAGGCCACTGTGAGATTAGCTGAACATCAGCATAGTACAATAAATTATCTGAAAGTTTTTTTCAGCAAACAATTAAAGAAAAACGTATTAGGGACCACTAAGACCATATAATATGGTGTATAATAGAACCGAAAAGTGTATAATATGGGAGCTTTAAGGCATTTTGTCATATACAGCTCCGGAAAGAATTAAGAGACCACTCCAAATATTCAGTGTCTCTCGCTTTACTGTTTATAGGCATATGTTTGAGTAGAATGAACATTTTGGTTTTATAATATAAACTACTGACAACATTTCTACCAAATGCCAATCAATTTGTTGTCATTAAGAGCATTTCCATTGAGTAATGTAGAGATGGAGATTTAAGAAAAATCCAGACTGGTCTCTTATTTTTTTCCGGGGCTGTAACTTTTAATGTGCTTTTTTAATAATTAAAAAAAAAAATTGCCAAGAGGGGACTCTGATCCTTGAGCGATATCTCTCACACACACACACACACACACACACACCTACAAAACTACACTAACACACACTCTGCTTTGACCTTCTTGTGCAAAAGAGAACCAAGAACATTGATGGTCAACATAGTTGGGTTTCTTTGATCCACACATGGCTGGTAACTGGTATAACTCATATTTCACAGAAGAGACAAGGGGCACGCACATCAAACAAGTTGCCTCGATGTTTGATCCATTTTCCTCTCAGAAGGTGCAGATTTGAGAGAACATTTGAACCGACTGAAATGCTAAAGTTATACCCCAAATCCAAATGAATATAAATGTGTCCACATTAGCTTATGTGCTGACAGAGAAGCATGTTACTTGTTCCAAGTGTTTACTGTGAGAAATGACAGTCATACCAAGAAATAATCAACCATTACCTGAATTTTTCTAGTAATATAAAGACTATTATACTTTATTTTACATATAAGGATAATCAAACTTTGCCAAATACATACACTCCTAATATGAAAATAAGTTCTAAAACGAAACTATATTTTCATGAAGAGTGGAGCGTCTAACAATCTGTTCCTCTTTGACACCAGACACTACTCATCCCTATCTTTCTTTTCAAGCCTTATGCTTATGATTCATCGCATATGATTCATCATCATGGAAAGGTCACTGCATAGCAATTCCTTACAGAGAAAAACAACAAGCATTTTTCGCAAAGAAGATTATTAAACATAGAGGAAGCTGTGATCAGACACACACATACACACACACACACACGCACACACAGTACACTCTTTCTTTCTTTCTTTCTTTCTTTCTTTCTTTCTTTCTTTCTTTCTTTCTTTCTTTCTTTCTTTCTTTCTTTCTTTCTTTCTTTCTTTCTTTCTTTCTTTCTTTCTTTCTTTCTTTCTTTCTTTCTTTCTTTTCCCCCTATATAAAAAGCATTCATCCAGCAAAGTGGAATACAAACCCATCACACTGGGGTTATACTAAGTTCACGCAATCATTTAATCCAATCACTAATTGTGTGTCCTCTAACACGCCTTTTATTCTTTTCAATAACTTGAAATCCTTTTTACCATGAAGAGCGACAGCAAAATGATAATTTCCCCGAATGATTGCTATGTTATTACAATGTGAACCAAAGTTTAATTCTTGATTTGACTTAATGAACCGAATAAAAATCCTGTTAAATTCACACAGACCCTCCTAAAGAATACAATTGGTTTACATCCAGGTATCTATGCATTATGTAAGGGAAAATCAAGAGAAGGTGTGCGTTATACGGTTATAATGCACACCTTCCAGCCAATCAGAAAAGAGTATTCAGCCAGAACGTGGCATAAGGATTAAAGTGTCATGTCTGACAAAACTTTTAGTGTTTGTAAATTGTGGTTGAAGTATAGTATTATTCAGGCAATGGTCAGGAAAATAATCAGCAGCTGTTTTCATTGATTAATGGAGTTTTTCAGGAACAAATGACCATATGTCATTTAGTTGCTGCCTAAAGTTAAAGGCAAATGTATCTTAATTTACCCCAGAGTGCCAATGTGTTGTTCAGCCAGCAGTTGAGGACAACATTAAATAACAGACAATCGACAACCACAAAAAACTACAAATAAATACTAGTAAACACTCACATAGTGCTATTCAAGAGGTCAACTGCAGTATAGACAAATTAGTTTTTTTATTGTATCAGTCCTGCATCTTTGTCAGAGTACATCTGCGGCCAAAGTGAACCAACATTAACTACTTGGACAGGGGTGGACTAACATGTTTGGTCTCGTTTGATGTTAAAGAGGACCTATGATGCTTTTTGACTTTTATGACCTATAAACGTTGTTATGATGATTCATAGTCATGCTTAACCATACTAAATTATCAAATAATGACTTACATGCATTTCGACATATTCCCTGCTGACCGTCTGGGGTGTCTGTGCAGAGCACTAAACACTATTCTAGCCAGTCGAGAAGTCACGTGTTCAAAGCGGTCTACCCTTTCATAATTTGTGACGTCGCATAAAACTTTGTGACGTCTCCACGCGGATGTTTCCATGTATGGTAATGCTGTCACTTCCCTGTTCGCGTCTGCCTCGCGTATGCCTCGCGCCCTTATAGGTCCATGCTCGCGCTTCCCGCCACTGAAAGTGTTCCGGAAGGAAGGTAACCAATCACAACGGAGTGGGGTTTGCAGGAGGGGGGAGAGGGGAGCGGAGATGGCCGAAGCACAGGCGGAGGGAGCCGAAGCACACACACTCAAGTGTTGACAGGATGTGCTGGATCGCCAAAATAAGAGAAAGAGCTTCCCGAAAATCTACATAGTTTTTTGTGATGTGATTCGTGTCAGGTTGCTCTATAGCAGTGTAAAACAAGAAATTAAGACCAGAAAAGTAGCATAATAGGTCCTCTTTAAATTGAAGATCTTTAGGTTTTGAATTGTCTGTCGTCATCACCTGGAGCGTTAAGGACAGTGTAACGGGAATGTCTCACTGCTTGTTAACATCTTGTTGACCAAACGATGATTACGATTAGGATTAGTCAACCTGTAGATTATTTTGTGAAGAATATAATCATTCGAATCTGCCCTGGTATTGATCCCCGGTTTGCTGTTTTTCAGAGGAAGCACTCTGCGGTGAGCGCAGTGAGACAGGAGGCTCAGGATACACTGGGAGAAGGAGAACGTCTGCTGGATGAAGCCAACCAGCTCTCTGACAACATCAACAAGGAGATAGAGGTAGGAAATAAAAGACTGGTAGAAACCTGTAGAACCGCTATTCACTCCTCACTGAGGAGTAGAATATCTCTGTGTGTTGTCTTTGTCTCTTTTATCTATCCTTTCTTCAATTCAAATCATTGTATTTGCCAAGAAATACAGAAGTACCACTATACTATTATCTCTTGCATGCAATTTCAATATGTTCTTATGTCTCAAAGGTGGGGTCAGGGATTCGGGAGATTGCTTGTTGTCAAAATCACTTTTTGTCAAAATCAGTGATTATTTCCACATGTTCAGAAACCTGGCCGTACTGTGTGCGCTGAAAAAGAAAATCCCAGTGTTAATACACAACTTAGGCTCTGTTAACCGGCAAGCATGTAAACAAAGGGGTTCCACCATAGCTAGCAACATGCCCATTTACAAAGCCTAGGCTGTGTACTAATATTTGATTTTCTGTTGGTAGAGGATCGTGTGCAGATATTCACTGATTCTGACAAAAAGTTGTTTTGACAACAAGCATTCTTCACAATTGCTGACTCCACCTTTAAAGCGGCTACGAGTAAATATATTTTAAACAGCCTCACCTTTAAGCATTACCTTTAACAGCAAACGAGACCATCAGTGCAAAGAAAGACGTTTTTAAATAGTTTTTATTACTGCTTTTGGTCTGGTCGCACACCCAGTCCGATTTTCGGTTCGCTCGTGCAGGCTCTATGGTCACATATCCATATTGGTCGCAGATTTCAGTGTGGCGCAGCAACGTGATTTGAGAAGCCTATCCCTCTAGGTGAGGGAAGGGGAGCGGGAGCTTTGTTTGAGACAGTTATTTGTCGTCATAATGACTGATAACGGGGCTGAACCATCAAAGAAAATAAATAAAATGCAATGAAGAAAAGCTAAAAGGGAGAGTGATATAGGCTACGGGCGGGACGAGGGCGTTGCCAAGCAACGTGTATACAATTTCACGAGAGCGAAACTAGACTGCAGTGTTTACTCCTAAATGAATGAGCGGTTGGTACTAACACAAAGTTTGCTTTGCTTCACCATCATCAGATAACCATTATCTGAAATAGTCATTATTTACAACAACAACACAAACACATTACTTCATCATGATCCATACTAACTGCCGTCTCTCGTTCATTCGCTTTCTGTGAGGACACGTCTTTCAGCTCCGTGAGAGAGAGTAGTTGGGTGACACTGCTGCATCAACTCATTTCAATCAGGTGTGTGTGGCAGTGACTGGCATTAGTTGATGCAGTGTCAAAACCACTCTCACGGAGCCGAAAAGAGTCTTCACACTTTCAACACACGGACATGCACTATATTGCGACCTTCTCAGTTCACACTCGCACGCCTGGCACGAGCTAGAAAACAGCTTTGCGACAGCGGGCGTCATAAAAATACTACCGCTTTTGTCCAAAGGGTACGCCAACGTGCCATCTTACTCGTAGTGGCTTTAAATGCACATTCCCAATGTTATCTTATTTCTCAATGTTTAGTGTATTGTTATGCCTCTGTAAAGCATATTGAATTGCCATGTGTCTGAATTGTACTATATAAATAAACTTGACTTTTCATTAACTTAAATAATTAGCCAGGATATTACCTTGGACCACAGTGAATATTAACCCAGCCAAGTCTTTCAAATGGATCAGTCCCTTTTATTTTTCACTTCCCTGTTGTACTGTGTGTGTGTGTGTGTGTGTGTGTGTGTGTAGGACTTGGAGGAGATGGGCAGAGAGCTGGGCCCTCTCCATGACCAGCTGGATAGTAAAGTCACTCATCTCACCAACGGTCTGAGTGACGGGAGCCTGGCCAATCACGTGCATGATGCAGAGGAACACGCCAAGCAGCTCAATGACTCGGCTGCCATTTTGGATGGGTAACTATAAAGACTTTGGACCACATTTGCACATGTTCACACGGAAGTAAAGCATATACTAGGGGTCTAGATAGGGCTGAAATTGGTAGATGTTTTAGTAATAATTGTATCATATTTATCCTTTATCAATCTATTTATTATAATTATTTATTTATTATTCAACTTGTAACTTCAATCGAGAAACTGTAACTAGCTAACAATATTTGCTTTTTCCCCCTTTAATGTCAGTGAACATTTTGTCTTTTTGCATTAAAAAAATAAAATTGACTTGTGGGTCTTGTAATATGCCATAGGCATATGTGCTTTAATAGATATGGAAATAACTATAAAGTGACATCTATTTCTCTCTTTCTTGAAAGTATTCTGGCTGAAGCTAGAAACCTCTCCTTTAATGCAACAGCTGCCTTCAAGGCCTATAGCAACATTAAAGCAAATGTGGATGAGGCGGAGAAAGAGGCAAAGGCAGCCAAACAGAGGGCAAGTGAGGCACTGGCACTGGTGAGTGGAAACTTTTTACAAACACACACACACACACACACACACACACACACACACACACACACACCTATTGACTAAAATTCAAAATAGCTATTTCTTACTTCAGTTCGGAATACATGTTCCCTCAGGGTTAAATGAAGAATACCATTATTTTCATTATGTTTATTTTTTTTTTATTTATCCTTTATTTAACCAGGTTAGTCTCATTGAGATTAAAATCTCTTTTACAAGAGAGACCTGGCCTGGATTATTATGTATAATTCATTGTGAGAAAAAACATTGTGTGCTCTCTCCTTTCTCTTCTGCACGATTTTAAAAAGCAAATATTCACTAACCAAAAGCTGAATTGCATAGGTATGTATTCTATATGTAATCCACTTCACATTCAGGCACTGCATACATGCATACATAATATAAATACAAAGTACGAGCATTCTAGCTTTCCAGACCATGAAAGTGTACTCTTAGCACAAGAGATTGTGTGTGTGTGTGTGTGTGTGTGTGTGTGTGTGTGTGTGTGTGTGTGTGTGTGTGTGTGTGTGTGTGTGTGTGTGTCTTGCATGCAGTAATGTAAGCTTGGGCTCTCCATTAGTCATAGCTGAGAGATCAAAGCACTTCTCTGTCCCTCTAGTTCCGTCTTTTATTCCCGTCTCCGTTCTTTCATTATCATGACCACACACACCTGAAACCTTCCCATGCCTTCCTTTTTTTACTGCTTATTTTTACTCCTTGTCCCCCAATTTTAGTTGATTCTTAAGCACATTTTAGTTCATTTTCTATATGTTTGCTTTTGTCGTTTGTACATTTCCTTGCCTTTGATTGTCTTTCTAAATGTCTTCTGTTTCTTTTCTTTTTGTCCTGTGTGCCAGTTCATCTACAATGGCCTCGGAAAGTATTCAGACCCTTTTACTTTTTCGCGAACTTTGCTTTGTTGTGGATCTTATTTTAAAAGGATAAAATTAGCTCTTTTAGGATGCCATCACTCAAATCACCCAACCAGCCATTACAAACAATGGTCACTCTTAAGAAAGCTTCGGAAGTCTTCTGCAGAAATAGGACAACCTGCCGGAAGGACGATCATCTCAGTAGCACTCCATCAATCAGGCCTTTATGGTAAAAGTGCTTAGATGAAAAGACACTTTTGGGTAAAAGGCTTTTGATTGAACACTTTTATTGTCAAACAGCACTGACAGAACTCTTAGGAGCACAAGGAAAGCAATGTTGTGGTCAGACGAGGCACCAATTTAACTTTTGGGTAGAACTCAAAGCACTAGGTATTATTTTTTCTTTTGTTTTATTTTACTTCTTTTTTTTTTAAAGACGCAGGTCATTCAAAAGCAGGTCAAATGAAATGTTAAAAGGAACAAACAGCACACACCAAGATCATCCAAACACTTCGAAAACAGTTGGAGACAGACAGCAGCACAAAACTTCACATTTGAAGAGATAGTTAAAAAGACAGTAGCGTACAACATCTCCAACAGCAAACTGCTTGCAAATAGTCACACATTGGGTAAATCGAATCGGGTGAATAGGGTAAAATGCCATTGGAATAGTCAAGGAAATGTTCAGAAAATTATTTTGTAAAACTAAAAGGAAGGGGAATCCGGTCAGAATTAATGGAAGGATGAATAAATGAATGCAGGCAAAGAGAGGTTTTTGTAGAAAACCTGCCCCAGAGTAGCCTGGTCCAACCAGACCATCGCACTTTATTTCATTTGTACAGAAGGTCTGGAACTGCTGTAATTGTCAAACGTTCACACACTTGGAGGCGGGTGTCAGTTGAAGTTTATTGGAACTATTGGATCTGCTCAGTGCCACTCTGGAATAGCCAACCAATCACATAACGTTTGTCGTGACGTATGTCATGTGCCGGCTTCTGACGGTGCGTTCCAGTTGTACAAGGAACTCGGAAATCTCTGACTTCACTACATATTGTAGTCTATGAATCTACCGGTACCTGACAACGGTAACTTGCTAGAGCCTAACGTTTAGTTATTTGGATGAGAAAGGTTGTAGGCGTCCATACTTTCCCGAGCAGATGCTCTGGAACACAGACAGGTCGGAACTCGGAACTACCAAGCCGGTAATCTCCGAGTTCTGAGTTTAAAGGAACGCAGCATTCAACTGAAACTGGAGCGCAACTTCGACGTCATCGTTTTCAGCCACTTGCTCTGTTCGCTGATTGGACAGCCAAAAGTCTGGCTGGAGAAGGAACCCATGAATACCAATCAGTAGTCAGTCTGGGGCATAAAAATTGAAAATTGAGCCCCAGAGCACATTCAACCTCAGACTGATACGACTGACGGTTCACCTTTTAGCACAACAAAGACCCAAAGCATACAGCCAAGACAACGCTGGAGTTGCTGTCCTTCAATCAAGGGTTAATAAATAGCCTAGACTCTGTAAATCGGCATTCTGTCAGCTACGGTGGGCCCCCCTTTGTTTACATGGCTATTTACAGATCCTAGGTTGTGTATTAACATTGGACTTTTTCAAGCTCACACATTGTACTGACAGGTAGTGGGTCACTGGAAATATTCTCTAATTTAAGCAAACAAAATACGTTATCAACGGGCGTTCTCCAGAATTGCTGACTCCGCCTTTAATCCCCAAATAACATATGTGGAGAGAAGTGAGTCTTGCAGTTCACAAAAGTCTCCTATTCATTCTAACAGGGCTGGAGAGGATATGTGAGGGGAGGATGAGATACATTTATACATCCTTAATACATCTGCAACACAATAAAGTGTGAAAAAAGTATGGGGTGTGAATACTTTCCGAAGCCACTGTACTGTATGTGCCTTTTCTTCTGCCGACATTTTACACTCACTCTGTACATTTGCATATCTCACCTCTGTTTTCTGTCTTTTTTCTTCCTTCTCCTGGTAAGATAGAGGTAATGTTCTAAAGAAGAAAGGGCTGGGAAAAAAAGTTTAGAATTAGGCGTAACAACAAAGAGAGAATAGGGTTAAAGGTATGAAATGAATATGAGGAGAAATTAAGTCGGCTGAATACATCAGAATATCATTTAGCAATTCCAAGTAGTGGTGTGTGATGTTCAGTATACCTTCAGTTATGTATACTGCCGATTACTGGCCTTTGTATGTGTCAGGAAATATATTTTATAATACATTTATATTATTTTATAATAATTCATGTGTGCGATCTGAATTATTCTGAAAGCAGGTTACATAATTCGCATTGTTCACACTTTCGTGTGTGTGTGTGTGTGTGTGTGTGTGTGTGTGTAGGCTTTAGGTCCTGACGTCCCAGTAAAGGAGGCAGCTCAAGGTGCCCTTCAGAAGAGTCACAGGCTGCTAAACCAAGCTAAGCAGCTTCAAAATGATGTCAAAGGTAGCCATGACTACTACGACAATACCATAAAATACATTATAAATATACAGCATGAAGTGTTGAGGTCTTTTCAGTTGAAACAGTATATGTTTTTATCAAAGTTATCAAAGTGTTTTTTTTCAAAATGTATTTCTATGATATATTGTCAGTTACTCTTTCCCATATGGGAAGGTGAGGGAAGTTCTTATTATTAGTTAGCAGCCTGAACTTCAAATTAAACCATCATCATTGTGTGCGTGTGTGTGTGCGTGTGTAGAGAATGCAGATGGCGTGGACGGACTGAAGGGCAGAGTTAAAGCGGCGCGAGACAAAACCAAAGACCTGCTGAAAGCGGTCAACGGAACCATGGCAATGCTCAACGCTATCCCCAATGGTAAGACTCCAGAAATACACCCAACGTATGAGTGAGTGTGTATATCTGTCTGTGAGAGAGAGAGAGAGAGGATCAATATCACTGTGCCCATAGAGGTCAGGTGCTCTGGTAAACTCAACTTGACGCATGTCAGTACTCAAGGAGATACACACACACACACAGAAATGCACCACAGTCATAGCAAGGTCGTTGGACCAAAGTGATACACAAGATTACATTGGTTGGATCGACATTCACTTTTTTTTTTTAAAGTTCAATGTAGCTACTACTAGTTGTAAATGAAGGACCTGGAGGTTACCACAACATGTAGAAATTAGATTCACAATCCTTGGGAGTCAGTTGAAGGAACACAACACCATAACATGCTGCATGTCTGATCCGCTGGAGACTAAATAATGTTCTGACTGATTGATCCGCATTAAAAAAGAAAGTTTGGTAGTCATGGCCAGAAATCTACAGACGTTTGAATATATTCTTTGAAATGTGGTGAGCAGAGAGTTGTTCCAGAGGCAGGATTCAGAAAAGCATGATGTACTGAAATGAAGTGACCTCGCTATACTACAAGGTCCCAATGTCAGCTGTGTTAACGCGCGTGTGGGTTTTATATTTATCATTCTTTTCAAGGATACAGCTTATCCCACACTGTATACTAATAGTGTAAAGTATAAATGATGTAGTGAAATGTGTGGGACGAATTTTAAGGCAGTAAAAAAACAAACTGTTATTTTGGCGAAGGAGCTCAGAAAAATCCCAAGAAATGTTTCATTTGTTGATTCTACCGCTATAGAAAAAAACTTGGACCATAGGCCTACAGCAGAAGGAATAAAATCCATGCGCGATCACAGAAGGCTTGCCTTATGTAGATTTGCTGACAGTGTTGTTGTAATTACTCAGAATTCCTCATGGGGGCAACATAAGTTACGCTCTATAACTTTAAGATGTCACACAGATCAATTTTATTGTTTAAAAAAAAAGCTCCAGGGTATTGTTCTCCAATATAGAACTAGACAACACTGTAATTTTTTTAATCTTTTGTGTTTCTCATTATTTTAATCTCTTTGACAGACACAGCCACTAAGCTAGCAGCAACGAAGGCCGTAGCAGCCGATGCTAACGCGACAGCCATAGACGTATTGGAGCGCCTCGGGGATTTGAACCTGCAACTCTACGGCCTGCAGAGGAACTACAGCGAGCTGGAGGACACAGTCAATGCTGCCAATACCATTATCCAGGACCCGGAGAAAAACAGTAAAGTGCCTTACTTTTTTTATAGTTCGTCAAGAATTTTTCAATATAATTAATTAAATGGTCTAGTCATTTTGCTAAAAAATAAAAAGCAGCTATTTGGATGTTCTAGTCTTTGTTTTTTGGGTGGTAGCGGCGAATGCTTGTTTGGCATTGATAAATATTTCCTTTTGATTTGCTAATTGAATATGAAGGAAAAGGTCACAATAACTTAGTGCACTCCAAAAACAAAAAAAAATGCTGTTAAACTCCTTTTAACTCTGACAAAATGAGTTTATTTTTTTTTCCAGTTGCTTCATACTTAATTTTGTGTTTTTTTGTCTCCCAAACATTTCACTTTGATAAACAAAATAATAGCAGGACCTTGAAATTCAGTTCCAAATTGAAATAAGTTTAATCTAGTTAGAAAAAAGGGGCTGCTTAATTGTGACTGTCTCGACTCAAACCTGACATCTTTCTCTTGTGTCTCTCTTCTTTTCCAATCCCCCACAGCCATCAGTATGTATACTTCGCTTACCTTAATAAAAGTATGGATTATTTGATAAGTGGTGCACCAATACCATGTTGTAATTACCAAGCAACAGTCAGAGTAATGTTACCTCCCTGCCAACACACATTCTTAAACGATTTGTAAACACTTCTGAATAATTTTCCCGGACATTTTAAATCACTCACTACACTTTATCACTGTGGTGTTTTTGGGCTTAATCAATATCAGTTATATATATGTCAGCATGATCTGTCTTCAACTACGGTATTGGAGCACCACCCATTATTTGTAAAGCAATCTTTTAACAGCAATACAGTAAACGGTTGTTGCTTCTAATAATGTCTTCGTTCCATTCCCCTACGCTCCGCTCTGCTCTGCAGTGCATGAGAGCTCTTCACATTGCAAAGCATGGAACTCCTTTTTTTATTATTTTCGATCTCTTCTTTTTTTTTATTACTGTCTTTTTTCAGCTTACAATATATAATAGTAAACAGTGTATAATATGTTCTCTTTGAATGCTGAGCTACACTAATTGTTCGGCTCTCACTGGCTTCTCCATTTCTCTTGCTCTTCCTCCATATTTCTCCTCATGCTTTTGATTAATATCTGTTATTTCCCACAGCTTCCATTATTTGTCATCCACTCTGTGCAAGCTAGCGCCCCACGCTCTCTCAGCTCTAATACATACTGTTAATGATAATAAGTAGGTGAACAGTTCTGTAGCACTGCTTCACTTTATCTCTCTCTTCCCCATCCAGTCCACGCAGCAGGAGCTAAAGTGAAGGACTTAGAGGATGAAGCTGATAGGCTGTTGGAGAAGCTGGAGCCAATCAAAATGCTGCAGGACAATCTGAGGCGGAACATCTCACAAATCAAGGAACTGATCAACCAAGCCAGGAAGCAAGCTAACTCGGTATGTTGTGTAACCTGTCAAGCCTGATCGTATTCATATGTGACTTTATGTGTGTCAAAGAAGTGAACATTTCCTAAGGTGTATACTCATAATTGAATAAACAAACATTCCTCACAGGAAAAATTGGATCCCTGGAACACTGTTTGAAGTTAGAAAGCTCCCTTAGAAGTTACTGTTTCACTTGTTTTTGTTGTTTACAGCAGCAGGGCCCAAACATGTTCTAGTCTTATGTTTAGTTCCAGCTTCCTCAAAATAACAACAGATTTACGGTAATTTACTTTGATTTTAAATTGCAATGCTCATATATTTAATGCACCGTGTATTACATTGCATTGTATTATAAATAAAAGTAGCAATCTATTATTTTATTTCAACACTTTCCTTTCCTTTCCATTACAGAAATTTCAATGAAGTAATTTTTTTCTATCTGAGGACGTCAAAAATAAGAAAGATGCTAGCCCATTTTTTTTTAACCTAAAGCCACGGAAGCCGTCTGGCACTACATACTAGTCAACAGCAGAGTAACTTAGATACCGTTTATTTTCACTACATATCAAATAAAAAGCAAACTGAAACAACAAAAAGAAAGCTATGATGCAAAATGATTCATGTGAATGCTGTCAATAATACTATTATTTTTATTTTTTTTCTTGCCAGATCAAAGTATCAGTGTCATCGGGTGGCGACTGTCTCCGTAGTTACCGTCCCGACATCAGGAAAGGGAGGTACAACACCATCATTCTCCATGTTAAAACCACCACACCGGACAACCTGCTCTTCTACCTGGGATCAGCCAAATATGTAAGCATGACTTTTACTTATAATACTGGATGCATAGCACAAATATGAACAAACACACACAATGATAGTTTCATTTATTGTTTAGACTTTTACAATGAAACATGTTGTCTTCAAAAATGATTGCTGGAGATACACCTTGTCCTTTCCGTTTTGTTTTATACTCATTATAGATAATAGAGATATACAGTATATTAATAGATTATTAGAGGGAGCTAGAAGTTGGTCTTCACAATAATAGATAACGCCGATTACCAAAAGCACTTTCATAAATGGGATGTATAATGTTAATGTAGATTTGAGGGTATACATCATTTCTTCTGCCGTGCACATTCAGCATGCATTTGGATGATTATAATGCATTGATGTGTTTTACCACTTATTAGATCTGTCTGTGCTAATATGTCTTATTGGCTCAGGGTTCAAACTCTTTATATATATGGCTCTTATTGCTGATAAAATAAGGAAAATCAGGTCGACCGTTTTTCACATTTTTTTAAAGTTTCATATTAAAGAATTAATCATATTTACAATGTTGACCTGCTGTGTATTGCTTTGGATTAATCACAATTTAAAATTCCTGCATTACATACACACACACACACACACACACACACACACACACACACATAAATATTGTATACAGAAGTACACATGCAGAAAGAGAGAAGCAGACACTTGTCTTCCTTTTTCTCAGCCACACACCTGCAAATACTCCAAGAATGATGTGTCTAATAGGAGAATAATTAATACTTTTTGACACATATTACTCACTAACACCCCTATAAACATAGCACACTGTTTGAAAGTACCACTGATAATCCCTTAGGGTGCATACGGTGTGTGTACGTGTTCATGCATATGTGTGCGTGTCCTAGGGAGCAGCAGCAATTAACAACAAGTTTATGTTGCTATCTGCTTTAGCCTGATTTCCCCTGAGAACTCACTACTTTGCTTCATTTGACTCGGAAGTCTTGAGTGTGTCTGTGTTTGTGTGTGCGTGTTTGTCTCTCACTAATATTCTCTAATAAAGAAGGATCCAGCATAATTGCCATGAGTGTGGGAGTGTAAAGTGTGTGTGTGTGTGTGTGTGTGTGTGTGTGTGTCTTTGTCTCTCACTGATATTCTCTTAATAATGAGGAATTCAGTATGATTTATATACGTGTGTGTGTGCGTGCGTGCGTGCGTGCAAGCATTTTTACATTTCAGTAATAGTATGTGTCGCTAGTTGAATAATAACGATGCTGCCCTGTGATCTGTGCTAATGAATAATCGGCATTACCCAGGAGAGGCTAGAAAGATAACTGCTTGTGTGTGTGTGTGTGTGTGTGTGTGTGTGTGTGTGTGTGTGTCATTTGTGTCTTCCAATGTGACTCCCTAATAATCTCTAATTGTGCATATTACTATATGCATACTAATGCTGTGTGTGTGCATCTCTGTGTGTGTGTGTGCGTGCGTCCTCATGTGCATGAGTGTATGTTTGCGTGTGTGTACTTCAGGGACAGTATCCAGATGAGAGCATACGCTGAAAATTCTTATCAATTTTGGCTCATACGTCACTAATATGACCATACATCAAAATACAGCAAGATCCTGTGAAAATCCACTTATAGAGACAGATGGAGAACACTTGAGCCCTCAGTTTGTACCCTCAGATTAGACCAAAACATGAGAAATACTCTAGAAGGTTCTCTGTTGTATGTAATAATTAGGAATTCACACTTTAATCATCCTCATTTTACATCACAACAAACACTGTTGCTTATCTTGTGTGTTCTGCCATTTGAGGAGCAAAGGCAACACATTGCATCATTCAACTTTTATCCTGATATATTGCAACTAGAGATGTAGAGATCCACTATTTTCCAGTCCAATCCGATTGCGATATCTGGGTTTTAAATATCGGCCGATAACGATACTGTTCGATAACATAATTATTATACATTTCTTTGTTGGTGCTGATGTTATGTGTAAGGTTACGAAGGCTTAAGCCACTCAGCAATTCTTATTTAGAAGAGCAACAAACATTCAAAAATACAACAAGATTTATCTTATCTGCTTTGAACTGTTTGAATACAGAAGAACATCAGAGCTAAACCTTTGAATTGCTCAATTCTAATATTAATGTGTGCTATATCACATAGCTATGGTCTGAAAATTTTAATTTCTTTCATAGTTATAATAATTTCGATTTCTAAAAAAAAAATCTTCATCTTTTTTTTTTAGGTAATCGGAGCTGTCAGTCCCATATTCGATACATATATTGTATACATATCTGACCCGATACCGATATTGTATCGGATTTGCCCCATCCCTAATTGCGACTCATATATCCTGATGTGTATCATATCCTGAAGTCATTGCCAATACCCAGCCCTAATGTGTGTGTGTGTGTGTTTCAGGTTGATTTCCTGGCCTTAGAGATGCGTAAGGGGAAGGTCAGCTTCCTTTGGGACGTGGGCTCTGGTGTTGGAAGGGTTGAATATCCCCATCAAACTATTCACGATGGAAACTGGCACAGAATAGAGGCGTCTCGGTAAGATGAGTGCACACACACACACACACACACTCCTTGTATCTGTGATACATATGCAGTACATGTAGTGTATCTTATACAAACAGGCTTTTAAAGCTGATGTTGGCTACAATACAAACAATATTCTAATTTATCCTTGGAATACCAGAAATGTTGACGCACAGCTCATGCACTTAGGTTGTATACAGACATGCATTCATATGGAAACACAAATATGCATCTACAAATTGAACTTATAATGTTCATGTTAATTTGCTTTTACCTACTTTTCATAACAGTATACTGTGGGGGAACAAAATCATAGATAAAAGGTTTCAAAAGAAGGTTGCGTCACAAAGGAGAATCAAATGGAAACTATTAAAGAACATGCAAGTAGCACGTACTGTATGTCCAGGTCCCACTCTATGATAGACAAAAGTAGCACATTATTAGTAAAGGCCAGGACACACCGGCCCGATAATCGCCGTCGTAGAGTCCTGAGGGGGCGGGGACACGAATCTGTTTGGTGTGTGCCGTGAAATCGGTCGTCGTAGATGTCGTCGGGCTTCTTTTGAGCCGATTGAAGATGTTCAATCGGCGGCGGGCAGTCTTTCAGTTGGAGCAATTTGATTTGTGGAGGGCTAGCGAATCAGTGAAGCCCGGAAGTGAGGCGGGTCGCGCAAACAGCTAACAACAGTTAGCCATCGTTTTAATGTGTTTGTTTGTTTG
This sequence comes from Hyperoplus immaculatus, assembly GCA_949357725.1. Lineage (NCBI taxonomy): Eukaryota > Metazoa > Chordata > Actinopteri > Uranoscopiformes > Ammodytidae > Hyperoplus > Hyperoplus immaculatus. Next base: position 11,459,365 of record OX442368.1, read on the forward strand.
TTTCGTTCAGCGAGTACTCACATGCATCAACCCTTGTTGACTGCTCGACACCATGCTCGACACTCTGCTAAAAATGGTGCTCTTTATGGTCCATAAATATAAATACGTATTTCTATCTGTTTATGGTCTAGAGAGCCGTCCCATCATTTCCGGCTTCCGTATTTTTTCAAGCCACAATACAGATTAGCGCCGCCTGCTGTTATGGAGACATTACGTTCCCCGCAAGCGCAGAGCGTACGGAAAGTCAGCAGTCGGTTTGGTGTGTTCTTTGCACTTTTTTGGCCGCGACGGGAAGACTGGAGCTGCCTGAATCGGCAAACTCCATTTTCGGGTAGTCGGACTGGTGTGTCCTGGCCTTAAGATGCTGACATACAGGGTTCATTTTTAAAGCATAAACTTCAGTCTTTCAAAAGCCTAAGAGAAAACTGTAATTACACTTTTGCATCGTAAACTCTCCAGACTTGAAACATGTGTTAATCGCATTTCTTTTTTGTTAATATATATTTTTTATTAGCATCTTTTGGCTAGTTTTGGCTTGACTACACATGTATTTTGACCTTAAAAAGAAACACTGAGAGCACACAATTGTCTCAATGTAATTAATTTATATACCTGTAAATACTGTACGTTACAATGACATTTTATACATGTAAAAAAGGAAAGACATTTTGAATGGGCATCGTGCATACTTTGTACGGCTGTATCATGTTGTGCAGATAGAGCACTGATATCCATCCCAAAGTATTTCATATGAAGTACTGATGTGTTCACCTTACCCTCAATGTAACCTTATCCAACCAACAACACCTAATAGTGAGAGCAAAAGAAAAGAAAAAGAAAAAAAGAACGACGTAACAATCAAAGGACATAATGGAAAACATGTTGTTCCACTTGGGAAATCAACAGTTAGTGACTTTGACAGCACATCGTTACATACATACAGTGAAATCTATTGGATCCAGTTTTTTTTCTTAGAGTGAAAGCATTGGTGATGGATACAGACTTGTCCACACACACAATTTAAAAAAAACAAGCAGGCGTCCCAGCTGCACCGTGCATTACCATCACAGAGATTTCCCAAGTGTATTTTCCGACTGGATCACACAAACTATACGTCTTTAAAATGTTCCTCTCCATGACACAGAATGTACAGCCCTGAGGTTCCATTGCTAAAAGCTACATATGTCTATCATTCATCTTTAGCAACAAGAGTTCATGAAAAACTGATTCAGAGTCGCCTCCAAAAACTTCACTCACTGTAAAGATGTTTTCTATGAAAATACAGATAGGTGATCAAAACAGACATCAAATCTGTCCTCTCTCCCTTCTCCAGTAATGGCTTGAATGGCACCATCTCTGTGTATCCTCTGGAAGGCCCTATGGCTGGTAAGATGCCCACCCCGGCCAGTGCCAACTCACCCACAGCATTCACCATCTTGGACGTCGACCAGAACGCCTACCTGTATGTAGGAGGAATACTCGGCACCGTCAAGGTATCTGTCTGTCTCTTTAGTCTCATTTCCACTGATCGGTTCGGTTCGGTTTTGAATTTGTGTTTCCACTGTCAAAAGTTGGAAAGGGTCCTAAAATAAGCGGGCCGGACCGCACGTATTTTTGGAACCTTTCCGTTGGGGTACCAAGCCGTCTGAAAGGGTCCCAAAAGGGTGGAGATGCACACTGTCCCTTGATTGGTCAACAGAATTATGTCTGCAGCCATGTGTAGTTACCTGAGCAAGAGTGAAGAGTCTTGTCTTTAGAGAGAAATGTTGGTGCACAGCTCTTTTCTTATTGTGTGGCATTTTTCCTCTTCATTGAATTTATGTAATTTACGATGTAGTTAGATAGCTGCCACGAGGCATAAACCCCGCCTAACAAGTTACTGTGCTGTCGGCAGTGGGAACGCAAGACAGATCTAGCGCTACCATGCTGACCCGAACCGTGCCGTGCCGACCCGAACTGCACTGCTCAGTGGAAACAAGTTATTGGTCTGTGTATAACAACATCAAGAAGGTGTTTCTCCACAGTATATTTTTTCTCACTGTTTTTCTTGGTCCTGTTCTTTTAGAAGGCCGAAGCGGTAAGAACAACCACGTTCACCGGCTGCATGGGGGAGACCTTCCTGGATGGTAAACCTATTGGACTGTGGAACTACAGAGACAGACAGGGAGACTGCAAAGGCTGTGTTGTCAGGTAAACAAGCGTTCACACTTTTCATAAAAATACTACAATGGAATTACGTATTCTCTCTTGTTTCTCTGCTATTATTGTGATCCCTCGGTATATAATTGGAAACCTCATACATTTTTATACAAGTTTAAATGTTACCCGCTGTTTTGAAATATACAACTTGAGATGAAAAAAAATAATTCTGCATCCTGTCAGTTTTTCTTTTAGAACTTGTGGTTCTTTTAATATTCTACTATTTCATCTTTGCAACTTTGCAATTTATTTTTGTGACATTTCAATCTCTCTTGATAGTTGGATGGGGAAACAAAGCAATAGTAAAATGGACTGTTTCTCTCCTGTGTGTGTGTGTGTGTGTGTGTGTGTGTGTGTGTGTGTGTGTATAGCCCCCAGCGTTCAGACAGTGAGGGAACAGTTCAGCTGGATGGAGAAGGCTACGCTGGTGTCGGTCGGCCCACCAGATGGAACCCCGACGTTTCCACAGTGACCTTTAAGTTCCGCACGTTCTCATCCGAAGCCCTGCTCATGTATTTGGCCACTGAAGATATGGTATGTAGTGTGTGTGTGTGTGTGTGTGTGTGTGAGCATCACATTGAAAGGCTATGAAACCCACATGATTATAAACCATGTCGAGATCAAACTAAAATAATGATATGAGTCATTTTTAAGTTACTTGTTTGAAAAGTAGAACAAACAATAATCAAGATGTTTTGGTACAATGGCCAAGTGACTGTGGAAAGTGCCGTTATCCTTACTTTATTATGACGGTGTATTAGGGCCATTTTAAGTTAAGACAAAAAGGATTGGTATTGTCCAAAGAAAAATTCTCACATTTTACAAGGAATTCAAAAGGAAAAAACTTGAACATTCTCAAAGATTATAAAGTAATAAATAAGGTTGTTTTATTATTTTATTTATTTTATTATATAAAATCATGAGTATTATATTTTATTGCTAGATATGACTGCAAAGTATAATTTGATTAGGTCTTCCACCAATACCAACATGGCAATCAATTTGGTTCCTTGACAAAGTCTAGTACATTTTTGATGACATAATCTGTTGATGATTTAAAATGAACCTGTTGGGCTATACAACCTTGTCTTAACTTGTATATCAAATACATGTATTTGTTTTAAAACCTTAAACGTATTGCCAGACACTGTTGTTGGATGTGCAGTGGCAGTCCCTCACACCACTGTGTCTCTGTCTGTCTGTCTGTCTGTCTGTCTGTCTGTCTGTGTAGAAGGACTTCATGTCCCTGGAGCTGTCTGAGGGCAAGGTAAAGGTGAACTTTGACCTGGGCTCAGGTGTTGTTACTGCCATGTCAGCCAATAGACACAATGATGGACATTGGAAGTCCCTCACCATGTCACGCAACAAGAAACAAGGTACACAACAACAACCACCACAGGTTCTACTTTGGGAAAACATTATACTTAAAGGTGCACTATGCAGTTTCTGTATAGGGGGGGTTCGTTTAAATTTGCAGAGCCTGCAGGTAGTTTACAAAATACATTTCCGCTACATGTAATTCTTTGTACTGAATAATGCTATCGTCCTAAAACAAAACAAAATGATCTTGGGGCATCATGGAACCAAATTAGACCAAAGACTAGAATAGGTGTTTAAACAAAACTGAGGGCCCTGCTGCTGTAAACAACGGTACATTTAGGGGCACTTTACTCTGTGAAAACGTGACAGTTTTCCCGTTTTTGGTTTAAAAAAAAATCCCGTTCAGACACAATTTATCTGACATCTTCACTCGTACACATGTTTTCAGAGGAAACGGGACGAAATCGCTGTAGTAGCAGTGTATAGGCATGCCAAGCCAATAGTCAGCGGTGACACTTAGCCTAGTACAATTTGATGCATAAAACCTTACTGTAACCGAAAATGAATGCCATTAACGTTCATAAAGCGGTTGGTGTAAGCTTGGGGTTACAAGTATTGTAAATTACAAGCTTTCTGTCCTCTTATTTCACCGCATTGAACTTGTGAAAACAGAAGACATGCTGATAGCGAAGGGGCTTTGTGAGTGGCTATTTTCCTGTTAGGCGTACTTCAAAATAAAAGTCGACTCACGTTTGTCCAGTGAAATGCTAATGTTTAGCCAGTGAAATGCTTTTACTGTGAAGCCGTAGCCTTAATGCTCCTTTTGTTGAACAGTAACTTAACCGCTGCGAACTATGGATAGTGTTTTTTTAATGTAGAGAGAGCCGTGTCCCTGGCATATAGAAGCTACACACGTTTATTTTGCTAGAAAAACCGGCAGAGCACAAATCTTTCCCCAGAAAAAGTGTCGGGTGGTCTCAATAACTTACTAATCGCTTAGACTAAATTGGCGAGTGTTATATTTGAGCCCTGCACGACACCCTCCGCTGATCACAGTGACAGTGCCGCAGAGACACCTTTCATGTTATGTTGTCCTCTAACTTTATAACTCGCGTGTGGTTCATGCCTGCGTTTGCTGTTTTCATGTAAATGATATAGTGCAACCGCGAATATATTTTCGCATATGCACCGTTTCGTGTTGTCGTGTAAAGTGCCCCTTAAGGTCACTTTCTAACTTCAAACAGTGTTCCAGGGAGCCAGTTGTTCCTGTTAGTAAAGTTTGTTTAATCAGTTAAGAGAATACACCTCAGAAAATTGTCACTTCTCTGTCACACCCAAAGTGTACTTTTAACTAAGCCACACTACAGTTACATGTTCTAGTATTATGTTAAAAAATATATATTTCAATTATAGTGTCCATCATATCGCTGTCTGCCTGTTCTGTAGTTATTAATGTCTATTTAACTGTTGACATAGCCATACTGAGAGTAGTGGACATCGACAACGGTGCAGAGGAGAAGATAGTGGCCACATCTCCGGGTTCAGCTGGTGGTCTGAACCTCAAGGAAAACCAGAAGATTTATTTTGGAGGCCTGCCAACCATTGGAAACTACAGGTACGGACACGTTAATGTACACATCTAGACACTCACTTTTAAAGGTAGAGTCAGCGATTCTGTACAGTGCTTTTTGTCAAAATCACCTTTTGTAAAAATCTGTGAATATCTCATCACCATCCGCTACTTGTCCGTACTGTCTGTGCGCTGAAAAGAATCCTTTGGTAATACACAGCTTAGGTTCTGTAAAAGGCATGTTGCTAGCTACGGTGGGTCCCCTTTGTTTACACCACACCCTTTGTTTAATTACCAGTTTACATAGCCTGGGCTGTGTATTAATTAACACCAGATTTTCAGTCCACATAAAATACGGACAGGTAGCGGATCGTGAGGAGATATTCACTGATTTTGACAAAAAGTGATTTTGACAACAAGCATTCTACAGAATTGCTGACTGCACCTTTAATATGTGTATATTATGTTGTTCTTATTATAAAGGAGGCCACTTTTTTGCATTCAAAGTGAAGTCCAAATTGTTGACTTTTGGAAGACGAGTGAAGTACTCGTAATTCATATGTAATGGCATCTCAACAAAGTAAAAGGCTGTTGATTTCAGATGAAGTGATTGTAGCAAATAAAGTCGGCCTCTGAACGACCAATTAGAACCAATTGTTTTCATGTCTTCTAGTCTGTCATTAAACAGTCTGTGTGCCAGAAGGTTGAGTAGAAAAAAAAATCTTGATTTGTTTAGAGATGACTCATTAGTTGAAATGTTGTCTTTTCAATTGTACTAATGCTGTATTATCATATTTTGTCTTAACAGCATGACAGCCAGGTAATTAAATCAGTCTCGTAATCAGACGTATATAGTCAATCTTGTTGTTATATCTCCTCCTCTGCATGGGGCTATATCCACGCTGACTACGCTACAGCCCACAGTGAATGTTTATGTTTGTTTGTATCCCTATCCCTAGCCACCAAACTTCTCCTGCTCCTCCACACTATTATTATGGCTGGAAAAGCACTTTTTCTCTATCCTCTTATTAATCGGAATTTGACGTTTGTCTGTTCAGCAACATTTAGGGTGGAATTTCTCACATTTACGACTCTGCCTCACAGGCATCATTGCCATATTAATATTCAGATCGTATTTTTAGATGCCTCTACCAGATCTGTCAGTTTTTATTTTTCCGCTGAGCTTCAGAAATTAAGCCGTAATTCACCGAAAATACAATACAATACTGCAACCTGGACAATGCCTGATATGACATTGAAATCAATAATGCTTAAAAACTGATTTTTTTTTTTATGGACAAACGACATATTCACATTAGTCTTTGTTGTTGACGTCCAGGCGTCACTCTTGCTTCTGGATACCATGATGCAATAGCTTCACTGCTGCAGTCATTTTAGCTGTATGAATAATCGCTTTGCACTGACTTGAGAGACAGAAAATGCCATGGAAAATATGGAATTTTTTTTCCTGAGCTACATATACTGTACTCTCTCACCTAAAAAACTATTCTAATCTCTTTCTTTTAGGCCGGAGGTGACTCTGAAGCGCTACGCGGGCTGTCTGCGGGAGATTGAAGTCTCCAGGACTCCCTTTAATCTTCTCAGCAGTTCAGATTATACTGGGGTCACCAAAGGATGTAATGTAGAGGTAAGAGTGTGTCCACTTAGCCAAAGGTTTATACCTCCACAGTATGTTTAAACACTTTTTTTAAAAGACACTCCGATTATATAGCAAGGGCTTGAGTGCCTGCTTGCGTTTATATACTTAACTGGAGCCGTGCTATAAAAATGAATGTAGTGCTTCTACCTACTTCATATTTTAATGGACGTTGATGAATGTAAGATATATATGTCCAAGACGGTAATATGTGACTATGATGCTCACCCAACTGATTTAATTTACTTATTGAATCAAAAATGTATGTCATTAAAGGTGCAGTCAGCGATTCTGGAGAACGTATGTTGCCAAAATCACTTTTTTAAAATCAAAATCAGTAAATGTCTCCTCGCGATCCGCTACCTGTACGTACTGTGTGTGCTGAAAAAAAAATCCAGTTTTTAATACACAGTTTAGGTTCTGAAGACGGAGAGGTTACTAGCTACGGTAGCCCCCCTTTGTTTACCTACGCTTTGTTTACATACCAGTTTACAGAACTTAGGCTATGTATTAACACCAGTGCTTTTTTTTCAGCACACACAGTACGGACAGGTAGCGAATCGTGAAGAGATATTCAGTGATTAAGACAAAAAGTGATTTTGACAACAAGCGTTCTCCAGTTCTCGCTGACTCCACCTTCAATTGGTTTCATTATTGTTTTTTTGCTATTATTCATCTGCAATACAGTAATTTCAGAACATATCATGTTAAGGTTCTCTGTATTATTGTGTTAATGTGATCTTCTTATAGTGTTACAAGCATGTGCACATGTGTGTTTGATCATGTCAGAATGTCAATGTAAAGAACGTCAGTGAATACATACTGTATATGGAAAAGTATGGAGAAAGGTCACCATGACCTTGTCTCTCTCCCTTTCTTTCACTTTAGTTTGTCTTATTTAGCAAATAAAAACAGCCTTCACGTAAAACTTAATAGAAGAATAAATATTGAGGGTCAGAAAGGAACGGGTCAAACTGTTTTATGACTTATTTTTTTCTTCTTTTATCTACACACATAAACTATTCATCATTACTAATCAATACAGCCGCAATATAAACATACTCCTCCAATTGCTTTTTACGTTTACAGTCTTTGCTTCTTTTCTTTCTTTCTCTAAGTTCTACAAACGCATTGAATCTACATTGGAGTTTCCAAAGCCATGCAAGCCATTCACTGTGATTTTAATACACTTTACCCGTTTACCCATTCAACCATCCAATCATGCTCACAGAAAGTATACATGATTATAAAGGCCCTGTGTTCAGCATATGTAGACTGAAGGTCTTTCTGTTCCTCTTTGTCTGTATTTTTTTTCTTCCTTAACCCACCTAGGCAAGGCTATTCTATGAGGCTGTCCGTGTGTGTGTGTCTGTGCGAGTGTGCCTGTGTGTGTGTGTGTGTGTGTGTGTGTGTGTGTGCTTTTTGAAATCATTATTTCATTTTTGTAAAATGTTTTTATGTCGCTCTTTCAGAACCTGTACACAGTGAGTTTCTCTAAGTCAGGATACATGGAGCTGAGTGGCCTGTCACTCAACGTGGACACTGAGATCAGCCTGTCCTTCAGCACTGTGGAAGACACTGGAACTATTTTACTGGCAGTAGGCGGAGGGATACCAAGTAGCCAACAGGTTCGCTTTCATCCATTTTGTTCTTTTAAGATCAGATAGCACTTTATTTAACTGTCCATCATTTTCTTGTAATTTACTTTACTAAAAAGAACAATTCCTAATTGGTAGTAGAATGAATTGAAACTGGTTAATTGGAATTGTGCAAACTTAAGAATGTCTGTATTTTCCATGTAATAAATACCAAATTACATGATTATTTCAGGAAAACATTTTGGGAATTACAAATGAAATCAAATTATAAAATATTTTCATATTTTTCTTTTACGCGGCTGAAACAAAATGTAATAAAGAGATAAGACAACTCCCGTGAGGTTTTACTGACAGCTGTATTTTAAAGTCACAGTTTAATTGACATCTTTCGACACAAATATTTGACAATTTATAAAATTAGGAACTGTCCTGATCCCGTAAAGAACCTCTGCATTTCGACACCCTTCTGGGATATTAGTAGACAAATAAGGAAGCCTTAAAAAAGTGTTTGAATCTGTTTATTCTTGTGTTTGTTTATTATGATTTTTGTAAAAAATCTGTCCAACACAGGTCCAGAATGCCAAGAGGAAACGCAGGCAGTCTGGAGAGGTGCGTTCAACACATGGACACACACACACACACACACACACACAGACTGCACACCTTTCACTAATTGAATGACGTTTTCATAAGTGCATATTAATGAGATTTGCATTTGTTGGCAACTGGGCTAATTGGATTGTCTTTTATTCAAAACACACACACACACACACACACACACACACACACACACACACACACACACACACACACAGACATTTCCATTCACAAATACTTAACTTTTAGCTGACCATGCACACACACACACACACACACCCATACAAACACACACACACATGCACACAAGCACCCTATCTCTAAGTGAATGAAGTTTCCATGAGTGCATATTAATGAGATTTAAGTTTGTTGGCAACTGTTCTTATTAGATTGTCTTCGGGCTAAAAACACTCTCACTCATACACATGCACACTTAAAATACCGATCACTTTCCTCCTAATCACTGATAAATAAAGACATTGATTATTTAACTTCTGAAAACACATTATTTAAGGTGTTCAAGTGTTGCATATTATGTGCAGCCATACATATGTGTATTTGTGTTTCTGTACAAACATGGAACCTGTTTGTGTGTGTGTGCATGCGTATTTTAGCATAATGTGTGTGTGCGTGCGTGCGTGCGTGTGTTTGTGTGAAAGAGGACAGAGGGTTACCACTAGCTGATCCATCATCACTGGTTGTTGGGCACATAAATCTATTTTTACTAAATACGCTGGCAGGCAGGGCGTGTGTGTGTGTGTGTGTGTGTGTGTGTGTGGAAAGGTTAAGCGAGGTTAAAAACACCATCAACTCAACTTGGCCCTGACTAATGGATATTTTAGAGAGGGACGGAGAAAGAGAGAGAGAGGGGGCGACCGGAGACAAAGGATGGAGGGATGAAGGAGGGAGATTTAGAGGTGAGAGGAAGGATAGAGGGGAAAGAAGTGAAATGATACAGGGGGGTCAGTGTATCTTTTGGTCAGATCTTCCCTTCACAAAAGCAAGTAAACAAGTGGTAATTTGATTTTTGTTCTAAATTACAAAAAATTATTCTAGCAGCGTTTTTTCCGTTCCGGTTTTCTTGTGAGGAATATAAAATGAAAATCAACCCGTTTTTGAAGTTTAGTTTTTCCCTTTCTGATGAAGAAAAGTGCAACATTTTTATATCATATACTCTATATTTTTTTAAACGGAAATCAAATAACCACTCTTGTGAAGATACACTGACCCTGGGGAGGAAAAGTCTAAAGTCATAACAGAGGAGAGCTGAAAAGATGAGGATAGTGGACAGAAAGAGGAAAATGTTCACAGAGAAAGGAGAGATGTAAAGAAAAGGAGGATGAAGCTCCGAGCAGAATAAGGGAAGTTGAGATGAAAGGGAGAATAGTTTAGTTTAGTTTAGTTTATTTCGATCAAAACATATTCACAACATTACTTACATAAGTTAAAAAAAACAAAAAAAAAACAAAACAATAAAAAACACACAAAATAACACAAAGTTGTCATCACAATTTATATATTAATTTTTTATAAATAGTATTGATCGAAAAGGTGTAGTCTGAAGCCTTAGCTTATTGCGCCTACCCTTTTTACATTATGTTTATTTATTCATTATTCGTTGGTCCCTCAGGATCTTATTTAATTATTATATATATATACACATACACACATACATATACATATACACACATACATACACACACACACACACACACACACACACACACACACACACACACACACACACACACACACACACACACACACACATATATATATATACAGTATCTCACAAAAGTGAGTACACCCCTCACATTTCTTCAAATATTTCATTATATCTTTTCATGGGACAACACTGAATAAATGACACTTTGATACAACGTAAAGTAGCGTGTGTACAGCTTATATAACAGTGTAAATTTACTGTCCCCTCAAAATAACTCGACACACAGACATTAATGTCTAAACTGCCGGTTACAAAAGTGAGTACACCCCTGAGTTAAAATGTCCAAATTGGGCCCAAAGTGTCAATATTTTGTGTGGCCACCATTATTTTCCAGCACTACCTTAACCCCCATGGGCATGGAGTTCACCAGAGCTTCACAGGTTGCCACTGGAATCCTCTTCCCCTCATTCATGACAACATCACGGAGCTGGTGGATACTGGAGACCTTGCGCTCCTCCATCTCCTGTTTTAAGAAGCCCCAAAGATGCTCAATAGGGTTTAGGTTTGGGGACATGCTTAGCCAGTCCATAACCTTTACCCTCAGCTTCTTTAGCAAGCCAGTGGTCGTTAGGAGGTGTGTTTGGGGTCGTTATCATGCTGCAATACTGCCCTGCGGCCCAGTTTACGAAGGGAGGGGATCATGTTCTGCTTCAGTATGGCACAGTACATGTTGGTATTCAATGAACTGTAGATCCCCAGTGCTGGCAGCACTTATGCAGCCCCAGACCATGACACTCCAACCACCATGCTTGACTATAGGCAATACACACTTGTCTTTGTACTCCTCACCTGTTTGCTACCACACACTCTTAACACTATCTGAACCAAATAAATGTGTCTTGGTCTCATCAGACCACAGGACATGGTTGCAGTCATCCATGTCCGTAGTCTGCTTGTCCGAAACTGTTTGTGGGCTTTATTTTGCATCATCTTTAGAATAGGCTTCCTTCTCGGACGACAGCCATGCAGACCAGTATGATGCAGAGTGCGGCGTATGGTCTGAGCACTGACAGGTTGACCCCCCACCCCTTCAAGCCCTGCAGCAATGCTGGCAGCACTCATACGTCAATTTTCCAAAGCCAACCTCTTGGTATGACGCTGAAAACGTGCACTCAACCTTCTTAAACTGGGCTGCAGGGCAGTATTGCAACATGATAACGACCCCAAACACACCTCCAAGATGACCAGTGGCTTGCTAAAGAAGCTGAGGGTAAAGGTGATGGACTGGCCAAGCATGTCCCCAGACCTAAACCCTATTGAGCATCTTTGGGGCTTCTTAAAACGGGAGATGGAGGAGCGCAAGGTCTCTAATATCGACCAGCTCCGTGATGTTGTCATGAATGAGTGGAAGAGGATTCCAGTGGGAACCTGTGAAGCTCTGGTGAACTCCATGCCCAAGAGGGTTAAGGTAGTGCTGGAAAATAATGGTGGCCACACAAAATATTGACACTTTGGGCCCAATTTGGAAATTTTTTGTTAGGGGTGTACTCACTTTTGTTGCCTTCAGTTTAGACATTAATGGCTGTGTGTTGAGTTATTTTGAGGCGACAGTAAATTTACACTATAATACAAGCTGTACACTGACTACTTTACATTATATCAAAGTGTCATTTCTTCAGTGTTGTCCCATGGAAAGATATAATGAAATATTTGAAGAAATGTGAGGGGTGTACTCACTTTTGTGAGATACTGTATATATATATATATGTATATATATATATATATATATATATATATATATATATATATATATATATATATATATATATATATATATATATATATATATATATATATATATATATATATATATATATATATATATATATATATATATATATATATATATATATATATATATATATATATATATATAGTGAGAAGAAGGAGAGCAAGATGGAGATTAACCATTCACCAAATATTCGAAGATATTAACCACAAAAAGGTTTGGTGTCATAGAGAGAGATGAACAGGGAAGTGCAGGGACCACCATGGTGTTGAATGTGAGTGTTGCTCACAGACACAAGAGATTTCTGGGTAAATTATCGTCAAATGAAGTGATACGCTGAGAGATCTTTGTTTGAAATAGAATGTCCATGCCCTCCGGTCGAATGTCTCTGTCCAGAGAGAAATAATTACAATTGTTTGTAACTCATTATAAAGTGAATGTATTGAGGGCTACTTAAAGCGGGGGTGGAGGATTTGGGGAGAAAATGGCAGTCGGGATAGAGATTTGAATCCAAATACCTCAACCGCTCCACTTGTTCTCTTTGGTCCCTCCCCTATGGTCCCTACCTGACACGCTCTACACCAACAACGTCATGCCAAAGTGAATGGACAGTCCCAACAGCCAATTAGAAGGGAGAATCGGAGCCTTGCTCTGATTGGTCAAAGTGTAAAACTCATGTTAACTTTGACCAATCAGAAATCACAAACCCCAGCTGGTGGTTTGAGGAGATCTTCAGGCTTCTAAATGTAAAACAACCGAGTATTTTTCGTTTTACGTTCTTAGATAACCTGAGAGCATCAGTACTGCCCTTCCTATAGATGTGATTCTATGTGTAAATCTCAACCATTGCCATTTGATATAGCGTTGGTTTTAAAATTCTACACAAGATTCATCTTATTTATCGGAAGTATGAATATTTTTAGTTGTCTCATCTCATCTGACAAGCTGGAACCAAGCTATTTGGGTGAATTTGATCAATAGGCACAATTTGTATCCTGTTAATTTTTTTTTGGATTGGCTCATCAATTGATCAAATAGCCCTTATTTAATAAAGTGTAATAATAACAAAAACTAATATAAATTTCATAAATTGAACAGTGCGACTAACTCTTATTTCAATCTTCTGACTCTTTCTGCTGTGCCAAATGAAAACCAAAGCATAGATAAAACATAAATAGACTTCTGTTCAATCTTAGGTGTGTTGTTGTTACAGTGCAATTTAGCAATGAAGAGATTATATTGGCTTATAAATATTAAGCATACAATTTAAACCCTGAATGAACTTGTCTGCATTTTGGTTTGACTTCAGTCACGGTTTTAGCATCGAAATTGGCACACACACAGCCCAAAGCCACAATATAATCATAACATGTAAATGCTTCAAAAGACTTAAGCAGGTGTGTGTGAGTGTGTGTGTGTGTGTGTGTGTGTGTATCTGTCGGTGTACTTTTTTTTCTCTACCTCGCCTTCAGTGTATAAATTCATGGGTACGTGTGAGTTGATCTGTGATGGTTTCACCTTTGTCTGTCTGTGTGTGTGTGACATGCGTTTGCGTTTTGTGCACTTGTGTGTGAATGTGTACATGTGCATATCTCTTGTATCTCTGTGTGTGTGTGTGTGTGTGTGTGTGTCTGTGTGTGTGCTTGTGTATGTGTGGGTGTGTGTGTGCGTGCTTGTGTGTGTGTGTGTGTGTGCGTGCTTGCGAGTCAGTGCAGCGAGCGAGAGGCATGTTGTAGCTACATCTCAGTTCAATTTGTCCCCGACCTCAAATTGAAATTCCATTTTCAGGTGGTAAATTGTCTCCCACTTCGCCCTCTGGCACACAGTGAATTAAAATTCAAATTAGCCTGACCCCGCTCCGCTGCTCTCTAGCACCTCTGTCTGCCTCCCTCGCTCTCTCTCTCTCTGGCTGTTTTGCTCTCTGCCCTCTCATCTCTTCCCCCTATTATCCTCTCCTCTCTCTCGCTCTCATCTCTTGTTATCCTTTCCTCTATCCACTCCTCTCCTCTCTCTCTCTTTCTCTCTCTCTCTGCTCTCCTACTTCTCCTATTTCCCCCCAATTTCGCTGTGTAAAGCCCCACACCTCTCCCCACTCATCCCCCCTTTCCCCTTTGACTTTCGTCTGTCTCTTTAAACCCCACTCTCTCCTCTTTTTTATTTTCTCTTTTCTTCCTTCTATATCGCAAATAAAGTGTATTTATACAGCACATTTCACAGATGTAAAATCAAAAAGTGCTTAACACTATACTCTGAAACCAGTGAATATATTATCCGCTACCTGTCCGTACTGTGTGGAAATCCAGTGTGAATAGGGGTGAACGGGGTAAGTAGGCACACTTTTTACTCTAGTGAGAATTGCTTATCACCTTAACATCTTTCAATAGTCATTCCTACATTAAATTAATAAGCTTAAGGTGTTGGCTTGAAATGTGTACCCCTCACTTTTTCTATCTTATTGTAATAAAGAAGAAATTAATCATCAAAGACACCCTTACACATTGTGACAACCAACCCCATCAAGGGGTCGGTTGTCAAACACTATGGGGTTGTTTGTCACAATGTTATCTTAATGGGAATAATCTTAAAAAGAAGGCAAGCAAGTAGAACTAACTTAGAAAGTTTAATTGCATTATCAAGTTGACAAATAGGCCTACATAACTTACTGTAGCCTTGGCAGCTGGTCTAGTTTGGGATGCACTGGGTTGTTTTGATTTTGTTGCCCTTTTTTCTTTTGCATGCTAGCTGCCTTTTCCTGCTCTATTCTTTCCTTCTCTTGGGTGTCACTGAGGAAACAGCTTGACAATTTATTTCATTATTGGGTTCCTTTTCTAGCTGCAGCCTTGAGATAACATGTGACAACCAACCCCCCAAAAAATTTGACGACCAACCCCAACTTGAATTTCTTGCTAACATCAAGGCCAACAACCATCTGACAACTAATTAGCTTGCTAACCACAATCTAAACTATAGTTTACCCTTCACACTTTGTATGAGTAACAAATGTTTTGTTATAAACCCATTGTGTAAAAGCCTAGAAGAAAAATATTGAGGAGCTAAATATTTTCAATTTGACATGAAAAACACAAACAGTCGTCTCACCTCAAATTCAGCTAACTCCAAGGAAGACTATGTAGGTGACCTCTGATCCCAATTCTGGATATTTACATACCAAAATTTCACAGACGGCGCCTTCTGGTTCCGAGATATAACGATTGTGACAACCAACCCGCAACCAAAGCGCTCCCCAGAATTGCTAACTTCACCTTTAAAAAATAACAAGAAATAAACAATAAAGACACAATTAAAACTAATATTAAAATAAAAGTATAATCATCAGCCGATTAGCTTCCCCCTGTCTTTCCTTTCTTGTCGTCTCCTGTACACGTCTAATCTAAGTTGGGCCATTTTATCAATATATGGTGGGATAATATGGCACAGGAACAATAATAGAACTATTTTGACCAGATGGACGTTGATTGTTTAAATTGATGGAGGTACTGTAGCAACTACCTCTGGCCGTTTAACTCTACTTTCAAGAATGCCTGCTGTTTTGTTAATGTTTTAAAAACTGGATGTATTCTAGTCATCTTTATTTATTGTAAAACAGTATTGGTAGTCTTATTTATGACTATCTTTTTCTGTTTGACAAAAAATGCATTTGAACCATGTCTACCCACTAGCCTTTTATAGGATATTTATTTCACATTAACGCAAGTGAGAACCTATCATTATCATGTTATTGGGTAGTTTATTGGACAATGTTGACACTCACCTCCTAGGATGTTTAGAGGAAATAGTTAAAAGTTAGAGGATGTTAAATAAATGTTAATCTGGTTCTTTTTTGGCAATTGTATTCATTATGTTAATATCAAAATAATGCTTTAATTCAACTTTGTAACATGTTTCCTGAACCCTCTTGAAATTACTTCTTCTTTTTCCTTTTTCGTTGTTTTAAAAAAGCAACAATTTCGAAAATACACCCAAACTTGTGTGCAGCTTTCAACATTAGTGCAGATGGTTATATGAACTCCTATACCTCACATCCAAATAGTTCCTGCCTGGTACGCCTACATTGCACTTCAGTTTCCCTCGTATTTCTTTGTCCACCTCAGCTGTGTTGAGTACAATTATCCTTCCTGTGGCCTGTTCCATCAGTAATGAAGACAAATAGTTTTTTTTCACATGGGTACATAGATACTGTATATACAAGTCTTGTGTACATAGCAACATTCAAGTCCCTGTTCTTGGCTGTATCCTAAGAGTATAGTTTGGATGTACATATTTCCAGCGCTAATCAAAGTGTTTATCTGCACCCCCGTTAGCCCTTCCTCTCCGTCATGCTTAGCGAAGGCTCTCTGGAGGTTCTGGTGTTCACTGGCAGCCAAGGCCAGCGACGTGTCATCAGACGACCCGAGCAAGGCCTCCTCAATGACGGGAGGGAGCACTCACTGCGCATCGAGAGGCTAGCTGGCAGGTCGGTTTTTTGTGTGTGTCGGTGGTTATGTCAAACAGTATTTTTATGAGTCACTCTGTATAATCAACTTTAAAGGTGCACTGTGCAGTTTCAGAAGGAGGGGGATTTGTTCACATATGCAGAGCCTGCAGCTGACATAACATACATACAAACAAACATACATACATACATACAAACATACATACAAACATATTTCATCTGCTAGTATTGAATAACTTTATCCTCATACTGTAAGTCAAGACACAATTATTTTGAGGCACTTGAGGAACCAAACGTAAGACTAGGATATCTTTGTAAACAAAAATGTAAGCCATTCTGCTGTAAAAACAACAACAACAGTGAAACAGTAACTTTAAAAGTAGCTTTTTGACTTCGTAACAGTGTTCCAGGGATCCAATTTTTTCTTTCAAGAAAGTTTGTTTATTCGGTTATGAGAATATACCTGAGAATATGTGTAATTCTCTGACACACTCAAAGTTACATAGTGCACCTTTAATCAATCATTTGTGTGTTTGTGTCTTTTTCCCCCCACCAGATCTTTTGTAGTTCAGGTGGACGAGGAAGCTAAGAGGGAGGCGGCGCTTCCTAACGACCAGCCAGTCAACTTGAATCGTATCTTCCTCGGTGGTATTCCCGCCGAAGTGGAGCGGACCTCCGGCAGAGACAACATCCCATTCCAGGGCTGTATATGGAACCTCATGGTCAACGCTGTGTACGTGACATCTATTCTATTATACATGCAAACTAGATCAAGTTAACTTTTTCTTGAACCTGAAATATGCTGAAGTAGATTGGAGCAAATTAACTTTCTTATGGTTTTTATTCTTCTTATTCAAATGTACAGTATATCCCGGGGGCATGATCATGCACCGGTCTTTTTGAAGTACCAGTATTGGAATAGAGGACAAACCTTGTTCTAAAAAGCTTAGAACACTAAGCAGTATGGTGTTACATTTTTTTTGTTTTTCTGTCAAATCCGTCCCAAGTTTTGTCTCCTTGAAATAACCGAGAAAAATGTTTTGATCGTGATGCATCTACAGAGTAATGTGTGTCTGACATCACAAGATAAATATGGGGGAAAAAGAGCGAAGTCAGCTTTTGATTTTGGATATGTCCCCGCGTTCCAACACGTTGAAACACTGACACAGGCATAACTGACCAATATACTTACCGCAGTTTTCCTTAACAGTAAACACCTTACAGGTGGGGTCAGCATTTCTGGGGAATGTTTGTTTTCATAAATTACTTTTTGTCAAAATTAGCGAAAATCTACATACAATCTGCCACCTGTCCGTACTGCTTGCGCTGAAAAATACTTCAGTTTTAATACACAGCCTAGGCTCTGTAAACGGGCATATCGCTAGGGATATTTTGACAACAAGAATCTCCAGAATTGCTGACTCCACCTTTGAAATACTCAATGGCCCTCATTTATCAACCTTGCGTAGACCAGAAATGTGGGTGTACGCACATTTCCACGCAAACCTCGGCATTTATCAATATGGACGTGAGCGTAGGATAAGCTCAAATCCCACGCCAGCTCTCAGCTCGTGTACGCAAGTTTGTAAACAGCAGGGACTCGCAGTGCAGGCTGTGCCGGGTAGCCGATTACTTTGTTGGACAATTATTAGAAGATAATACAAATGCAGTGTTTGCTCAGACCCAAATAAAGATATTAATCACTTAAAAATGTGCAGCTTATGGTGTGCAACTGAGTAGGAGCACTGATTCAATAGTGCACACACCGGCCACTTAGGAGCGCTGCATGGGACTGCGTAAGGGCAGTTGTCTCTGTCTGGAGCAGCTGGGGACACACTGAGGCACGGGGGCTGCATTCATTCAAAATGTTAGCCACAGTATTAAATATGTAGTAGGCCTACACTGCTCTTTATGATAAAAAATACATGGCACAACATTCAGCTTAACATTTTATTTATTTGACGCACTTTTTAGATGTTAGTTCCTCTTTTAATGTGTAATTGATCGCTAAAGCGAGCGATTTATTTCCACCGTTAACCGGCACGTTTTTCGCAAAATGTGTTATTTTTAGTTTTTACAACCCTTTTGAGTAGTGCTATCTAAAAGGGCCAATACATTATAATCATTCAAATCTCTGCAGACCTGTATTTATTATATGGGGACCATTACCGGACAGTTGGTGCATCTGTTTCTCCTCTACCACTTATATTATGCCCGCACCCTCAGTTGGTTGCATTTCAGAACAGCAACACGCTTTTTTTAGTGGCGATTTTTGAGTCAGACCACTTTTTCTTCATCTATGTAAAGAAATGGCCACATATAATTGTATATGCTGTTTTATAGCATTTGAGCGATAGTAGCCTACTGATGTAAACCTAAAATGCAAAATCCTCAGCTGGAGATCGTTTGTTGTCAACACCAACGCTGTTGACTGCAGCAGTTATTTCCTTCCTAACTGCTGCCTTCTGTCGTTCTTTGATGCCGCTTGTAAATGCTCCGAAATGAAAGTCTTTTTTTTTTCTACATTCGCTGTTATTCTGTCAATTTCTACTTCAGAGTATTTCCTCTTCTGTGCCGTAATGCGCATATCCATGTCGTAAAACCTCTGGGCGAGGCCTCTAAACTGAGAAAATATAGGGGCGTGATACGATCGTTTTCAGCCGCCGCATTTATCAATAATGGCCTGGCGTACGCCGAGATTGGCGAGATACGACAGTTTGATAAATCCCACGTGATACCTGGCGTAGGGAGGTATTTGCGCCAGAATCTGCACTAGTTTCCACGCAAGTTTGATAAATGAGGGCCATTGTCTCTAACTGGGCTGCTTTACCTCAGTGTCCCAATGTTTACCCAATAGTGTGTTTCTGTTAGTGGGCGATTGGGCTTAATTTTGACCCCATCCTCTGTTGGGTTAAACTGTGGTTAATATGATTGCGGGAGGTCATGATGTTGGCGTTGATTATTATGATGAAAAAGGCAGTGTCTCCTTCTGCCTGAACAGCAGTAATAGAGCTGTCCAACATCATAAGCATACTCATAACTCACATGCACTGCTCTCTTTGCGTGTTTATGTTTGTGTCTGTTTGTCTATCGTTCATCTCATTTCACCCCTATTACCCTACCACCCGACTCTTTTTCCCCTTTGTTGTTCTTGAATAACTACCGTGATGAAACCTGCATTCATTTTACATTAAATATATATTGTTTTGTTGATGTCTAATGCAAATAATTTCCTACTATATGCTACTGCCTTTTTTTCTGTCTATTATACATAGCATGGTAATAGGCACCTTGTGAGTGCACTGTTGCCCTGGCCCCTTTGATCTCATAATGTTTCAGACCAGTGCCTAAGTTTTTTCATTTTTAGCCCCTGCCCCTAAGAGAGTTTGTGCAAGCCATTGGTTGGAATGTTCATGTTGTAGTGTTTGCGCTTTCCAATGCTCATGTCTGGGGTCAGACTTTAAGATTGTATTGTCATATTAAATCTAATCGCCTGTTTATCTCTCAAGTCTCTCAGATTTCGCCCAGCCTGTGTCCTTTGAGAATGCAGACATCGGCCAGTGCCCCAACCTCGCCCCACCACCACCCCCTGCCCCCCTGCCTGAAGAGGAGGAGGACAAGCCCCTTACTCCCACACCCACCCCAGGCCCCATCTTACCTCCAGCTCCTCCTGCTGTAAGTGGCTGAAACGTGGGAACACACAAACCCACACACACTTTTTACAACACAACATCCATAAGCATAACTTTCTTCATTAAAGGGATAGTTGAGTATTTTTGAAGTGGGGTTGTATGAGGTAGCTACTTGTGCATCTGTCACCCTATGGAGATGGCGGTCAGTGCAGTCACTATAAAGAGTGTTAGGGGAGACGTGGCTGTAGCAAAACCAAAATTGTACTGTAGCATCGGGGGCCAGCTGAAAAAACAGTGTTTTCATCACATGTATAAATGCTTACCTAAAGAATAAATATCTCTTTAAAAGAAGCCTACATCATACAACCCCACTTCAATAACGCTGAACTATCCCTTTAATACTGTCCAACGTTGACAAAGTAAATAAGTAAAAAACATTCATATTAGCCCAAATGGCCTTTGTCCTATTTAAGATGTTGGTACAGGCACACACACAACACATAGGCTACGCACTGTAGAGATACTGTACAGTTAAAGTAAAGGATGTATGCGTGTAACACACCCACAGAAGAGCACACATGTCCAACTTTTGGCTCCAACATTTACTCACACATAGGCCTACACACATACAAACACAGATCTATTTCTCTCCAATGAAATGCAGCGATGGCCTCGCCCCGTTAGCTCAGTGCTTCATCACATAGCAGTTGTAGGCTACGGGCCATTAACTCTACTTTATAGTCCCTTTAGCCTTGAGCCACTAAACTCCTCCTCTGGCAAGCCCTGTCATGCAGCGTGGAGCAACGGTGCTACGCTATGCTAACTGTGCATGCCATTTATGCTTTATGAGCCACACAGGAGCCAAAACACTCTCAGCTAACATTTAGCTGCCATGCTAAGAGGCTGTCAGGGGGGGACAGTGAGTCATTCACGTCACACCACTGGATAGACAAGATGTATTTCACACAGGCCTATTTATTATAGTATAAGTCTTACAGCAGTCATAGGTTATCAGGTAGCGAGTTAGCGGCTAAACTACACCTCTAAAAGGACATTGATCATGAAGCAGTGAGCCAGAGAGCTATTGCCAGCTTTGCTATAACTCCTAAGGTATTTGCCTTATGGGCTATAAGTTCATCTGCTCTATGATATACACTACAGTAGGCTGTGAAAAGCCATATCTCTCTGAGTCCCCATCTACATTTTAACTGAGGTAGCAGGTAGCCTATAGGGTTCTCTCCAATATTTCAAACCAAACTGCAGTAATTAATTATGTGATTCCTGTTCTGTTTTTTTGTGTTTCGTTAAAGTTGATCTTGACAGCTTTTCGATATCGCCACTGCAAATTACGGTAGCCTGTAGATATCAATCTCGCCAGACTTCTGAAGATAATTGAATACTTCTTTAAATCTTAGTCTTCAGTCTCTACAGCTTCAAGTTCAAACAAATATAAAATGATTTATTTATTTATGATTACATTTGTAGAGACAGATAAACTCATTAGACAGTTAGGGAATATTTTGCCTGTCCGTGTGTTAATGGATCATATAGAAGTTAAACAAAATTTTCATTAGGAAACAACTTTTAATGATGCCAGATTTTATAATTGTCGCAAGCAATTACAATAAGTAAATTTTTTCCATTTTGAAAGGGCTGTGCTGCTTCTCCATATATCACAACAGGCAGTTTCCATCCACGGCAAAAAGGGATGTTGTCAGACTGAAGAAGTAATCACAAGTTGAATCGCAGCTGACAGTAAACAACGGTTTCAGCGTGTGCTTTAATAAAAAAAAGCCTCTCTTTTTTTCATCCCCCACTTTTCTGTCAAAACAAATTCTGTCCTGATTCTTGAGATAGTTGTGCGCTCCAATTTAGAGATTGAAAAAAGCTCTATAACGGCAGCCTCACAGGCTCCAGTGAGCCTCAAGTGAAAAATAGGATTCGGACATTCTTTTGGAGTGCATTTCTTTTTTCATTTGCCGTTCAGATTGATGATGTCATGACAACTGCCTCTAATTAGCATTTTCAAAAACACAGCTCTTTGATTTCCCTCAGTCACAGTGAAATTCAGCATTTGCACAAAAACGTATGGCATATCCTTGGAATAGAATAGAACAATGGACGGAGTATAAGAAGGAAAGAGAACCTCTCATATCAAATATTGGTCAATGTCCTTGTAGTAATGATGCTTCAATTCAGTATATGAAAAAAAGGTAAAAAGTATCTCCATTGCTTCATTAACCTTGTTGACCCTTTTCTGTGTATGACATAATTTCCTGCTTGAAGCTGGTTGGAGGGCTGTGTGCTTGTCATAAACACATTTGGCCGTTCTGGCTGTGTGTGTGGCTGCCATTAATCCCCCCTTCCTCCCATGACTGCTGACCTTTAGGAGACCACACCCCCTGTCGCTCCTGTAGCCACACCCACTGCTGCTGCTGCCCCGCCCACTGCTAAACAGGAGCCCGGAACTGCAATGGTACACACACACACACACACACACACACACACACACACACACACACACACACACACACACACACTTCACTTTATGTCACACTTTGACATAGTTCTTGAGTATGGGTTCAACCACTATACCACCACATTCTGACTCTCTCAATGTAGATTCATTTTCCTTTTGCACATCAATCTAGAATATTGTAACGAAAGGATATTTATTCGATATTCACATTGATGATGGCAAACTGATTGATACACCTTTTTTTATTGAATTTTAAATTAAGGATATCACTTGCCTCACTCATAAACATCTATTGATCCAAATTTCCCCGCTCAACCGTTTGGTAGAGCACATTTTGAGTCACTATATTTTATTGAGGGGGGTGCTCAATTTAACTA
Source organism: Hyperoplus immaculatus (assembly GCA_949357725.1). Classification (NCBI taxonomy): domain Eukaryota; kingdom Metazoa; phylum Chordata; class Actinopteri; order Uranoscopiformes; family Ammodytidae; genus Hyperoplus; species Hyperoplus immaculatus. Next base: position 11,482,702 of record OX442368.1, read on the forward strand.
AACCTGATTGGGCCATCTCTACCATTCGGCTAACGTATGTTATCCTAAAAAAAAACACTAGATGTCACTGTGTCTTGAAATGGTATGCCTCTTAGGTCCCCTAAAACCTGAAAATCGTAAACAGGAAAATCACACCAAACATGTTGACAGTTTTTGGGTGAAATTTTTAAAGGTAAGTATATTTTTTCAACAAGTCATATTGTCCAACGCCCTAATGAACAGAATTATGTAAATTGATACCACAAAAAAGACTTAAATAAACGTGTAATAATTTTTTGAAAACTACCTCAACCAAACGGTTGATTTAGCACTTTATGGTTAATGTAGCAAAGTGCATCTAATGCCATTATAATTTAATATGTGCAATACAAATCAATACTTCTGATCATTCATTGCTGTAAATATGAAACATGTAATGCTATTGCATCATAAATATGCTAAAATTATTTCTTATTTACGTCGTTTTTGTCACTTTCTGAGATTTTTTCAAAATTCAGCCATTTATACGTTGCCCATCCACTTATCCAGGGTTGGGTCGGTGGGCCAACGGCTCCATCGGACCTCAAATTTCCCTTTCCTTAGCCACATTAACCAGTTCTAACTGGGGGATCCTGAGGTGTTCAGAGGCAAGCTTAGAGATGTAATCTCGCAATCTAGTCCTGGGTCTTGGTCGTGCCTGGAACATCTCCCTAGGGAGGCGCCCAGGGGGCATCCTTACCAGATGCCCCAACCATCTCAACTAGTACTTTCTTTGCAAAAGGAGCAGCATCTCTACTCCAAATCTCTCAGGGTGACTGAGCTTTTCCCCCTATCTCTAAGGGAGCAACCAGCCACACTCCTGAAGAAACCCATTTTGGGCACTCGTATCTCGTTCTTTTGGTCATTACCCAGCCCTTATGACCATAGGTGAGAGTAGGAATGAAGATCGATTGGTAGATCAAGAGCTTTGCCTTCTGACTCAGCTTTCTTTTCGTCACAACGTTGCGGTAAAGCGAGTGCAAAACCGCCCCTGCTGCTCCGATTCTCTGGCCATCTCACTCTCATTGTTCCCTCACTCGCAAACAAGACCCAAAAGTAGGCTACTTGAACTCCTTCACTATGGGGTAAGGACTCATTCCATATCTGGAGTTGATCCATCATTTTCCTACTGAGCACCATGGCCTCAGATTTAGAGGTGCTGATCCTCATGCCAACGGCTGCGATCCGATCCAGTGAGAGCTGAAGGTCAAAGACCGATGATGCCATCATTACCACATCATCTGCAAACAGCAGAGATGAGATCCTCAGCCCACTGAACTGCAACCCCTCCCCACCATGACTACGCCTTGATATATTGTCCAAGAATATAACAAACAGGATGTTTTCCGATTGAATTTGGTAAATATCTTAAATTAATATGTGGAAATCATAACTATCAAACATAATCCGATTTCAACCAAATGACTAATGTTGGTAAGACATAAGTCATTGATGCAATTTTTTCCTGTGTTATGCAATGTTTTTTTTAAGTATTAGAATAAGTCAGGAATTCAAGAACCTCTGGGCCTTGTTTGCCAGTGAGCGGGCAATGGAACATGAGACTGCCTGGAGAATCGGAGTAGCCGTGGCACTATGGCAGTCGCTATACTGCAGTATTTTGACGACAAGACAGCTAGCATACAATCAAAAGTGAATTCAAGTTGAGTATATTGGGCTGTTACACCTCAACACAGATGAGGTCACGATGAAAGTTGGAAATGTAAAGTTTTCTTGCTCGATTCAACATTTTCGTCTGTTGAAATAAAAAACAGCAATTTTTTGTGGCATACTACAAGAAAAAAACTTGATCCAATGCCCACAAAACATATTTTGTTGTTTATTTCATTATACATTGGCGTTATATTTTACTTTTCTACTGTTTTTGGTATTTTTAGGAATTTTGGTACTTTAACCATGAATCGCCATCTCAACCGTTTGGTAGAGGTTAATATTTAAAAAACTATGGGGTCCAAGCAAAAAAAAATATCTGATTGTGTTTATTATTTACCCAAGGGGAAACAAAATGCCAAAAAATAATTTTTTCATTGCTTTTTTCTTGGTGGGGGAGTTAAAGGGTTAAGAATTCATGTCCATTGCATTTAATGTGTAATTCTCACTTAGTTATTTCCTACTTGTGCATATTTTCACCTAGGGAAAGTCAGTGTAGTGAAGCTCTTCAAGTAACTGCCGTCTTCACCTTTGTACTGAGCTGCTTTGTGCAACCTCAGACCCTCAACTGAGAGTACACTGACCAGCTGTACTTGAGCAGCTATGGGAGGTTATTGTCAGGTATTTGCCCAGAGAGCCCCTTGACATTGGTTATGGAGGGATGAGGCGGGGGAGCCTTACTCATTTTGATACACTCAAGATGGTGAGAGGTGTTGTAACAGGGCTGCCCTGGTCATTGACTCAAATTATACTTTAAGCTGTTTCTTCAGTTTACATTGTGACATATTTTTTTGCCCTTTTAAAGTGTTTCTACCTGACTTTTTTTTTTGGAAGATAGAGCTCAGAAATGTCTACTTTCTTAGAGTGGTGGACACACACACACACACACACACACACACACACACACACACACACACACACACACACACACACACACACACACACAAAATCCGACTACATGAATTCAGATTTTACCGGAGTGTGACCTCCAACCAAAGCGACCAAAGCCATTCAGAAAGGGGAGACCGTCTTTCCCATTGTAAGCCTAATGGAAAGACGCAGAAGGGATGAGAGAAAGAAAGAAAGACATTGGAGGAGAGGAGGATGAAAGAGGATAGAAGGTGCAGGAGGAGGAGGGAAAGAGAGGGATAGTCGTTTTCTCGTCGGAGCGGCGGTTCGGCCTTTTGTTGGCTTAATGGAAAGACGGAGGAGAGTGAGAAGCGAGGGGAAGAATGAAAGGAGAGGGAAAGAGCCTTGGAGCGAGTCACATCTCCCTTTTGTTAGGTAGCGAGAGAATGGAGGAGAGAGAGAGAGAAAGAAAAGAGAGAAAAAAGAGCGAGGTAGAGGAGGAGGAGCGGATATGAGGGCAGAGCACGATAAGAGGTGAGTGTCAGCTGTAACAAAGCAAGGTCACGGTGTGGAGAATGTCTTCACTTGAAAGGGAACAAGAGAGGAGCGCAGATTAAGACACACACACACACCTGCTCGCTCTCTCTCTCTTTCTTTCCCTCTCTCTCTCTCTTTCAAACTTTGTCTCACACACTGACACTGTATGGAGGTATGGCATGGCATGATGGCAAAAGCAGCTTCATTACTTTATAGGAGATGTACTCAAGCCCAGAAAGGCAAAATGGGAAGAAGAGATTGGAGGAAAAAGAAGGTGAGGCCAGGTTGGAGACTAACACTGAAGCAAGTGGTGAGAGTAGAGATTATGAAGGAGTGAAGATGGAGGGAGGACATAAAGAGGTGAAAGGCTGGGAACTTCCCTCCACTAAAATAAGGGAGTGAGTGATAAAGAATAAAGCCGTGTCCACACATACACGCTTATTTTCTCAACCGTATCTTTTGCCTTTTGTCAACACGCAGACATCACACTAAAAACCGGAGAGTTTTGAAATCTCCGCCCCAAAGTTGAGATCTTGAAATTTAGTAAAAAAAAACAGCTGAGCAAGAGCAAATGGGGGGTGCAAAAAGATAATTAGGAGGAGGCAAAAATGAGAAGGTTAAAGCACAAGGATATTAATGAATGGTTTGGGGAGAACGGGATGAGATAGTGACAGAAATGGGAGAGGAGGACACAATAGGAGAGGTGTAGTAGATCAGGAGAGGTAGAGGAGGAGGAGGAGGAGGAGGAGGAGGGAGGATACAGCAGGAGAATAAACATGAAATAAAGTGAAAGAAAGGGATAAGACATGCAAGTATAAAGGGAGGTAGCAAGAAGACAGTAAAGAATGGAAAAGGGGGATGGGTTGATGGGAGGAGGTAGAGTCCCTGAGGTGTAGGGAGAGGGGGACATGAGAATTACGTTTTGTTTTGTTTTTTCCATAAATTTTATTGTTTTCTTTTTTATATATCCGCTGTGGATAGCAACAGTTTTACAAAGGCATAGTATTTTACAGTATTGCTTTGACAGGGTCCAATGTCCGTGAGTAAATGTAAGTATTCCGTCTAAATTTAGAAAAGATAGAATTTGTAAGATGGCAATAAAATTATAATCTGTTGTGTGTGTATATAGTCAAAACTTTATCCAAACAGCATTGGTTGGTTGACCATGAAGACAGCCCACATGGGAATTAACATGATGTGAGTGGAAGGAGAAATAATGAGGACTGGTGAAAAGAGGTAGAGAAGGAGCGGCGAAGGAGTGATAGAAGTGGAGAGATGGAACAAGTGGTATAGAGGAGAGAAAGGGAACCGTAACTGTTGGGGTAGAGGAAAGGTGTAGAAAATAAAGACAGGAGGGATAGAAGATGCAGTATTTCACAGTAAGGAATGGCAAAGAAAGTTGAAGAGGATGATATATAAAAGTGAGTGGAAGAAAAGATGAAGGAAGAGGAGTTGTTGGTGGAAAAAAAGGGAAGAAAGTAGGAAATAATGACATGAAATGAAAAGAAAGAACAGAGACTGAAGGAGGATAGTTTAGGTTGCTTTATTTCGATCACATAGATATAAAACAGCGCACACATAACATAAATAGTAAAAATTAAAAAGTGTCACCTTACATGTGTCATCAGTTAATAAATCAAATTAGTAGCAGTAAGTCCAGAGGAAGACCTGTACAAAAACTAAATAAATGTGGAAAATGAAGTTTAAGATGATGCAATTGAAAGAGAGAAGACAGAAAACTGCAGAAGAAAGGAGTTGTAGAAAGAAAAAAAGATGCCTCTACTTGTATAACAACACTGACACCCTCTGGCAAGTGGCTGAACTGCACCCTGCAAAACAATTCATACTCCTCTCATTCAAGATTCCAGATGGTTTATTTGACATATGCACACAACAATTACAGCAGCAGTAGTCCTTGGCAATGCGATTCTTAAGTCCCAGGCATGCTCTCAACAATGCAAAACTAGAAAAAATTAATGTATTCAATACTTTGTTCGCAAAGGTGAAAATCAAATAAAAATGATTTCTTAAGAGAGAAGTAAAAGAAATATTGGCAGGATTTATAGGAAAATGTACCTGTCGGAGAGCCCATTGTTTTGGTTGTTTAAAACGTGTAGGCCAAATCCAAATTTGAATTGAATCATCTGTAAACTCTTAATTTGATCTGATTGATAAAGAACTGACCCATTGTTAGCGGCCATCAAAAAAGCACTATTAGTTTGATTGCCTCTGTCTTCTGGTAACCCGAGCCAATAGCAGTGGTGAATGAAAGAATCCCTGCCTGTGTGTAACTGATGTTGTTATGTTGCAATCTCAATTAGGACTCGTGTGCGTCAGCTGTGGCCCCCACAGCTCTGGAGAAGGCCTACCAGTTTGGACTGACCAGGAACAGCCACATGACCTTTGCCTTCGATGACGCCAAAGTCAGAGAGAAGTATGGATACACAATAATCGATAATCATCTAAGTGTTTTGTGTTGTGTGCCTGTCTGATGCACATTATAAAAATACATACTTTCTGACATTATAGTAGAAATGTCACTGTTAATCAAAAATCATTACAAAAAATATGACCGAAATAATCATTGTTGTGTTGTGTGTACAGTGGTGGAGTATTCAGTTCTTTAACTTGAGTAAAAGTAGCATTATTTCAATATAAAAACTTCACATGCTGCTATTATAAGCAACATTCCTCCATTGAAAGTGCCTGCCATATGTTTATATGTATGTTTAATGAGCAGTTATCTATGCATTCTTTTGATATCGATAAATAGAAAATCGTAAAAAGCCTTGTATGCCCTTGGAAGGTTGAAAGAACAACTGTATGTACTGAACAGAAATATTTTTTTATTTACTGCTAAATGTACTTAAAAAGGATTTTATTTTGAAAGTAAAAGTTCTTGTGAATATTAGACAACAATATTTAATATTCTTACATTATTATTATTGACGAGTTATTGTGTAAGCAGTTTTTAACTATTGTAGTTGGTTGAGGATGGGCTAATTCTGACTGAATTGGGAATTATAACAGTGCATCAAATCTTATTGTATCCCTTTAATGTTGTGCGTCAAATCATAACCTGAAGTGTAAGAAGTAACTCATGTAGAACTATGAAGTAGCATGACATGCTCTAAATGACTAATAATTCAAATACTCAACTAAATGTACGCAGTTACAGTGATGTGGCTCAATTTATGTCTAACACACGTAGCACACTCAACACACCTTTGACCTGTGTGTGTGTGTGTGTGTGTGTGTGTGTGTGTGTATCTTGTCAGCTGTTGATCCCAGAGCCCACACTATGGAGCGCAGTGTAAATAAATAAAGGCAAACAGAAGCGAGTGAGCGATGGGTTTACGGCAGGTCATGATCCAGGGAGACAATGCTATAAATATTGAATCAGTGAACCACCCCTGAAAACAAGCTCTCTTTCACAAATGAACAGTAACAAAAACAACAACATTACATTATGAAAATATGAAGGAATACATTCCATAGAGATACATCCACCAGGGCTACAATCAAGGCAATGGTTTGTGTACATTGTATGTCCTGTGTTTATCTAAAAGTTATGTTTTATTATTCTGTGCATCTGTCAGTTCTGACAAACATTATCAAATGCTAGGCTAGGTTTCTGACTCACTTATTACTGCTGTTTGTCTTCCGTGCTGTTGACTGTACACTCCCATGATCCGCCGTACTCAATACAAATCATTTCATTTGTGTATTTTTCATTTGGTTGGGGAATTATACTTCATTATTTTATAACTTAATTACAAAGGTACTTTGGTGAAGACCTTTTCAGACATTTAAATTAACAGTGGAAATATTTTTGGGGAAAAAAAAAACCTTTTCAGAAAATTGCAGTTCATGTTGAAATTCTGTTAAAAAAATCCTGATTTTTATTTATGTACTATTATGTTCTTTTTAATTCTGACAAAAATGCAAAGAATCACAAAAAATAATTTCCGAATACTTGCTAAATGTCTTTTTGGTATAATCATTTTTACTGTGCCTACATTCTAAGGTGTGTGTGTGTGTGTGTGTGTGTGTGTGTGTGTGTGTGTGTGTGTGTGTGTGTGTGTGTGTGTGTGTGTGTGTGTGTGTGTGTGTGTGTGTGTGTGTGTGTGCGTGTGTGTGTGTCTGTTTGCTGCAGGCTAATATTGGAGTTTGAGCTGAGGACCAAAGAGGAGTCTGGTCTGGTTCTCTACATGGCAAGAATCAACCATGCTGACTTTGTCACCATACAGGTATTGTATATCTACTTGCTACTGCTTTGAATGTCATTCCACTAGTTTGATTTGTCCCAGGCGTGTCCCCTGCCTCTAGTCATCTAATACAAGCTGCTTCTCTTTACATTTGAGCCGTTGATCCGCTATGCCGGAAAAATCAGACAATGTTGGTGGTTCACAATGTAGAAAAAAACGAGGTTATGTCTACTTTATCTGAAATATTGTATTTGAATTTTAAAGGTGAATATTGCAGTTTCATGGGGAGGAAGGGGGATTTGTTTACATTCGAAGTGCTCACAGTTAGTTTTACAAAACATATTTACTCTACAAGTGATTCTTAGTATTGAATAATGCCATCATCATAAATCGAAACAGAGTTATTTTTGAGACACTTGTAGCAAAACGTAAGACTAGAATCTTTTTTGTAAACAAAACTGTAAGCCCTTCTGCTGTAAAAAAAAAAAAAAAAAAAAAAAAAAAATTATTCAACCAGTGTTTCAGGGATCCCATTTTACTGTGAGGAGAGTTAGTTTATTCAACATTAAAACATGTTCACTTCTCTGACACACACAAAGTTACATAGTGCACCTTAAACATTTGGAATCAATGATATTCATAATCCTCGTTTTAACCCGAACAGCCTTCTTCTGGATTTTCTCACTAAGACTGTACAGCGGTTACATGAGTCTTTTTTTCCCCCAGTTAATACCAACCATGTCTCTCTCTCTCTCTCCCTACAGATAAAGGATGGACAGGTGTGTCTGGGTTATGATCTGGGTCATGGAAATATCTCTGGCTGCGTGCCCTTCTCCATCAATGATGGCAACTGGCACAAGGTAGGGCATTCTACCATTACATCTATTGATCAACTTAACATGGAATAATATAGACAATTAAAATGTTATCTAAATTATATACCTTGTATGGACAGTACTTCACTTGAAAATGAAGTGGAAAAACTGTTTATTGACAGAACATTTTGAAAGGTCCCTTATCTACTGACCTACAGTTTTTGTTTTGTCCCTTTTAATGTATCTGTGTATGTATACATATGAATGCATCATACTTCATGTGTTTAATAACCAGTTTACAATAGTTATTTTTATTTTGTTTTAACCCAATGGTAATTCAGGTCTATGATTTGTTTTTGGTATTTTAGCCCTACCTATAAGATGTGGTTGCTGTATTCGTTATTTACTCCATTTCTTTTTTTCTTTATGCATTAAAAGTCCTGGAGACTCATTTATCGAACGCAGCCCATACTTTCTGAAGAAATGAACCACTTTTGACGCATTGTTTAAAAAGTAAATTGTTTAAGTGTGGGCACATGAAGACAACACATATCTATTTTGACATCTAAGACAATATGTAGGATGGGTTTTGTATGCTCACATTCTCCCTGTTATCTCTCAGATCCGTGTCAATCGTCTCAAGCAGAGAAGTGTGCTATTGGTGGATGGGCGTTACAGTAAACAGATGATCAGTCCAAAGAAGGTACAATCTTTTTCTTTTCTAACCACTTTTAGACTCATATATGAAATATTCTATATAACTGAACATACAAATAGTTACAACTGACAAATGGCCTATATTGTTGAAATATATATTTTTTTTCTCACCAGGCTGACCTGTTAGACGTGGTGGGAACGCTGTATGTTGGTGGATTCCCACAGAACTACACCTCCAAGAGAATAGGACCGGTAAAAAAAAACTTTCAAAAAACAAAGTAGCAGTATGGCTTTGCATGTGAAACCAGGATGCCATTTTTTATTTTGCACTTAAATGAACTCACTTTGGTGTTGCTCAAACATATTATTTTTATTCGTCCATTTTAATATCTTGTTTATTTTACCATGTTTCTGTTTCTAGATTCTGTCCAGTATCAATGGATGTATCCGTAACCTAAAGATGACAGGGAGTCCTGTAACTCTCAAGCCAGCCACTGCAGGTAATGAATTTGTATTATTATATTTTTTTTCACAATTGCACATATCATGTCAGCTGTTACACACTTGTAACCATCAATAATTAGGTTAACATTGTCATTAGTTTGTTCATCTTTGATTTCTTCTTCCTGGTCTTTGCCTATTTAAGTCATCGAGGACTTTAAGTTGAACATGGCCACACCCACCTCCAGTCACATGGTAGGAAGGTGCTTTGTCGCCACGGAGACGGGCACCTACTTTGATGGCACTGGCTACCTGAAAGCAGGTGAGACGCTGAAAATCAATTGCGTAGTTTTGAATATACGTTACATATTTTCAGCGCGTGATGGAGTCATGCAGTAGGAGTGACTTCAGAACAGCAAACATTCAGTCCAGTTATTTTCCAAAAGCTCATTGACCCTTCTGATGTTATAAAGGTGAATAATCGTGTCTCTCTCTCTCTCTCTCTCAGTCTCTTCATACAGAGTGGGTCTGGATGTGTCCATAGAATTAGAGTTCAGAACCAGCAGAACCAATGGGGTGATTTTTGCCATCAGTAACCAAGCCAACGACGGACTGGGAATAGAGCTTGTCCAGGGCAAGGTACATAACAATGACATGTCTATCCGTTAAAGCTGTATTATGTAAGATTTCATTTGAGTTGTACTATATGCAAGGAATAATCTTTTGACACAAACAAAGGTGTGACTTTTCATAAAGGGTAGATCTCTTTAAAAAAAATAAAAATTTTCCAGAAAACAAAGAAAGGCAGTTATTTTCAGAAATTTCTATTCTATTTGAATTAAGTAAATAGGTAAGTGTCAAACATGTGTGTCAAATATATATATAGTTTTTAAATATTACAAAACCTTACAGGTACTTAGATGAAAACATAGCTATATAGTAGGGCTGTAAAACAATAAAAAACAATATTAATTAATTAATTGCATTTTTAATGCATGTTTAAAATTATATTAAAGTGCATTTAGCAATGTTTATTTTATATCCATATCAACAAAGTAGAGCAATTCTCACCAGTGATTTATTCTGAAAATATTACTGGATGACTTCCTGTCTCTTTTGATGTGTTCTGTGCTTAATGCTGACAACCCTACTATATAGATTATGAAAATGTTGTTTAAAGGTGCTCCGAGATACTTTCAGTTTGTGTTCATACTTGCACCCCCTTTGGACAAAAGCGGTAGTGTTTTTACCACGCCAGCTGTTGTTCCTGGGAGAGCGTACCCATGACAAAGGCATTAAGAAAAACTATACAAAAATGGCATGCCATGTAACTTGTTATCTGAGGAAAGATTTGACTTTTTCAGAAATATTTCAAAGTTCCTCATAGCTACTTTAAATACATGTATTTCCTTCTTTTTCTATTGTTTTCAAATGCAATTTTCTACCCCCTAGCTGCTCTTCAATGTTGACAATGGTGCTGGACGAATCACAGCGGAGTACACGCCGGAGGGGGCGGGCTTCTGTGACGGCCAATGGCACTCTGTCGTCGCCAACAAGCTGCGACACAAGCTGGAGCTACTGGTGGACGGGAAGCAGAGCACAGCCAAGAGTCCACATGCACGCTCCAACACCTGTGACACCAACGACCCCATCTACATCGGAGGATATCCTGGTAAGACCTGCCTTAACACACATCCATCATTTTAAAGGTAAAATCCGCAATTCTGGAGAACGCTTGTCGTCAAAACAGTTTTTCGGTCAAACTCAGCGTATATCTCCTCACGTTCCGCTACCTGTCCGTACTTTGTGTGCGCGCTGAGAAAATATAAATCTGGTGTTAATACACAGCATAGGCTCTGTAAACTGATATGTAAAACAAAAGGGTATGTAAATAAAGGGGGCCCACCATAGCTAGCAACATGCCCGTTTACAGAGACTAGGCTGTAGATTATAACACTGTTTTTTTTCAGCGCACATACTGTACGGACAGGTAGTGATTGTGAACAGATAGTCACTGATTTTGGAAAAAAAAGTGTCTTGACACCAAGCGTTCTCCAGAATCGCTGACTCCACCTTTAATGGGTTTTTTTATATTTTTTTTACATCTGTCAACACATAAGAATTGCAATCTAAAATACAAACATGACTATATGCCATGTGAGTGGCCTGCTGTGCTGTCGAATAAAATAAGAATTTTACATACTCATATAATATAGTATAATGATCAAACTTGTCTTAATCCCTCCTCCTTAGATGGAGTGCGTCAGGCGGCTCTCTCTAGCAGCGCTTCCTTCGGCGGTTGCATGAGGAACCTGAAGCTCACCAAAGCTTCCAAGACCATGGAGGTGCACTTCAACAAGGCTGTAGAGATGAAGGGAGTCCAGCCTCTGTCCTGTCCAGCTGTAGCCGCTGCCTAACCTGCTGCCATAGACCGTCCCCTTTGTCCTCTCACCCTAACACACAGTACTTCTCCAAGGACCGACACAGGGGGCTGACCTACACTCCTTGGTCTTTGAAGATGATGCACTTGGCACACAGTCAATACAACAATAATCAGACTATATGTGCCTGAATCACAAACTTAATGCTGCGTTCCAGACAACTCGGATGTGGAACTTTTGAATGTCAACAAAAAACACATGGCAAAATGCTCTTTCTTTGGTCTATTGTAAGTCTATTGATAATATGAGATTAAATGGAACCCAATTAGTGCAATACGAGAACACAAATTATTAGACTCATAAGTTGCAACCGACCACATAGTTTACTGACTCAGAGATAAAGATAAATGAAGCCTAAGATATCCTATTACTGTTGTGCTGTCTACTCATTTTGGAATTATATCACAAAAGTCAAGTGTAGTTTTTTCTTTTGAATGATTTAACTTATTTGAAACATTTAACTGTTGTGTAGACCACCTTGCTTCCGTGACGTCAGAAAAACGTATTCTCTGTGAAGTTGGGGTAAATGGATTTGCATTTGGCATTCCAGTCTTAATTCTTCCCAGTTGTGTGGAATGCAGCATAAAATTATAATGTAAATTCATCCCATTTGTTGGACAACATCTTGCTGCTAGGTGTAGTCAATGACTAAAATCTCAGTGTACCTACCTGTGTTAAAAGTGCAAAAACACAATCCAGAAAAATGACACATGGAAATATCTGTCTTGTTTAGGGCTACATTAAAACATACAACGTTACCTGGTGCAGTTTTCAAAATGCAAAACACTCCGTAAATTCTTCTTACCCATCATATTTTCAGTATGAGACCATGACAGTATGTACAGTGTAAGGTTCTGGTCAATAAATCTATAATGGCGACAGATTGAGGTCTCAGAGTGCTTTGAAATGCGTTTTTATAGTTTGTTTATTACTACGTTAACACGGCTGTGCTGTTGTTACTGGTTCTCACAGTATTAAAGCTAGAATTATCTTTTTGGATATGTGTGACTATGAACATTTAATCAGATTTTTTGTTAGTAAAGTAAGAGGTAATGGAGGGTAGATAACTGTTACATAAACTTCTCTGGAGAAGAATAACAATAGATATATATATGTGTGTGTGTGTGAATACAAGTGTTCTTTATACACCTGACAGGAAGTTATTTAAAAGGACCATATCACTTACTTCACCTTTAAGGTGAGAAAGTAATCTATTGCTTTAATCAATAGCTTTGACGGATATTGTGGGAAATCTGATGTCAAATTGAAGGTACAAGGTTTGTGCAGGACACAGTGTATGTTCTGCATGGTGTGGCTGAAAATAACTCAGCAGCTGTTTGAAATATATTCTTGATAGCATCGCACAGATTGTCCTGTCCTTCTTCAAAGTGAAGTGTATTAAGATAAGACAAATTGAAATTAAATTTATTAAATATTGATACAAATTGAGATTAAAAAGGAGAGCTTGAAAAAAAAATTATATTGAAACTCCACCAGGCTCTTTCATTGTACACTTGCTATAACAGAAATTGCATCCGGCTTATTGCTGTCAAAAAATGTTGTAAAATTGGATTAGAACTGTCCACAGTTCAGGTTTTCTCAAATAATTTTCAGGACCATATCCAAACATATTTCTTCTGGGGTGTGGGCTATTGGTGACAATTTCAATGTGAAATTGCTAATGTACAAGCAAAGTTTATTTAACCATGAAAAAATTATTTATATATATATATATATATATATATATATATATATATATATATATATATATATATATATATATATATATATATATATATATATATATATATATATATATTTACACATATAGCTGTTCTAATTAAATTAAATAATGTACTATGTATACTGTGTCCCTTTCACCAAGGGACTAACATCAATATGAGGAGAAAGCATTTACATGCCAGATACACTAGAGGGCGGTATGTGACAACAAAGAGCAAAGATGTACTTGATAGATTCAACTATGTTCAATTGGCTCCTTTACTTCAGGATATATCTGGATATTTGACATTTCCCCTATTTTCCAAATGGTGGAAAAAGTGCATTTCTCATGAAATGGACACATGAAATAATGGATGGAATCCTTATCTTTTTTAAATTGTGCATTCCTCTTTAATTAACGTGGTGCTCTTTACATACAGTGGAGAATGGTTTGAGGTCAGACCTCTCAAACCTTTTTTTTTGGTGCCTGACGTGGAATGTTCAGAAGAATAGCATTAAAAGCTAACATTATGGCAACTCAATCATTTCAAGTCGTTTGCCTGTAAACTGATCAAACCGTTTTCTTTTGACAACAAGATTTACACCTGTCACAAGGCTTTAACAAATGCTTTCATGATTTCATTATCCAGGAAATATGCTTTTTTTTCTATATTTATATCATGAGATTATCTAAGAAATAGATATTGAACATTTGTATCTTTTCCAGTTTGTGCTGACTAAAAAACAAACAGCTACTGAGTCATATCATAATTATATCACATTCAAATGTTCATGAATGTTCATCTTGTGTCAACCCAAAATAGTAGTTTGATCAAAAAGCACTTTTAGTTGCTTCTACTCGTTCTACCAGAGCGTATAACGGCCATTAATATGTAGAATACAAAAGTGCGATGTTTCTTGTGAACCCTCCTCAACCATCTCTCCCTCATATCATCCCAGTGATTGTGTGAGATAAAACTGCTCTAGCTACATCATTAATCTAAAGTCTTGTTTCGACGGCATTCAAGCATTCCATCATGTTAACAACACTGAAAGTAAAGCGGTGGCCTCCTCACCTACTATATTAAAGGTGCAGTGTGTAGAATTAAGTGGCATGTTTCAGTACAGACTTGGTAGAAACGAAACATATAAAAAATATAATTTAGATAAATATAAAAAGAAAAAAATAATAATAATGTATTTCCTTAGAATGAGCCTTTTACATCTACATAGGTGCGGGTCTCCCTAGACAAGAGGCCACATTGTTGCACCGCCATGTTTCTACAGTAGCACTGAATGGACAAACTTAACGGCTTTACGCGTTTTTGAAGTGGGTTTCCTGGGGAATTTCACCAATTGGTAAACATAGAAGAAGTACTATAGAATAAATTACTAAATACATCTTCTCCTCATCACTTGATATTGTGGAAAGACTTGAGGCAGTGGTGGATGATGCCATCTTTAGTGACTAGCTTCTTGTCTTTGAAGGCCACCGTAGATCCTGTAATTATTCCAAAAGAAGGGGTTACCAAGGGAGCGTCGCTATTCCAATTTTACACACTGCACCTTTAACGACGACGAGGGCTTTTGAGTAGAAACCGCCAAAGAAGAGTATATCATTGTGTATATCCTCTGGTGACAGCACTGTCCTGGTGTCAGGGTCCGGTGACTTATTGCATGATGTCACTTCTTCTTGAACTGATCTGAGGTGAGTTCAGAAAAACGTGCTGGAGGCCATGTCTAGGCTCGTTTGGTGCCCTCATACCACACCCAAAAAGCCCCAGGGTCCTTTTCCATACGTTTACCCAGGGGGAAAGCAGCTCTTCTGGGCATGGTTCCTCCTTTACTCTTGGTCCAGGCTTGGTCATGATGACTGCATGAGGCCCGTCAGCCGTTTGCCTGTCAGTGATTTGCCCTGGTGAGCAAGAAGAAAAGCAAAGAGAATTGAAGAAAAGACAGCTGTCAAAAACAAATGTTAAAAAAAGTTAGAAATATGTTGACATCTGCAAATGCATCTTTGTGTTTTAATAATGTTTTGCTTATGAGTTTTTGTTACAGAGAGATCGAATCTGTCAATATCTTTCCAACTTAACGGATGACTTTATTCCCAACATTGTATTTCCACTTTATTCACAACTTTTTAAATGTATACTTAAAGTGCATCATGAAAAAAAAAACTGCAAATACAGCAAACATACACAGACACAACATGAACTAAGCCAATACTGCAGTAGAACACATGCATGTCTTATTCTCTCTAACAAGCTTGAATGTTACATTGTAAAACAAATCAATAAATAAATGTATTCACATATGATTGTATACAGTTATCTCCTCTCCTGTTCATTAAACCTGCAAGCAATCCTTTGGTTTATGGTTATCAAGCAAAAAGTACTAGTGTAATGAAGAACCCCTAAGTTCCACTCAGTCAACTCATTAGCAGACCATTCCTTGAAACAAATATCAGGAGAAAGAACATGTCTACTCAGGGAAGGAGCAGCAGCAATAAATGTTAAAGTTTGGGGCTATCAGTGACACATTAAATAGTTGCATTAAACCGGTTGCGAGGACAAATTGATCTTGTGGCGTTCATGATTAAAGCAAACTCCTAGAACAAATTACAGCAACAAATTAAAATCAATACCTTCACACACTTTATCCAATTCAGACATATTATCTTGAACCTGCACAAACACTGCTTGCAATTGTTTTCAATAACTTTATTGTAAAGCCATACCATGTCATTTTAGATGAAGCCATTTTTACATTACTCTTTTTTATTGTCTGATTGTTTTATCAATTGAATTATTCTGATGGTTGTAAGTGCTTTTTAATCATCTTAATGTGTTTTTAGTTTAACAAAAAATGCATTTGATAATTAAATGTTATTATGTTTTTTATATCAACTTGATTTGTGACTCTTCAAACTCCTTTTTACTTTGCATAGTTTTGTATGACTGGATGTCATTGCAAATGAGGGTCATAATTCCTCATAACGTCGTTAATACTCCTCCATTGTTCAAGTTGTTCTCCCCAAAAATGGGGTCATTATAATCAATCTGTCTTTTTGTTTCAATAAGATACAGCAGTGATGTGTACCAAAACAATGTTCTACTTAAATGAGCGTTAGGTCAAGAATGAACCGCGGAGGGACACTCACCACACTGCGGGTGAACTTCTCCAGGGACGTGCGTCGCCCCTGCTCTGTTTCAGGCTGAAGACAGACAGACGACAGGGAAACAAATGTTCAATAAGATGATATGATTAGATACATGATGTCGCATGCTTTAACAGGTCTGTTCAAAATGAAGGGTCAGTTCACCAAAATTACAGATTGGAATTGGACTAGCTACCTTGATTTTGATTTGATTTGAATTTTTTATTATTGTGTAATACATTAGCATGCCCAGACCACACAGGCTTACAAAACACCATTATAAAACACAAACAGACCAAAAACCAAAAATAGATGCTAAACAATACTACCATTAACAATATAAACCATCCTGATGTTTAATCCAGGCTTTAGTCACAAAAGAGGCTTACTTTTAAACATTAAAAGTAAACAAGCATTCCATCCTGACATCATCATCATCATTACTCCAAAATATTTCAGGGTTTTGAGCAAACACTTCATTTACAAAAGGTTTTCTTAGTTCATCATAGAAGGGACAATATAAAAGAAAATTAGATTCACTGTCCACTTCTCGTAAATCACAAAGTTCACAAAGTCTCTGTTCCTCTGGGATATTCTTAAATCTGCCGACCTCAAGTGCCAGGGGAAGGATTCCCATTCTCAATTGGGCAATCAAGGATCTCTGATTTCTTGGTAAATGTGTTTTAACATATCATTCTGTTTCATAATTATGTTACATTTGGCTACCAGTGTAGCTTCTTTGAAAAATCCAATATATAACCAGAGTTCAACTTCCTATTCTAAAACTGTTGTTAGAAGACGTTTAAGCAATTTTATGATTGTACTACATTGTACCCAGTGATCTCCAATGATTAACATAAACTATATATATTTGTTGGCAACTGGACGTTCACCATTGATGTTTAAGACATTAAAAGTGCTATGCAGTCATACTGTTTTTACCAACAGAATGTTTTTGCCTAAGGGAGATTGACAAACACAGACACATGCTTACTTTCTTCCTGGCCATCAGCAGGTCCTGGTACACATTGGAGCGCAGGAAGCGTGTGTAGCTGTCACTTTTCATCAGCTTGTAGATGTGGTCCTGGATACAGAGGGTAAGAAACACAGAGAGAGAGAGAGACAGAGAGACAGAGACAGACAGACAGACAGACAGACAGACAGACAGACAGACAGACAGAGAACACATAAGTCTTATTATTTGCCAGACAAAGAGAGGGATAATTTCAATCTGAGTAGTATACAGTATGTATTTGGTTCGGATCTGTACAGAGTTAGCTTATTCAGTCAAAGTAAACTAAAGGAGACAGTCACTGAGGGACAGACATGGTTGTGGCAAATCTGTCAGGGGAAATATGTTTTCTATTTCAACTCTTCCCTTTGAAGCCTCAAACTGGAGAGGACATTTGATAGACTGTACACCTCCCAACACTCAACACTTCAGCGTTATCTATCTAACCAGTGAGGCAAATTCTCCTCAATATCAAGCCATTAGTTGATATTGGTCAAGCGTGTAAGAAAGACAAATGGGAAAGACAACAGGGTGGGATGGATTCTTAAGGGGCAGCACTTGACACTGATCACCTGACGAGGTCTAAATGAAAATCATTCTGAATGGCGTTCACAGTCTCCTGCAGTGGGAGAGGGAAGGTTTTGGATGACCAGAGATTTGTTATAGCCATAAAAAAAGGCTACCACCTCTTATACACTGACTGTACTATGTTGTAGCTGACTTTTTTGTTTTGTTTGACTATGTGAATATCAGATGTTAACCTGTTCTAAAGTCTAGCGGCAGCAACTGCAAAAGTGTGTTCACCCCATAAAGATTGTACCTCCACTTTGAGACTTCTTAAATAAGTTGCTTGGATGGTCGCAATGACCCGTTGTACTCACTAGGGTTAAAATATCTGCCAAATTTCGCTGGGGCCAGGTCATTAATGGCCCTAAAAACAAACATTAGAATCTTTAAATTGGATGTCAATGGAGAGAGTAAAGAATGGGGATAACGTGTTCAGGCCTGGATGCATTTATGTAAACAACGATCATCTAACATCTAGTCTCTAAAACATTCCGAACTATTTAACTACTCAGGCCATTCAGCGGGTAATATTTGTTTACTCTTCAGCCTTTGCAATCTGTATATTACAATGCAGCAGGTGTACTATTTATATGTAATATTGAATTTCATTTTAGCCAGACAGCTTAACCTTTGAGCTGGCAGGCGGGCAAATTGGAAGGTTTGGCTCTTGTGTTGCCCGAAGACACTCTGCATTGCATTTAAACTACACAATCATTTTCTCGCCCTCTCTTTTATAGGGAATTTGTGTCGGTTGTAGATATTGTTTTTTTCCGTGTGTGTTAATGAGGTTTTAAAGGGATTTGAGTCACTTTTTCCTCAATTGAACTGTGAAGTGTTTCATTAAATCTTGGAATGTTAAAACTGGAATCCCTGCAGGGTTTAGAGTGGAGTCCACAGTAAAATGAGGAATACTTAAAATGTTTTATTTGTATTGCACTTTTTATTTTGTTTTATTAAATAAATAAAAAATTACATTTCAGGTCGTTTTTACATGCCAGGCTCTTACAAGGCCTGTATAATGAGAATATCTGACTAGTGTGAAGACAGAGTTCCAAATTGTATTAATCCCTTGTTAAAAAGGGATGTGGAAAAAAACATTTACCTTCAACTCCAATTCACTACACTCCTTAATATCTTTAAGGCATCAAGTGGTGAAAGATCTAGATTGCAACGCTCCCTTGGTAGCCCCTCCCTTTGGAATAATTACAGGATTTACGGTGGCCTTCAAGGACAAGAAGCTATAGTCACTAAAGATGGCATCATCCAACACTGCCATCACTCCCTGCACACAGTACTACACCATCTCCCCATGTTCTTGTGTGTGGTCACCTGTGCGTCCTCGTAGCTGTACCTCCCCGGGTCTTGCAGGTTGCTGCTGGTGCGTTCGTAGCTGTGTGAGTCCAGGTTGATGGAGCTTGGAGCTCCCTCAGCCAGGAACTCTGTCCAGATGTCCTGAGCCCTCTGAGCCACGTCCTGCTGGGGCATTCTCTTCAGGTCCTGCACCGACAACCAGAAGCTGCAACAACAAAGCAAATACACCGTAGATATGGAGTGAACAAAAAAATGTGATCATCATTGCCAAACAAGGCACATAATCTTTCGTAAGCGGTATCTGTGAGAGTTTAAGCAAAAATGTAAGCATAATTTAAGGTTGACTAAAAAACATATATTTAATGAATAGTGGATTTCTCTTGCTTTATTCAACTCTTTTGAAGACGCAGACAATTTCAAGATTTAGAATGTGAATAATCTAGCTCATTAGATTAACATTTTTAGAGAAAAAAAAAGTTGAATGTGACAAAAGATTCAATATAAAAATGCACAAAAACAAAAGTAAATGAAAGGTAAATGGACAAAACATGTGGACAAGATGTTTTTCTTTTCAATGGAAGCCCATGTAAGGCATTTTCTAAAAGCCGCCAGCTGCTTGCCCTGCAGTGCAAAATCATGGTACGTAAAGGATTTAGAAACTATGACATGATAAATATTAAGATATCTCAAAGACAAAAATAATCAACGGAATTAAATCAGGTAGTTCATTGTGGCATTTTCAGACTTCCATACAAGTAAATGTCTGCTGAGAGCCTAAGACAGCCCATGTGCAGGGAAGCAGACCATTGACAGTGACAAACACATGAGGCAACAGAGAGCCACAGGCTGACTGTCTGCAGTATTGCTCTGTATCTATATTGATAGGTCAACTCGTTCAGCAATATAGCGAAAAACACCTCCAGGGTCGGCTTCTCTCTTAAAGCTAAAGCAATTAAAAGACTGGGAGCAACAGGAACAAAAGACATGGAGAAGGAGGGGTGAGGAGAGTGGTGGGATAGCCCAGAGGTGAGTAAGATGATAAGGATGTATGCTCTCTCTCTCTCTCACACACACACACACACACACACACACACACACACACACACACACACACACACACACACACACACACACACACACACACTGCTTTCTGAACACCATATAGTCCATGAATCTGTGTGTGTGTCTAAATGACAAATGCATTTCATATCTGTGCTGTGAATCAATAAACAACAACTGTGGGAAATCAACAACCTCATAAAATAACATGAATAGGGACACACTTGCACGTCAGAAAACTAACAAGCACACACAAAACACACTATTGTTGATGAATAGGTGATGGGTGTGTGTGTGTCTGTCTGTTGTTTTGGGGGCTAATCAATCTCTTTAACTTCTCATATATGACGTGCTGTCAGTCATGTCATTAGTGCATATATTGTATGGATGGAGAAACTGAGGACCCGGGCCTGAATGGAACTAACTAGCGCCGTTTTCAGAATAGTATTATTGACATTATTGTTTTCTACTGTTGCTGCAAATGGTTCAACTGCGTAAATGTGTTCCGAGTGATACATTTATTTTCCCAAAGAAACCACTTATTGAAGTACTGTATCTTGCTGAGCAAAGGTTATTATACCTCCAAGTGTGAAAGTTATGTGTGTAACAATAACAGTGCAGCTCAATGGGATCGTTTTGTCAAGGAGTTTGCCTTAATCACAAGTAGCTATTTTCTGGTTGTGTAAGGTGCAGGTCTCTCAGGCGTACCTCCCAAACCACTAGGAACCGGTAACTCTTTCACTTGTGATTTGTTCCTTTCCAATGTTGAAATGTGGGTTGAAATGGTAGGTTGGAACAAGTGTGATGCCAAAACAATATTTGTTTCTTTCTCTCTATGTACAGCAGTGAAACCTTTTGAACAACTGTTGTTAAAAGTGCTACTGTAGGGAAGTTTTTTCTTAAAAGATACAACTTTAATTATTTTTTCTCACTCAGTGCATATGTAAAAATGTCCAGAATCTGGCAAAAAAAACTCCTTATGATAAAAAAAAACTAAATGTTAGAGATGATTTTTGAAGCATGATGTCTTCTCACCGCAGGTTTTCTGAGCTGAACTCTGACTCCAGGAACTTGAGGAAGAGCTCCTGTCCTACAGGGTCCTTCAAGGCCTCCTCCATAGAGAAGCCCCACTTCTTCACCCGCTGCTGACTCGGCTCCTTACTGGCAGAGACAAGAGGCAGTTTAAAGTAGCTACGAGGAACTTTTGAATACCTCTGAAACAGTCTCCTTTTTCCTCTGATGATCATCAATTGCATGTAACAGCAAACGAGACCATCAGTGCAAACAACGCTATATTTTTTAATCATTTATAGGATTTATTAAGCCGTTTACTAGAAATCTTACATTCAAATACAAAATAATAATAAAAAAATATATAACAGAACAGATTTTGGATACAGCCTTTTTTCATTTCATAAATAAAAAAAAATTCTATGAACGGGTCTGAAAAAAAGAAGCATTTTCAGCATGTTTTTAAGAAGAAGAAAATGTCTCATGAATCAGACAATGAAGAATGATTATGGAAAGTTCTGGTTTTTTGTGTTTTGTTGTAAATAGCCTACTTTATCTATCGATTTTTGTTTTTGGAGAACATACACACACACAAGAAAGGGGAACACAAAAACATAAGACAAAATAAAATAAACAAATAACTTTCATTTTATATAGCTTTTCTTAATGCCTTTGTCCAGGTATACGCTCACCCAGGAATAGACCTTTAGCACAGCTGCAATGTGAACACACTTTCGCTTCACAATCTGAATGTTCCCTGTAGCTACTTAAAACATCTACCCAAAGCTTCTGCGGGCAGATCAAGATTAAAAAAGAGATTAGAAGAGATTCAATTACAGGGAAATGGTGAGGAAATGTTTACTGTGTGGAGGGCTGACAGATGAATGTAGAGGAACGGATTAGACGATCATTAAAACCTAACATCTTGTTGCTTTCGGAGACAACTTAAAGGGCTAATGTTGATGCCATATCGTTGCCTGGAATGCTGAAATCCAATCGCTTTAATCCCCCGCCGGGAATACATTTTCTCCTATCCAACAATGAATCAATTCAACTGAATTATTAAGCCACATTAGACACAGTCATTATACGTCTACTCTGACTAATTCTTGCATAATTCAAGACAGGCCAGAAGGATTGCAGAGCATATAGTGCAACTTGTTGAGAGCCATGGCCGGCCGCTTCTGTCTAAGAATTATTTCAGTTTATCACCTTCATATCGCTAGTCAACATTTCTAAGGAACGATCAGTCATGTGAGCTCATCCAATATTTTTCTGTAACACATAAAGCGAGATGGATTATTCCATTTGGATCGACTGAGCGAGCCCGGGACGACCTCTGAGACGCTTTCACCATTTCAGAAATTGACCCAATCCCTCAAAATAATGACCGTTGAATATCATGGGTGCTGGAATCATTACAGCTGTAGTAGAGCTGGTGTACAGTATAACTCTTGATTCTACAGCAGTGATCTGGTTTTATTGTCTCTCAGTTGAAGATTACTATTTCGAAGAAGTTTGCATTCGTCATGTCCGCATATCAAAAACAGGTTGAAATAATTATACTCAACTGACCAGTTTTTCTCCAGCTCGTTTTTTTAAAGTTCAATAAAATAAAATGAATCTGGCGAGGGCTTTATTTTTGCAGAAGAAAGTCTTAATCGTATAACAACTGGCAAATATCAGAGTGAAGCTGTTGTGGTCTGTGGTTTAGTACCTGTTGTCCAGGTCCCAGAGGGAGGAGTCATCACTGGTCCATGGGTTTGACGGTTCGGGTGCAGTCACAAACGGGTCATACTCCATGAACTGCTCACTGTAGCTGATCAGACTGACACACACACACACATACAACACATGTAACTCTTTACCATCTGTTACAAACACAATACAAACTATTATATATATTTTATACATGATGCTTTGAATTAGGCCTGCGGAGATGTAAATGGACAAATACCCACCCAATGCTATACTCTACTATCGTGAATAGTCTTTAGATACTAACAAATCAGATGAAATGTCCTTTCAGATGAGTGTACAATAACAGCCACAAAGCAAGAAAGGATTCAGCACCATGGACAGCGACAGCCTCAAAATAATCCATTTCAACCCTAGGCTGTTAGTCTGTCTGGCTGTGCAGTCCTTCAATGTGGTTCAATAACTAGCCAGTTTAAATACAAAAGCACCCAAAAACAGGCAAATAAATGAGCAAGGAAATAATTATGAAGGAAAAATAAAAGGTCTGAGGCCACACAAGGATATTATATCACTAGATAACAAGTAAGACTGTCTGCACACTCTATTCAAAGCTGTGCACTATCGGGTTGAGGGTTTCATTTTATTGGTACAAAGTAAAAACTCTATTTGTATTGAAGAGAAGCATCATCCATTGAGAGCCTGCCTTTGATTGAGCAGTGGGGATGATCAGGCTTCTTCCCAAAGTGCATATATAAGCCTTTTTATTATCCGAGACACTTTGTGCTTTGGGACTATTATCTAACCAGTTTTCGACCGAGCTCAGTTGCAATAAGGATTTTGCACTCATATGTTGTTTATTTGAACTAGAGCTGCAACGATTAATCGATGAATCGATTATTAATCGATTATTAAAATAATCGCCAACTATTTTGATAATCGATTAATCGTCGTGAGTAATTTTTGAATAGAAAATGTCCAAATTCTCTGATTTCAGCTTCTCAAATGTGAATTTTTTCTGGTTTCTTTAATCCTATTATGACAGTAAACTGAAATATCCGTGTGTGTTGGACATTACAATACATTTGAGGACATCAACATGGGCTTTGGAAAATGTATCAACATTTTTCACCATTTTCTGACATTTTACAGACCAAAACACTAATCGATTAATAATCGATTAATCAAGAAAATAATCGACAGATTAATCGATTATCAGAATAATCGTTAGTTGCAGCCCTAATTTGAAACCTGTACCTGTACTGCATAGTTAGACTTATGTTGGATTAATATGTTTTGTCTTTACACATATCCATATGCACAGAGTTTGAGAGATTGATGACACACTCTGTTGAGACTGCAGAGACCAATTCAGGCACTTAAAAGTAATATGCTACACACTCCCAAATGGAAGAAGGGGATTTTCTAACTGCACCGGTTCAGTCAACTCATTTATCATCTGTTTTGTTCATCAATTATCTTCAGGTCAATCGTAAAAAGTGTCAGCTGCATCTTTGACAGAAAACACTTCTTATCTCCAGTCATATGCTTACTGACTCAAAAAGATATTATAGTTGACAAAGTATTCCTAATGTGAATTGGTTAAAAAAAACACATTCAAGATGCTAGTCGTTTTAAATGCTACCGTCCAACATGAGTGATGTGGTTTGCCGTGCTTTTTCTCACTGTACTTGAAATAAATTCCGCCAAACTCTCTGCTCTGCGGAGAATCATTCAGACTCAGCTGTGTGGGTGAAGACAGTGGGTTAAAGGGTCATAGAGGCAGAGAGCAGGCAGCAGAAAGCACAGTCTGCTGTGCTGCTGGTAAGTGTATGGAGATCCGGAGTGACTGACTGATGAAGCGACTGTCGGGCAGGCAGATACAGTATTGACACTAGAAAGAAATGACCAAGATGAATATATTTTTGCAGCGACTTTTTTTTAGCATTG
The DNA here is from genome assembly GCA_949357725.1 of Hyperoplus immaculatus. Classification (NCBI taxonomy): domain Eukaryota; kingdom Metazoa; phylum Chordata; class Actinopteri; order Uranoscopiformes; family Ammodytidae; genus Hyperoplus; species Hyperoplus immaculatus. Next base: position 11,507,820 of record OX442368.1, read on the forward strand.
TGTGGATCATCTAACCTCACTTTAACAATCTAATCCTGGGTCCTGAAACCCATTTTGAAGTTTTAGGTTTGGTAAGGTATAACCCTGCTGCTGTGTCCTTCTTAGTTTACATTATGTGTACATTGAAAAGATAAAGACAAGATAAAGACGATTATTTTGTTTTACCTGTCTGCAACTTTAGACATCTTCATACGGTGGCGATCTACCTGGGAGTTCAGGAATATGATCTGAAAGAAGAGATGGGTAGAAAGTTGTCAGTGTTAAGTTCTACTGTATATGTGGCACAGATTGTAAATAATGTGTTTCTTTATATTGCACATTTCAATGACTTTAGTTTTCAATACCATCCAGTTTTGTGTTACTTTTTCACTATTTAGAATTTATTTTGTGTACAAACATCTATCTTTTTTTAATCTTTTTGTACTCATTGCACCGTGGGTCGGAGACAAACGTATTTTCCTTTCCTCTGTTTGTCTGGCACATATTGCAGAAATCAACAATAAAGTTGACTTGACTTGACTTGTTAATGCTGTTTTTTTTCATATGAGAAAAGCTATGAAAATAAAACAGTATGACCCTTGAATTTCCTGTACGAAACAAGTTGAGTTGGTTGACAGCGACAGCAGTTATGTACGGTAAGGGCAAGATTTTTTCCTAAATCACACCTATTTCCCCTTAGGTAAGTTGCATCCTGTCATTTTTGGTTGATTTTCTCTGCCTTTGTTGTTTTGGTGTGAAAGTCAATTTCCCTTAAAAGCTGCCATACAGATTTAACCTGGAAGCACAAAGTGTAAAATGCAGTGTAGAAGCTGTCGCTCTCCTTCGAAATCAAATGCTGGTGGAATACACATTATAGGGGAGAACGGGGGAATCTGAGGCATCGGGTAATGTGAGCCACCCCCTGTATCTAGGCAACGGAAAACATTTGTGGTCATGTGAGATATATGTTTTCAAGCCCCTCTCATTTACCTATGGCCCTGAAAGAGAGGACCTCATGGTGCTGTGGTAAGCATGTTTGTATCACCAAAATAGGTATTTTGCATTTAAAAGTAAATTTTCTTGCTGTCAACTTAATCAACTGTTGTGCCAAAGCAAATGTATTCACATAGAAAAACTTCTATCATACGTGTTGATGAACTACCAACATATGAAACCATGTGATGCTAATAACTGAAGATTAGCCTGACATGCTAAGAGATGTAATCTTAAAATATATATTTAATGTAATATTACATGACATGTGTTTTATTTTAATATTATACACTTTGTAGAAAAGCCATCATGCCAAGGAAATACACCAGGAAGATGACCTGGGGCAACCACACGGAAAGAGCACCTTCTCATCTTTCCATAACCTTCAGGGCTGGAATGTAGAGTAGGCCTAGTTGTAGAGTATGACAGGCTGATGTTATAATCCAGTTGGGTCTTCTCCTGTGTTCTGAGTCCCAGACTGTTCTCGCTGGTTCTGATTTTCCTATGCTTTGACCCCCAGAAACAAGCTGGCTTTAAGGGTCCTGTGTTCTGACCCCCAGACCCGCCCTTTGTCTTGAAAAAAATTCTGCTAATGCCCATTTCTAGGAAACATCCTGAATTAATGGGAAATGTGTAAATATGAGTGATAAATCATTTTAGCTCCCTTAGAGGGGAGCAAATGTAAAAAGTGTCTCAGATTACCCCGTTCTCCCCTACAGCACAGTAAAAATATAGGATTTATTTTATACGAAAATTATTATTTTGTAAAATTCTTTTTTTATTTTTTACCTCTTTCTCCACATCCTCCTTGGTGTTTTTCCGGCAGTAGTGTGATGGAGTGTGTATGGGACTCTGAGACTGTGTTCCCTCCTCCGACACACCATACACTGACTGGGCAGTTTGAACGTGAGCAGATAGGGAAAAGGGGGGGACAGGGATAGGTAATAGAGAATTACAATGTGTTCTTATGGTTAGATCTTTAAACCCATGACAACAGCTGCAACAAGTGCACTGCCCTGTAACATTTTAGTAGAGTTTCAGTCATTCAAAAAGGTTTGCTCGAATGAATGTAAATCCCATTAAGGGGGCACTGCCAATAGGATTACATTATTTCAACTTCTTCTGACCAACGATTGCGAAAAAAGATGTAAACATTCACAAAATGCATTAAAGTCGTCTGTATGTTAGATAATTTGTCAACATTTGCGGTGACACACCTTTAATTCTTTAATTTTTCAAAACTTTCACCTTCAAGGACTTAGAGGAAAAAATGTACACCAAAATGGGTTAGCCATCTTTGTCACTGCCACGCATACCTTCTTAACTCTATGAGGGTTCTTCATGCGTCTACATTTCCTGATGTCCATCTCCGTCGAGTTAACACATCCAGGCTGGAGAATATACAAGCAAAAAAGACATAGCACTGTTACAGTCAACATGGGGTGACGTTAAAGCTACTACGAGTAAGTCGGCACGTTGGCGACACCTTTGAACAAAAGCGGTAGTATTATTACGACGCCAGCTGTCGTGAAGCTGTTTTCTAGCTCGTGCGGGCGTGCAAGATTCAAATAATCAGGAAGCAATATGGTGCGTGTCCGTGTGTTGAAAGTGTGAGGGCACCGGACTCTTTTCGGCTCCGTGAGTCTATGGGTGACACAGCATCAACTAATGCCAGTAAGTGCTAAACACACCTGATTGCAATGAGTTGATGCATTGTCACCTCTCACGGAGCTGAACGAGTCCCCGTGTCCTCACACAAAGCGAATGAACGAGAGATGGCAGTTAGTTAGTATGGATCACGATGAGGTAATGTGTTTATGTTGTAAATAATGACTATTTCAGATGAATAATGGTCATCTGATGATGCTGGTGAGGCAAAGTAAACTTTGTTTTAGTAGGCTACCGCTCATTCATTTAGGAGTAAACACTGCAGTCTAGGTTCGCTGCGTGAAATTGTATATACGTTGCTTGGCAACGCCCTCCCGCCCGACTATCACTCTCCCTTTAAGCTTTTCTTCATTGCATTTTCTTTTTTTTCTTTTATGGTTCAGCCCCGTTATCAGTCATTATGACGACAAACAACTGTCTCAAACAAGGCTCCCGCTCCCCTTCCCTCACCTGGAGTGATAGGCTTCTCAAATCGCGTTCCTGCGCCACACTGAAATCTGTGACCAATACGGATATGTGACCATAGAGCATGCACGCGTGAACCGAAAATCGGACTGGGTGTACGACCAGATCAAATGCAGTAATAAAAACTATATAAAAACGTCTTTCTTTGCACTGATGGTCTCGTTTGCTGTTAAAGGTAATTTATGATTATGAGAGGAAACATGAGGCTGTTTAAAAGATATTTAAAAGTTACTCGTTGCCGCTTTAAGTCTTAGGTTGCTATGCTATTGCTGCTTTATCTTACAGCTAGCCCAAGAGAGCTGTGTATAGAGACAGTATATGTGGATGGCGGCTATAAGCTCGCTGACACACGCACGCACGCACGCACGCACACACACACACACACACACACACACACACACACACACACACACACACACACACACACACACACACACACACAGGCTTACCACAGGTCTGTGTACATCCCAGAAGGCTCTCTCCTGGCTGTCCAGGATCTTCCTCTCCGTTTTATCCTTTTTCCTGTCGATCCTGCAAATGAGAAGAAGTGAGGAAAAGCATTGTATAGCTTTCTGGCATCAGCTTTGGAGGAAGCAGATGAATCCAGGTAGGAGGATAAGAAAGGAGAGATAGATAAGTCTGAAGAGTATAAAGTATACATATACTGTATGTAATAGTTTTAAGCAATATTTGATTCAAGGGATGAATCAATGACATCTGCAACAAGTGAGTAACCCGGGTGCATATACTCTAGTAATGTTTTTAAAGGAATATATCTTCACTCTCCGGCCCAAGAAAAGGCCACAGAAACCGTTCCTGTAACTGAGTGCATTTTTGATGTAGAAATGGGCAAAGGTTGCCCATCCAGGTTATTTTAGCTCAAACAGTGGTAGTCAGTGGAAAGCATACCAGCGTGCTTGTTGGGACTTGTTTATTGACCCCACGTTATGATGTGCTCTATAATTTTACATTTATATTATTTTATAATCAGATACATACTGGAAGGAAACCACAAAGTGCCCGAGACGGTCACGTAACAGATTTATATAGAAGAGCTCAAAAGTGTGACCGATTAGAAAATAGATGAAGCAATATCAAGATCATTTTCCCTTGACATAAGAACATAGTTGGGCGTGACCACCGGCTTTTTACAAATCATGAATGAGTAGCAGTGTGCAATCTGCACCACCGTAATGTTTTAAATTGAGTCATTTCTTCTTTGTTTTTCATTTTTTCTTCCTTTATTCCACCTACTGTCTCCATGATTTCAATTTCTATATGTTCCAAAAGCATGCAATCTATTATTAGTAATTAAATAAAATGATTAACCATGTCAACCACCTCAGAAACCTATAGGGCAGTGAACCTGGAGCACCATGACAACACTGAAAATATGTATCGTAGTAAGAAAAAGATTCCAACACAGCGGGGTTAATGGTCTCTTCTCAGAAACACGTCTGGTGATATGGAAGGTCACGCAGGGATTACATTGGATTGTTTAGATTTTACCCCTCCATGTTAATGACATGACTATGTGCAGAGCAGTGTTGCTGTGGTAACAAGAGCACACTTACTTGACCTGGGCCTCGGCCTGCATGTAGATAAACTCCCACTTCCTGGCGAAGGCTCTCTGCAGCCGGGCCAGGTTCTCCTGTTAGAGAGGCAATCGATACACACACACACACACACACACACGCCACACACACACACACACACACACACACACACACACACACACACACACACACACACACACACACACACACACACACACACACACACACACACACATACAGAGGCACACCATGATAAAACTTCTCCAAGGACAAAATGATATTAAAACTAAATACCATTCTTCCACTCGGGTTTTGAGATGCAATTTAGATCTCGTGTTATCACAGACACACACAAATCTGACCTTTGGGAGGTGGAGTTTTTTTTTTTTTCCACAAGGTTGACACATACGGATCAATACTATAAGAGGTAATAGCTTATATAGGGGGAAACTGTCTCACAACACTCACCGCCTCATAATCGGCCAGCTCTAGTCTGGTCTTGTTCTGCATGGTCCGCTTGCACAGGTAAATAGCTGAGAGAGAGAGAGAGAGAGAGAGAGAGAGAGAGAGAGAGAGAGAGAGAGAGAGAGAGAGAGAGACAGAGACACAGAGAGAGACAGAGACAGAGAGAGAGAGAGAGAGAGAGAGAGAGAGGCAGAGAGAGAGAGACAGAGAGAGAGAAGATCCAACTTTGGGATTTATCATTACTGCTCCCTCCATTCATCCACTCATCTTATGCATCTCTCATCTCCTAAATCAGTTCTTAAAACACATTTACATCATGTCAGATGTCAACAGAATGACAAGGTTGATATCCAAAGGAGTAAAAGGCATATTTTAGTTACTCTTGGTTTCAACTATAAATCATCAATACACCTTTGTATGCCATGCAAATCACTATTCTCATAATTATTTCAAAATATTGTTGCTCCTTAAAACACAGAGGAAGACAGTGCTTTAAGGAGGATTTATCACACAAATTTGAAAAAATTATAAACATTTGAAATTTAAATACATACAATAAAATGAAAATAAATGTCAATGTTTCGCATTCAAAACTCTTACCATAGTCTGTGTTCTCAGGCTCCCACCGGTTGGACGGCCAAAAATACGGTGCCTGATTGGAACACAAAGCACAAAAAGGGGAGAGGTCAAAAAGGGTCGATCAAGCAATGATTAGAAATTCCAATGTTTCAACCAGCTATTAAAGAACTGGAGAGTCAGAACTATGAGGGCTGAGGTGTTCTTTCAAAACTTTTCCGACAGAAAGTGTAGCAATGAGCCTCAAGACCACAGCAGTGTGCATGATTGCTTTGCACTACAATCTGAGCGGCAATCAAAATATATTGTGATATCAGAACAGCTGACTTCCTCAAACTTTTCCCACCAGTTAAAGAGGCATCCTGGGGGTGTCACACACACACACACACACACACACACACACACACACACACACACACACACACACACACACACACACACACACACAGGCGTGGGAGTATACAGTATACTGGAGCAAACACAATAAAAAATTAAAAACCATGAACGCTGCAAAATAAACAATGGGAATATAGCCAGCGGGCAGAGAACAGATGCCGCTAGGATTGTTATTTGCGTTAGAGGGTTTTTTGAATCACGGTTAGGTAATTTCAATGGAGAGAGGAGAGAGAGATTTTAACACGGTGTTAATTGTTTGTATTCCTCACTCTCCCTGCACTTCATTTGCTGGGGAAAATTAAATGCTAATGAATGGTGATTATCTTTATGAGGGGCATTTTTTTTTAAGCCATTTCAGCAAACAGCCCTTCTCCTTCTCCTCCCGCCTTCTTTTCTTCCACTTCATTTTGAAGAAAGAGAGAAGCCAAGGTCAGAGCCTGCGCTGATGTGCACTGACGTCTAGTTTAATTAAAATCGGGGGAAAAAAATCCCTCCAGCTTCGGTGGACACTAGATGCTACACAGAGATCATTCTAAATCTCAGCCAACCTTTGCCAGTTCCCCCTACTGAGGAATGTAAAATGAAAAACAGGGTTTCATATTTTTTAATTAGGAAAAATCAGGATAAAACAGTCGTCATTAATTAATGTGTGACTTTCATGCCACTGTCTTGCCTGTGAACAGCGAACGTGGAGTAAAATGTCAGCACGCTCTACTTTCCCTATTGTCCCTTGATGAAACTGCAGTTGTAGTGCCACTCTACTACATTGTGTCTCATCCACTCAGGACCTCTTTTCCCCCTGCTAGCTTGATGAATATTTTAACAGATCACCAATCATTTTTAATAGGGTCACACACACACACACACACACACACACACACAGGGGGCCCGGTGTGAGAACTTAAAAAACTGCCTGTATAGTGGTCATGGCCTTTTGTAATGCCATCACGGAACAAGTCATCATCAACAAATTGACCTTGATGGGTCTTTATGAAACTAAGAGCCTCTCATGATCGCATTAGCCCCCGCTAAGACTTTTTAAGTTTATCACTCACACTATTGCAGGAAGAAGAAAGGATTAGTTTGCGTTCACAGCTGTTACAAAAGGGAAAGAGCGATTTTAATTTATTGTAAATTTAAAATCAATTTATAATAAAGCGCCATATAGATATAGTGACTCAATAAAATAGAGGGGATCGATGACATTCTTACAAGCTATCTAAAAATAACAGAGATGTCACAAAAAATGCATAGCTGGACGTTTTCCAGGCACAGTAATGACTTAATAGTCATTTTACCATATGTTCAACATGTGTCAATATCCTATATCCTGATTCTCTTTAGACTATCTATGTAACCCTAAACCTGACTATGGCCCCACTTTTAAACTAGACCCCAACCTTTAATATGAATGTGAAATAGCTAAAAGCAGCTTTCTACAGATAGTAAATCTAGCCACTGGGCCTGTAGCATTCTTTGTGTCTGTACTCTTTATTACTCACCTGAAAGCGGTAGAACGTGCCATCGTCTCTGAGGGAGAGGACGTGGTCCGAGATGGGGAAGAAGTATCCTTGAGCTGCGATCAGACTCCCAATGTGCATGGCCTCAGCTGTCAAAGGAAAAACATCACCTCAGTACTGGGAGCAATATCCGGAAACTTCAATCAAACCTATTCCCTCAGGAAAGTGACATGAATGGAACATATTCCTTGACATTTAAAATAACAGTAAAACTACTAAACAAGTAACACATACAATAGAATATCTGAATATTAAAGGTGCACTATACAGTTTCAGGGGCGGGGGAAACTCTATATGGATTATTCACTCTATATGGAAGTCTTAGTATTGGATAATTCTATAATTATAAATCAAATCTAAATTATTTAGAGGCACTTGGAACCAAATGCAAGACTAGAATATGTTTGTAAACAACAACAACAACAACAACAACAACAACAGTGAAACAGTAACTTTTCAGGTAGTTTTCTAACTTCAGACAGTGTTCCATTGATCCAATTCTCCTGAGGAGTGTTTGTTGATTCAGTGAAAAGTCACAAATGTACCATCTTTGTGTCATACTTCAGCTGCATTTAAAGATGTTGATGACAGTTTACCATAGGTTTAGGCCCTGACGTAGTTTGACATGGATAAGTCAATAACTGATTCAGCGTCCACACTGTGTGCTTCTGTAGCAACAGTAAGCCCTGCTCTCCCACCACCATACCTCAGGTCATGTCAACGTAATAACAAATCAAGGGCAAAGACCAGAAAGTATTTTTACCAAAATTCGTTCTCTTTTTTTCTCAGTCAATCTGTTTTGTTTATTGTGCGCCAGTATAACCTTGTAAATTACTATACCTTCGATGTTTGAGTTGTTTTTCGAGTAAGTTCCCAATTTTTAAAGGCCTACTTCACCGATTGGAATATGAAGGTGTATTGAACTCGGAGAGACCCTACATTTCTCTTTCTGTGACATCACAGAAAGAGAAATGTAGGATTAGACAGTGAGACCATAAAACACGCTTTCTGCCTTTTCTCAGGCTAGGATGATCCGATTTAAAAAGAAATTGCACATTTATACTTCATAGGATCTCTGAGTTCAATACACCTTCATATTCCAACCGGTGAAGTAGGCCTTTAAGGATGTACCTGTATATCTTATAGGCCTGTTGTGCAGTAAAGTATAAGCATTTGGGACAACTCTTGCCTTTTAAGATATAATGCTAATTGGTTCTTATAATGTAAACTGAGGATATGCTGACATGTTTCCTGTATCATCACTGTATAAGGTATGTCACTTATTAGATAAAGCTCTGTAGTTTTTCAATGACAATGTTATTATAAAACAAAGTCACTCTATTCAGCCCAATACAGTCGGGTATTTTTTCATAATAACTTACCCGGGTCCTCGATGGACAGGTTCTTCATCAGCCATTGTACAATATCTGCACCTGGATCAGGTCAGACAGAGGCATGGTCACGAACAAAATATTCGTAGAGATGGGGAATGATTTTTACAAGCTTTTTTGTGTTGTATTTCAATAACCTAGACCCTTCAAATAAAATAAGAAAGTCAAGAGAATAACACCTAGAAGAGTAAAAATGAAGAAGTGCAATTATCATTAATAACAGGCCACCTTTGCTGGCTTTAAACGAATGAACCTGCCATTGTGTTTTAAGAATAAGTCATTTCAAAACTAAAAAAAATATTCTATTGAAGAAATAATTTACTTTGACTACTTCATCCCAAAACAAGAAATGTCACAAATTGCCAAAAATGTGAAAATCATCTGTCGAGAGTTGCAATACTAATAGAATTGAGATTTTACGTGATTCACATGATCAGTAAACACACACTAAAAAGCTTTTTTCTTGTATAGTGGAGATAGAGTATCATCTCCTCTCTGCTGGCTTCCCATCTGCTTTTCTCTCTCCCCAAGGGAGCCGGTGTTTAATCCTTCATCATTCATTAGTTTCCTGGCCCTCTGCACTCAGCTGCAAACATTTGAGCTGCTGGCTGCTCGGCACATCCATCCGCCGCTGTTGTAATTGTGTTTATTGACATGCTCTGCTTATGACATATCGGGGTAATGCATTTTCTATAAGTGCAAAGACTCGCGAAGTGTGTTAATGGCTTTCCTTGGTTTTCATCATTTGTCTAGAGCGTGTCAGGGCTTCCCACTGTGGCGCCATGCCTCTTAAAAAGTGATTTAGATTATTATTAATCCAAGCAACAGCCAGCAGACACAGTGGTTGACTTCAATCCCCTATACCTGTCGGGTATAAATAGCTAGTCATGCCTTTATTTTGCTATTTTGAATGCTTATTTACGGATGTTGGTCGATTATGTTTCCACCATAGTCTTTCACAACAATGCAGTTTCACGCACCGATACGATCCCAGCCTATAACTGAAGCAGTCGGAGGTTGATTGCCTTGCCTGAGGGCACTTTGACAGTAGGACAGCATTACGCATTCCCATTTTTTCAATACTCATATTTCCTTTTCCAAGCAATTAATCACATGTTGTCCTCCCACTTTGCCTCTAGCTAGTCAGGCTCTCTCCAGGGATCATCCACAGAGCAGCAGCCTCAAAGGGACCATGCTGGAATGCAGCCATATTGGGCTATTGGTTGTAATCCACAACTGAATGCTGTCCATTTCCTTTATCAAATCTCCTGGAGAGCAGTTTGTAGAAGAAAAGCGTCTTTTAAACTAAAATAAATGTAACACATTTCCAAATATTTGTGGATGTTCGGCTGACTGATTCGGCTGTGTGTATAATAGATAATTTGCACACAATTAGACAGTTATTTTCTGGGAGACTTCATCAAACAGTTTTGGGACACTGCTGACCTTTAAAATAAAGCGATAACAATTGATGGAGGAAGTGGAAAAGAAAATGACTATACCGAACAGCAAAAATAACGCTTGGGATGAGACTGTGTTCAACAGAAAGAACAGCACTGATTATTTGCTGGAACATTTTAAAGCCGCTCTTCTAAATATTTTTGACATATCCCTCTGAAGCCCTCTTCATATTCACAGGGCATTTTAGCATCTTTCAGCTCTTTGTTTTGGTTTAACGTCAACTTACTCCAAAACAAAGATGGCTGCTGATGCGTTGTTTGAAACGGCTTTGGCCTCGACACTTAACGATTTGGAAGACGGCACTCAAATATTTCATTAGCGAGAAAGATGAATTTGCTGTTTTGCCAACCGATTACGGCAAAAGTTTATTTTACAAGTTAGGCCCACTGTCCACTAAACAAACAGTGCTCAATCCATCACTTTGTTCATTGCTCTGATTGGACGTAGTGCTATCCAATCGCGTGCAGTGGAATTTGAGACGCATGCGTTGGTGTCGCCCTTTGAGTTGGGAAGGTCTATTGCTCATCGCCAGACCCTACATCGTTCTAGATGTGGGTCTGGATTTCCAGACCACTGATGAGGCAAAAACAAACTAGATATGCAGTTTTGTTATTTATTTCTAAAGGTGAGGGACTTGATTATTCATCCATCTGACTTTGAGATTGTATTCAGGGGAACGAGGAGAGCACATCCCTAAACAACCTACCCTGGAAACCAGCTGGCCTTTTAACAGTGTGTGCACGGTATCTCTTTCTATGTATTCTTACCTGTTACAACACTGGGGATTTTGGTCATGAAACTTTTGACTGTTCTGATGGGCACGCCCTCCGTCTCATCCTGGATGAGCGTGACTATGTCTTCTATCTGCAGAGGGAGACAGAAAGAGGAACAGAGATGGAAGGAAAAATTAGATACAAGATTGTACTCATTTGAGCCAAATCATCCTAAAAGAACAAATCCAATTTAGTTTTCCATCATCGCATTAATCTTCCAGTTTCTTCTACTTTCAACTGGACCATCGAAATTGGGTAAAAAAGATGCGGGTTCACCTTATGAAGACTATGTTCTCTTGAATTGTTCCTTTCAGAGATGCTTTCTGTTCAATCAGACACAGCTGGTGTGTGTGCTTCAGCACTACATTAAATGTTCAGTGGTGAGATCAGGTCGCCCTTGGAACACAACCGATCAAATCAAATTGAAGTCCAGCTTGCTTCCTGTCTTTTTCTAATTCATTTTCTTTGTGAAGATTTGATTTCATGAAACATTCAAATGCGCAAAATACAGTAAATGTAATCAAATCCGTTTACATAATGTTATTGCATATGGTCATTGTATCTAGAAACTCGATGTCATTGTAAATGAGGGTCACCCCTCAATTGGTCTCTCGAGGATAAATAAAAGTTAAATGAAAAAAATTTAAATAAATGTTGCTACAGCATACATAAAGTGGGAGGAGAATATCTATCTGAGTCACATTAAATCATTTGATATGAGCACTAGATGGGGGTCGACAGGTAAGCATATGTCAATGGCCTATCTGTACAGATGCAAATAAATAAAACATACTGCCCACTTGGGGCTGTGGTAATGTGATACGAGTTAGAGATCCACTGTTGTTTTGATTGAGATGTTGACACCCACCTATCTGCACAGCTGCCTTTGTGTTTGCGTCAGAAAGTGGGTAGTGAGAAAGTTGGTCGCTTGGGAGACTACCACTGCAGCTATATATAGCCCTACACACACACACACACACACACACACACACACACACACACACACACACACACACACAGCTCTGAGAAAAAACACTCTCTTCCACCTGTGCTTTTAGTACCTGCAGTGTATTGTGCTTCAAACATGTCTCCGACCCCTTTTAGCTTTAAGAGTATATTTATATTGTGTGAGCTATAGCTGTCATTGAAGTACATTTCAGCGGGCACCCACGCTGGGTCAAAACTTACATGACTACTTTCACATCAGACTGAAATGGGTTCTACTAAATGTTGAATGCTGTAGATAGACACAACATATTGTACATTCCATATACGGTACATATCTTCCGAGATATCTTTAAAAGGCTTGAAATGATAAAGCATAAGAATTTGACTCAGACCATGTGATTATTCACATCAGAGGAAGCTCTGGGAGGGATTGCACATTGAAGGAGTTGAGAGCTGGCACTATATCTAAAACTGCAGAGAGAAATTCAGTTGCCCCTTACGAAAAAAAAAAGTAGCAAAAGCATCTTTTATAGCTTTGATGTGTGTATTCTTAATAGCTTAGGTGTTTACGTACCGCACCATGACCAGTAGTTTTTTTGAAAACATCACAACTGGTCTTTAAGGTTTGTTGACCACCTTCAAATAATAAACCTTATAAAATACAAACTACATGACAAAAAAAGAACGATACAATTGTCATCCTTGGTGTTTTGCAGTCCACCAAACACCGGACATTGAATTAAGAAAAACATGGAGATTTAGCAAAAGCCCTGGAGGACTAAATAATACAAATACAAATCAATCAAATGTTTTTCATGGCGCAAACCAGCTACAGGGTTGTGCTGGGATTATGCGTCTCACCTCATCCACACATCTGTCCAAGTTAGACAATCAGCACCTCTACAGCTCAATAGTTAGCCAGTTATATCTTTGTCTGTTTAATCCATACACAAATATAGAAATATAAAAAAAGATTTTTAAAAAGTTGCTGTTTGACAGTGTGATTGATTTAAGACAGAGCCTGCCTAATTATTCCCCTCTGCTTTCAGACTTTATTCTATGCTTTATCCTACGCAACAAATAATAATAAAAAAAAAATTGTACTAGAGTCTGGGGTTATAGTGGCAGCAGAATGCTCGCTTTATCACAGCCAGTAAGCGTTTTTTTTTTTTTGCCAGCTAAGTGCATTGCCCAGGGACACACAATAGTAGAGAAAGGAAAGAAAAAGCTCAAAAAGCACAGTTCATTCACCTCACCACCTCCCTAAAAAAAAAAAAATGTTCCCATCCAGTGTGAAGATTGAAAATGACAGGCTCTCTGCTTCAACCTCCCTGGCCATCAGACCGCTGTCACTCTGTTCCCCCTATCTGGTTTGAAAGAAGCACACGCAGGCTGTCTGCCCATAAGCAAGGGCAGAGTCAAGCTCACCAGCTACACTACAGAATCAATGTAATAATAATACCATTCTAACAAGACCTTGATGGTGTGGTCCAATGACTTTAATGACTTCCGCTGTCATAAACTATTCGCTCCTCTGGCCTCAACAATCGAAACAAGGGTGCACAACAAGTGTACTGCAGGTAAAGCAACAGCAGTGGGCCCAGAATTTAAGGAAAATATGCCAAATGTCCTCCTGTAAGACACAATGACTACTTTTATGTAACAGTAAAAAAAATAGCTAAAATTGAAATGTAGCACTTCCTCTGCATAACAGGATGTTTTTCCTGTCCATAGTTGAGTCATAGTTGAATTAGATTAGTCAGAAATGTTGACTGCAAAACTGAAGGCTTTATATAAGCATGTGATTGCAATGAAATTGTTTGTAAAATTATAGCTTCTGGTGTATTCATTTTATCTGTCCCGGTATATAGACCTATATTTTTTTCACTTTAAACTGTACTAATTTTTTAACTTTCCTATTCTTGTCTCTGATCTTGTTGAATTTGAATTGGATGCTGGTTGTGGCCTTTGAGAATGTAATGTGTTGGTTGTGCTTATTTATTATGTCTTAGCGCTGCTTTCTCGGCCAAAAAAAAAACAGTTTTTTGAGAATGACCTGGATACTACTGGATACCTGGACAACTTCCATTTTGAATCTCTATGCAAATAACTGTGTCTTCGGAAGGAGTGTACTGCTGGTGGTGTTTAGGAGTTGTGTGTGGAATGTTCCTGTGCTGCATGAGTGTGTCTGTGGGTTTGTGTTGAGTGCAGCCTAGTAGGAGCAGATTTGTATCAGATGGCTTTTTGAGAAGCCACTCTATATACTCACATATAACGGCCCATGGGGCAGTGTTATCACAACACACTTAGCATGTAGTAGGGTAGGGGCTCTGGCAGGCAGCGGGCTAAGACAGGTGGGTTATGAGCTAGAAAGGGATATGCTGTTGATTGGGGTTTAATGATCCCTTAGGGCAACAGCGTGACCGGCCAGCATCGCCATTGCCTCAGTAATCTGTTTATTGTTTGATAGGGTATATCATAGTTGCTGCATATTTATGAAGAATCAGAAGAAGAAGCATCTGAGGTATACGTGAAGTAAAGGGAAGCTAACATGAGGAGAATATTCTTCCAAACTGATATAATGGCCAGTTTAACAGTCATCTTTAGAAAATGATTTACACTGTTTATATGGCGAAGTACTTTTTTTTTTTTTTTTTTTTTTTTTTTTTTTTTATCAATTAAGGTGCAAATACCAATTCCACAATGTAAACACATGGCCAGCTTCAGTCACAAGGAGACAGCTTTATTCATTCAACGACCATTTTGACTGTGTGTCCGACAGTATCTACTATCTCTCTTTTTCAAACCTAGTGCTTCTCGAGCCCTGCTTCATACTAATGCATTGCCGCTTCAGATGATTCATGAGCATCAAAATACATTGCGTAAATGCACAACTGAATAATTTCACCAAGAGGAACAGCCTAGGGATTAAATAACAGACAATAAGATTTGTATTAATTTTTTTTTTTTACCTGCAAGTTTTAAAATTGGGTGTGTTCATTCATGTGTTGACACTTCCTCGGAGAGGAACGTCAGATATACCAGGGAAGAATAGCATGCTAACGACATTCTAGGACTTTAAATTTTTTTTACATTTCTGGTATGGGCTTTACGTGTTCAGACTAGAGTCACATAAGAGATGATTCATTGATTTATGTCCATCCACAACTGCCTCGGTACATCTGCATATTACCTACACACACACAAACCATATTAATCAAGTACTGACGCACCACACTGATTGCAACATCCGTGCATTAAGTGGCACTTGCATATACTGCGAGGGAACACTCAGACGAAAAGTCAAGTGACAACAAATGCAAAAGGAGGAGGGAGGTAGCGTGAGAGAACTCGCTGATAGCCACTCAGACAGACGCAGACTATTTGTCCGAAATGTCAAGCACACATTATAAAAGCAGTGTTTCGTAAGACTTAATGCATGTTGTCAGTGGGCTTCAAGCTTGTATAAGTCAGGGAAAGCATTCAACCTATAGCATCATGAAAGAATGCACTCTCACTGTTGAAGCGTTGGGGGGAAAAAGCCTGTCAAATATGAATATAGCCTATTATACACTATACACCTATCTGATTAAAATTTTATTATATTGGTTAGGCCAAGCACTCACTATATGCACTGAATCCCGGGCCACGGGTGTTTTGCTATAAAATAATTAAACTTTTTAGCCGAGCAAACTGAAATTTTAGGTATGGCACTTAATGATGTTATATCATTATGTTATATTATGTTGCCATTAGCAACAGTATACCACAAAGATCTCCAATAAAAATGTGTTGTGGTGCTCAAGAATGAAGCTTATCAGATTCCATCTAAACGCTGTAAGTGGGTTGAAAGTAGCCAACATATGTGATTACAGATCCAGTCACAGGAAGCCCATTCACGGCTTAACTTCAGGGTTTACATACTGTATATTTAAAGGAACCTAATCTGCATTTTAGGTCAATGTCATGCACATATTTTCCGTATAGCATATTTATTTTAGAGCTGTTTTTTTCAATTTGACACAATATGTATAGAGAGACTCATTATCCTCATTTCCCAGGTGGTAAGTATGCATGGTATTATTTTTACACCACAAACCTTCCAAACAAAGTTTGATATCTCATTAAAATAACTTAATTATGATCCCTTGAAATGGAAAGCAGGTCATTGCTTAAGTAGAGGCTAAAGTAATATGGTTATATCGGTGAATAATTTTGTTGACACACGTGTGTTGAGGCTCAGGCTGCTATAGTAATGTAAATATCAAATAATTTCAATAAAGTATATGGAGACGCTGGGAAAACATCAGCTTGCACACACACACACACACACACACACACACACAAAGACCATCAACATTTCAACAAAATTCTCCCTCTCAAAACGTCTTCCAACCAAAGCAAACATACAGCATCAAACCGCCAATCCCAAAAACTTTAGTTCAAACGTATCTTTCGGCTGACTTCTGGGTTTAAACTTAATGAGAAGACAAAACCACTTGTTCTATTGTTTAAAGACATCTTGATGCAAAAATGAATGTGTCCCCCCCACAGTGAACTGTCAGATTTCAGTCTGACACAGCTGCAAATATTTATCTTTTGACTACAATGGATTTTTCCGTAAAGTTGCAGCCTATGTGTGTAGATGCAAATAAATTTAACAAGCATGACTCTCCCACAGTGGGACAATCTATAGCAGACTATAATCTAAAGCAGACTATAATATAAAATGATAAAGCTGGCTGACATATAAAAACATTATTGTACAGAACACAATTATGCAATAAACCATGGTCAAAAGAAGAAAGTTGTAGTGGAAAACAAACAACCCTGAGCTCAATAGAAGATGTCTATGGACTGGACTGGATTAATGCCTTTTCATGCAGTTTCCCAGAAGACAATTTCTTGGCCAAACACTGTGACTGTGAGTGTATTTCAGCAGTCATCCCGGGAAATCATTTTGAAAGTGCTTTGATTAATGGTGAATACATTCTGATGGCACTGCAGTTAACACAAACAGACGAATCTTTCATTTAATAGGTGATCCTTTTGTTTTGGTTAAAAAAATGATCTTGTTTGTACTGTAGCCCTGGTTTGGTCTGTATTCAACTGGTTCAATTTAAACAATCAACGTAGTTAAAACAGAAACTGAATGAAGTTGACCGAACTTGAAAACATATGACATTGAAATACAGTGCCTTGTTGAACCAATGACTCTCTTTCAATGTACGCATATATGAGAATTGCTATATGACCTTTTTGAAAATATGTCACCCTAACCATTTGGATGCAAAACTGCAGTCAATAACAACAGGTGGCACTTAAGTTGTGTATCATCATTTAACATAATATTTCTAATGAGGTCTTAATTGAAGTCACTTTCTTACTGCTGCATCATTTTAAGGATTGATGCATCAAAATAATGTTAGTTCAAGCTGGATCGATTGTATAGTTTGTTACGTTTTTATTTGTTGTATACTTGTTGTCTTGCAATAATCTAACCAGCATGCAAGGCCTTGGGTGTGGCTCCCTCCTCTCACAATATATTATGTGTCGCTGATACGTATCCCCAATGAGCCCGGAGTTATGAAGAGAATGTTTAATTCAAACACGTTCTCAGTAACATGAAGAGGCTAACCATGACAGGTCAACCTTTTGTTGAAATGTGCAATAATAAGGTTTTTGATGATGAATCTTCAAACAATAAAGTCTGGGCACGGACAGTTCATGAACGTGCCCTTCCATCAGACTACTCCAATAAAGAAGGCTTGAGTAATTCCACATTGACTCTCATATATCTTATACAGGATATTAACATTTCTCCTGATTCGTAGGAAAAAGGGATTACCCTGCCAACCTGGCAAAGGTCAAAATAGTGTCTTTGAAAATTAAACATGTAGTCACTTTGAAAAAATTTCCGGTCACAACAGTGTCTCGCACAAAAGCACAGATCCAAAATGAATTGTCGTAGTGGGTGTAATGACTGCAGAGATGGTGAAGCTATCAGCCTGCACAGTGTATGGGTTGTGTGTCTGCAGGTCAGATACAAGGCACAGCTCGGAGTCTTACTGGTTTCAGCCCAGTGCGTCCGGCAGCAAGGTGATGCCGCTGATAATGGAAGTGTAATGACAACAGGATGGCTCGGCCACAGTTGACTGCAGATGCATCTCTGCCTGACAGATGATACTGATATGAAGCCAGGCAGGATTCTGCAGCACAAAATGAATAAATAAAACATCTGGTCCGTGCATCAGAAACAAATTATGCTGTTTCTCCTACAATCAATAACCAATGATAATCTATAATCATACATCTGTGGTTGAGTGTAGCCTACTTCAAAATAACTCACCCATGGCTACTGTTTATAATCAACACAAGTGTCTGGAAAATTGAATCGCTGATATATTTATCGAGACAGAAGTTTTTTTAGATGTATTTCTAATTATTGCTTAAATATTGCAGTTCCGATGTCTACACACAAGCAGTTCTCCAAGGCTAAACTTTGAGCTAATGCTAAAATCAGCACGCTATACTGCTACTGACGAAGAAAATGTTCCGAAGGTAACTGTTTACTATATCCACAACTTAATGCTAACCAGGTATTTGAACATAATCCAAATAATTGGACAAATTCATATTTTGGCCTGAAAAGTAAGGAGACCTCCAAAATCAGTACAATTCATCTTCTGGGAAAAATACTGTTGGAGGACTGTCTTCTATCCCTGCATTCATCCATCAACCTATTTCTCTCTAAAAAGTCAAAATATGTTATGCCCCATAGTCTTTCACTTTTTGATTATGACATAGTGAAAAAAAACTACCGTAAAGTGAGGTAGGGTGTCCAACAGAGTAAGAAATACACACCAGAGTTAGAAGTGCTGTAATCCATCAAAGGCAATGCAAAACCAATCCATCTAAAGTTTATCCTTTTGGGAAAAAGAAGATTCTTTCAACCATCTTGCTGGTGTAATTTACAACAACAACTTTGACAAGGGAATATACCTTCCAGTCTGATTACAAATAGTATCAGCTTAGATCTTCAGTCATCACACATTTTCTTATCGGGTGAAGGCTGCATGTACAGGAATACTAAAGCAGATTACTGTAGCACGATGAAAGTTATTGCAGTTGAAAGAGGTGCCAAACGTAAAATGACAAAAAAAATGGCTTTTACACAAGCTACTATTACTCTAGCTACAGTCGTAGCAAGGGATTCCAGACTCAACCTCCCCTGGTAAGGTTAAACCCTTTGGGACGTGTTGCCTTCTGCACTGGGTGCCCCCGGCGACAGGCTGTCTCTCTGACTGCAGGAGAACCCAAAAGAGTATCTGGATTTAGGCATGATAGGCCATTCTTTAACACAAATATAACAAGGGAGGTATGTCCTAGAGAGAAGAGGGGCCAACCTAACCATGATGTTGCTGGTTCGATCCCCGGCCATCTAAATTGCCCGCCATTTTCTACCATTGTATCCTTGAGCAATGCACTTCACCCCAAAACTGCTCCAGGGGTGCTGTACTTTGGCTGACCCTGCACGAGAACCCCCTCTGAAGTGCGGTGCAGAGCCGGCCCGAGGCATAGGCGAACTAAGCGGTCACTTAGGGCCCCCGACCGCTAGGGGGGCCCCCTTTTTTTTTTAGTTTGTGTGTTTGATATTAATTATACAAAATAAAATAATAAAATGTTTTGGTCTAGAATCTAGATAATTATCATCTGGGAGGTAATCCGAAATTATCTGATCATGTAACGTTGAGTTTATTTAAAGACAATTGGGGGGGCGCCCTTAGCTCAGTTGGTAGGGCGTCCCCGCGTTCCCGCCCGCGTTCATTCTATGCATGTCACTCCCCTCTCTGCCCCATTTCACCTTTGTCTCTCTGCACGATCAATAAAGCATAACAATGCCCAAAGACAATTGGAAATGGGGCTGCCCTCAGTTGCCCATGCACTGTGTATTGTCTATAGCCTATTTCAGCCTCGTCTGTGGAAAAAAAGATACAGTAGCTGGACAACAGAGTTCTTCTGCTTCGTTCCTCTCACTGCATTTCAATGCATTCATTATATTACAGAGAAATATGTCCCGTAAAAGAAAAAGAGCTCCAAGCCCAACCCATAGGACCCTCCATAATATTTTATTTTATATTAATATTTTTTATTAATGTGTCCTTCTTCAATAGCTTCTAATTCATCTTACCCAGTGTCTCCAAATTATTTGTCCACACAAAATTTCTCAGATTTAGCCTCTTAATTTTCCTCTCAAAGTGCACCAGATTCATGCATTTCACTTTAAAAAGGTTAAAAATATACCCCCGGACCCCCTAATATTTTCGCACAGCTGCACAATGGAGGCAATAGCAGAAAACACTGGGTGTGTGAATGATGTTTAACAAAGATCTATAGTTTCAGCAGCGCTAACATTGGAGAGGGGCCCCCTAATCATATTTCGCTTAGGGCCCCATGAAGGCTTGGGCCGGCTCTGGCGCGGTGTGAGAGGGGATATGCGAAAAGACATATTTCATGTGCCTTGCGTAAATTGACCGATAAAACAACTTTGATTGACTTAACTTAATTAAAGGAAAATCTAGAAAAGAACAATGAGGATGGACAAGTACTGTGACAAAGTTGTCATTGCTAATCATTTCCTGTTGAAGAAGGCTGTATAGTTAATAACCCTTACACTCAAAAATGATGCACAGGGCCCCAGTATGTTTCTTTTGCATTATATTTTGTACATATAAGAATGCTTTAGGTACTTCAAGATCCTGCGTATTGGGAATACAAGTGGTTTGGTGATTCATATGATAGTCTGGTGTCTTGGAAACAGTGAATATCAGTAAGTAAATGATGGTCATAAAGCACAGAAAGAGCCACTTATTGCAACTCTAAACGAGCAGTATATTGTTCACCACTCAACAGAGCTTTCAAAAGTCATTTCTGGGTTGTTTCTTTTAGTTTGCTAAAAAAAATAACCCATTTCGTTGATGGGAGAATGGTGCTGTTGTAGAGGGGCTGACGCAAGACATTGGCTCCCTGCTGGATCTGCTGATTGCCCTTGTGTACCAATCGCCAATCACCACACTAGAGTCTATGTGAACAAAAAATGTTCTTTTAAAATATATTTTTGTTCAACCCCAGTTTCAGCAACATTTTCCAACGTTTTGCTTGAGGGGATTTGACTGTATTTCTTCAAAATGCATAAGACAAACTTATCTTTAATTATCTGCAATCCTCTGATTTGAATGTAATATTTGAATGTAATGACAGACAGTAACATGTGTTATCATTAGCATTATATCTGTGAAAGAGAACATAAGAATTGGATGAAAATTAGACAAAAATATTAGTTTTTAACTCTTTAAAGTGTACTCCTTTTTTAAGCATCTTACAGTATTTGTGGCAAAGCATGGTCCTTCTTTACGAACGCAATTTGCGAGCACTTCTTAAATGCAAGTTTTAAATTATCATCCTTACAAATCCTACAAGGACTTCGCCAATGCATGGGCAAAACATACTTGTTTTTTAGCTGTTATTACTAAGAAAATTATGAAATTCCCGAGGCAGGTAAGGAATCTGAAACTTGGTGATTGACTTTTCCTGTCTGGCAGAGAGCCCAGTGGCCGCAGACAACACAATTGTGAACTGAGGCCAAACAGTCCCTGGGCATTAATCAATCCAGACAAGTTTTTTCTATTGCTGCCAGTGAGGGGGGACACCAACAGAGCTGACCACATGTCTCAAGCACCAGACACATCCATACCTGGCGTGAGTGAGTAATCAGCACTGGAGGGGGTTGATTCTATTCAATTCGATTCTCCCTTGTGTCACCCATAGGAGTCTGTAGCTGCCCACGGAAGATTATGTCATTACCGCGATATCAAATAACTTTTTCCCTCGTTTCAACTCATAAAACTTACATAAGAAATTACAATGGACATTTTATTATCATTATTATGTCCTTATTGTCTTTAATTATCATCGTCACAGCTGACAATGCAAATTATCTTAAAGATTCCATTGTTAATTTTACCCACACAGATGCTCAGTAAAACCAAGACCACCATAGAGGAAATTCACGTTTTTTTCCGCTTTGTTAGAAACATTTCTGAGCACAGCTGTTAACCCTAATCAGCTATCCCATTTCTTGAAATAAGATTACTTTTTGATGAGTGCAACTCAAGGACACACACACAACAACACTGCCTGTGTCATAAACACAATGTTCGTTAAACCACATGATGCGTAATGTAAATAATTATGGCCCTTGCCAATAGAAAAATCTATTATTTAAGGGAAGTTGAACCGTGTGAAACAGCAGAAGTGCATTCCACCTTTTTCATTCATTTTGCCCCGACAGCAGCTTTACATTTGTAGTTATGATCGACATTCATGTTACTCTAAGGGAGACTTATTAAAAATTTGGTTGTGATTTAAAGCGTGGGGTAAGACAATCACAAAAAGTGATTCTCCAAACATTCTCAAACATTCTCCGGAATCACTTATCCCACCTTAAAAGGAGAAATGTGTATTGATTTTGTATTTCAAAATTTAAAACAAAATGACGTTACCAATCAAAGGCGCTCTGGGGTCACGCTGTTAAATCAAAGGTTGAGCCTTCAGTAGACTGAAAAGCACTGTGACTATTTTTTTATGTCCCTCTATTCATTTATCCTCTTCTCGCTCATGTTTCTACAGTATTTCTTGATCACAGGTGCTGAAGAATATAATACAGAAGATTCACTGAAAGTTGAACGATAAAAGTATTTATCTGAGATATTTTCATAGCTCCTTGGCCACAACGGGGGAACATGTATTGTAGACAATGGAGCAAAGCAGCTGGTGTGAATCTAGTGTGTGAGCAGTCTCGCTTTACACCATCTGCTAGACAATATCCTCAGTCAGCGCCGTACTCAGTGAAGTGTTCTCTCTGCCTTATCTTTTACTTAATGTCTATGGGGATCTTGAGAAAAAAGATAAGTCTATTCAAAAACACTTACTGCATACCTTTGGTCTTCTGTGTACAGGCTTTAATTTATTTGAGAACTGCACTGTGTTAATGAACGTGTGCCGTAATGCATTTAGGGACCTGTGAAGAAATTCATAGTTTTTACGTTTTTTTAAAGTGCATTGCCTGAATGCCTTCAAGACATGTCCGTAATTGATTTATATTTCCAATTTAATCTTGTGGTTGAATCAGTCCAAACTTCTTGTGTGGGGGAATTGTATGGATTTTGCATGGTTTTGAATGGGCACACAGAGACGAATTATAACATCTAAAACAAGTCTTTCATCAGCCAAATTTTTGTTGCAGCAAAGTGCACGATCAGGATTTATTCCGCTCTTTTACATTTCTAACACTCAGCAAGATGTAAGAACATACAGTACATACATCATTTTGATTTGACTTTTTACAATTTCCTGATGGATTCCTTTGAAGCTGATCTGTTTTATACAAGTAAGAACTTGATTAAAATAGGTCATTTGGCAAATGTGTGTGTGTGTGTGTGTGTGTGTGTGTGTGTGTGTGTGTGTGTGTGTGTGTGTGTGTGTGTGTGTGTGTGTGTGTATGTGTTTGTGTTAGACAGAAATGCAATGACGCTACATATTAACTGTGAATGGGTTCAAATGTGTGTGAGGAGCTTGTTGGTATGTGGTATGAAGCCTGTAAGTAAGTGGTTCCCCAATAGAGTCAACAACAAAGCATGCTGTCTACAATACAGTACATCTTCAGCGGTCCAATTAGAGTGGAGACTGAGCTCTCTCTCTCTCTCTATCTCATGCTCTACCTGCCCCCTTGAAATAAAGCCATAACACCTTCCACAGAAGACTTCTTCTTCTTAAATCTCAAGAGTTAAAAAAAACATTCAGTCACAGTTTTTTTCTTTACCATTTTAAATTATTCATCTAATAGCCTGGATTGTTCGGTTTCAGCACTTTGAAAAATTACCCACTTAAAAATGTCATTCAGTCTCTTAGTTACTTTGTCACCTCTTCTAGGAATTTCCCACAAAACATGAGTCAGTCAACTAGAGACAAGGGCAGCGTTTCCCAGATTCGTTAAGAGCCTCTTTGGAGATAAGTGCCTCTTTGGAGCGCTCTTAAGAACGCTGTGAAAGAAGAATGTGTTTCCCAG
Organism: Hyperoplus immaculatus; assembly: GCA_949357725.1. NCBI lineage: Eukaryota > Metazoa > Chordata > Actinopteri > Uranoscopiformes > Ammodytidae > Hyperoplus > Hyperoplus immaculatus. The sequence continues at coordinate 11,532,138 of OX442368.1, forward strand.
AGTCGTTCTTAGCGAAAGAAGTTCTTTCACTAAGACGGAAGTGTAAGATGGAGCTGACCCACTCTTTCAACCTTCTTAGCGACCAAATCATCAGTGATCATGCCGCGTCAGGGAAATTTGTTTCCTCCACTTTTCAAAATAATAAAACAATGCTCAATGCGGACCACTGGCGCTAGAAACATTGACTAATAGTAGAGAAAAAATATGTTTTAATGAATTAGACGTTTACGTTTTCCACACACATATGAGTTTATAGTACTACACATAAAAAAACATCAACAACCCTGTGGCATTTCACAGATATCAAGGAAACAGATTTGATTTAACTCAGCTGAACCTCATCCAGAGCGACTCCACCTTCTATAAAGGCGTTGCCAAAGTCCGCGCCTGTGAGAAACCATGGCTCTAATACAACACATTCTCGCTGCGAACCAACAGCCTTGCCGTGCGCGAAGCCAGACGGTTTACATAAATGCATATGTGCGTCGGCACTTCTCCCCACTGGACGTGCTATCAGACCGGGCCGTCCAGGCAAAGTACTGCCCCGTGCGGAGATCCAACGGCTGATCACTCTGGTGTCTCCACACATTCAGAGCAACCCACTGCAATGATGCCTTCAGCCCGGAGATGCAGCTCCTGGCTGCGCTGTGATTTTAGGAACATATCAACCTCTTCTGAGGTCCAACAACCCCAGCCCCTACCTCTTCACCACCAGTCATTTAATCAGTTTCAGCGCCACCGCGGTGGACAGCTCCCACTAAGAAGCTTATTTCGCTTCATCTAACGGGTTCTCCAAAGAAGGCACCTGAGTAGGCATCTGGGAAACACCCGTATCTTAGCGTTCCTTCTTAGCCATTAAAATGTACTCCAATTTAGTAAGGAGTCCCAGAGCAAAGACTGTGGTTTCTCAGGGTGATAGATATGAGAAATGGGAGCAATATGTTAAAAAAAGGAAAGAAAGAAAGAAAGAAAGAAAGAAAGAAAGAAAGAAAGAAAGAAAGAAAGAAAGAAAGAAAGAAAGAAAGAAAGAAAGAAAGAAAGAAAGAAAGAAAGAAAGAAAGAAAGAGTCATGTCATCATCACTGTTGCTTTTCGCTCAGGCTCCACTGACTCAGCACTTCGGCAGCTCCATTCGTTTTAACCAACGAGGTCTGGCGCTGCTCACACGTGTAAGACCAGAGATGTACTTCCCTCCAAACCATATACCAAAGGCCATTAAACACTCCTCTGCTATGAAATACTATAGCCTATATGGAAACAGCCTTTAAAGATAGTCCCAGTGAATAACAACTCATCCCAAGCCCTAGTTTAATCAAGCATTTATTTACAGCTTTTCCTTTTCATGGTGCGGAGTGAACCTTGAAACCTGAATTTATGAATCTTTAAAAATATGTATACAGTGACAAAAACTAAAAAGGGCTGCCATTGCCTTCTATCCAAAATAACGAATAAACAACTCCATCCAGAAAGCAGGGAACAAATCAACCAAATTAATCCATTTATTGGAGTTAGTTAGTATTCAAGGTGCAATAACTACAACCACAGCACAGGTTTTCCTTGCAGCCCCTATACAGCGAAGAACCCCCCCGCCCCCCGGGAGCTGCTTTCTTGATAGATAGTGGAGCATCCAAACACATCTCTCCTCCAAGTCCTCAGTACTATCCTCCACCATGGGGTTCTCAGAGAAAGGGGCCTTTTTTTCTCTGTCAGACCCCAGGAGATTAATCTGCCCATTGCTTTTGACCATTGTGGGAATAGCACTGAAAAACCTGACACTGCTTTCTTGTAAGCCAATCTTTTGAGAGTCCTCTAACAGGAGAGCGTATACAAGTGCATGCTCTCTCAAAGACTGAGGGAGAAAAACTCTCAGAAGAAAGAAATGGCATAGAGAGAGCTCATGAAAGTGAGTGGGGCTATGAAATCGGCAGGTGGTCTACATTAGGGAGAGAAAGAGCTCGTCATGCCTTTATCTATACCAGTGAGGACACCAAGCTCATGGCCACTGTACTTTGTTGTCCAGGTTTTGTTTAATTTAATTTGCTACCTAAAAAAATAGAGCTGAAGAAGAGACACATATCCCTGCATTAAGGCGGCATCACTTGATACGTACAGGTAGTTTCAGATTATAGGTCCATGTGACTTCTGGGGTGGTAGGATGACCTAGAGAGGAAAAGTGGACGACTAGTAACCACAAGGTCGCGGGTTCGATCCCCGGCACCGGACAGGAGGGTGTTATTTGTGAAACTAGTGTTGGCTGCTATTACATCTACGGTGCTCACCATCTCTACCATTGTGTCCTTGAGCAAGGCACTTTACCTCAAACTGCTCCAGGGGTGGCGTAAATGCTGACCATGCGCTCTGACCCCCGCCGACATGTGGTAACTTGAGAGGGGATGTGTGAAGAATGAATTTCAATATACCTTGTGCAAACTGACAAATAAAGAAACTTAACTTATCCAAACGAGACAAGAGCCCAGTAATGTTGGTTGTCAATTGCGGAGTGTTATCTTTTTACGAAATGGACAGGTGCAAGTTGGGTAGCTTAGTGGGTAACATCACTGACTTTGGTAAGGGAGCTGGGGTTCAATTCCAAGGCCCAGTGCAACAAGTGTAGGCCTATTAATGCTAATAATGCTATCTTCCAACCTCGATTTTGGAAGAGGCTCTGCGCGTCACATGCAAGTAGTGTAATGTAAATTTGAGTTTTGGGTTGTGGGCTATATTTGATCTCCTGGCTACAGCCTTCATCATAATCGTTCATCGTTCAGCGAAAAGCCCTACACAAGAGGACACTCGCATATTCACATGCAATTCTCTCTTCTGTTCCAATAAAGAAGCCATTCACTCTGCATCATCACTTTAGCCCAGCCCTCACCAATGGCTAAGCCTCTGGCCACTCATAAGCAAATTATGCTAAAATGAACATCATTGAATAGATAATGTAGTCATTACTCAAACTGAGCTGAAAAAAATGCCTCAACTCCATTCCAATTAAAAATGTCATTACTAAAAGTGCCAGGAAGGATATGGCAGAGGGGCTGAAAAATACAATTCTGTGATTAGCACAGTGAATTCACTATATCACCCTTTCTGTTTCACTCCCCAATTCCCTGTCTCTAGTGCTGCAGACTATTAGTTTTTTACGATTGCTAAACCACAGTGGGCACAACTGGAACGACAAGTGCAAAACTCTAACAACAGTATGCAGAGCAGCGGTTCATTCGGACCAAACTGTAGCTCGTTTCAGCTCGTTTTTCATTGCTTATACACAACTTTCAAAACTCTACACACCTATCTCATGGCTTAACCACAGCCTGCACAACAATGTGGATTTCCAGCACTTTTTTCAAATGCTAACACACTGCTGCCACAACTATAAACCACACATTCAAAACAGAATTAATCCCTTTCAAACACTGCGGATTGCAATTTCAACTCAAACACTAAGATGTCTTGTTTAGACTTGTTAGTGAACATATATACAGTATAAAGGGAAAGCTCAAAAATATATATTTATTTGGAAATGGACCCAGGAAGACAGGTTGTTGGAGGTAGAAGAGTGGCAGTGAGAGTGTGGATGTGTGGAGGAAGACCTAGAAGACATAGAGCTGTAATGTCTGATGAAATACAGTAAGGGCAACACTGATAGACCCTGTTGTGAATCATGGTCTCTCATTGAGAGAGGCAGGGTTGAGAGTGCAACCCAATCTGCAAAAATCTTAAGTTGCATCTGTAATACGAATTTTCCAGCAAACAAACAGCTTAGAGTTGCATCCTTACAGTAAATGACAACATTACAGGAATTGATTTCTGTATTACAATTTTAGAATATTTACACAGATAAATACTACATTTGGAAATGTTTTCAATAAAATATAAAAAAATGTGTATCTATTGAAGTAAACTTCTAATTTTAATTTACTTTTGTTTTCCTAAAAAAAATGGTATGTTATAAAATAAACAATTTCATGTGAAAGAATTTCACCCTTTCATCAAAAAAAAATATTATGTAATTTTTGTGTGAAATAACTCATATTATTCAAACTGTAAAGATTAAAAGTTTGTAATTTGTGTATTGGGGTTTGATGCTAGTGTTTATACTCTGAGCAGGTTCTGAGTGACAGTGTGTGTTATCTCGATGAGGCTGGTTCATATAGTGTTTGCTGCACTGAACCTGTTTTGCAGGTGATGTGAACTGTTCAGCTCCAATGACTGTTGGTAGTGCAGACTGTAGTTAGAGTTTTGCACATTGAGCTACAGTTGTGCCCACTGTGGTTTAGAAAAACACTGTAACTAAATAAAGCAGGAATGTCAAGTGCAGCGGATGGGGGCTCCCTCCATTCATTGCTGCTGAATCAAGCTTGGGCAGCCAAGGAAAGCCATAACATTGGAAAAGTCATTTATTTTCAGTATACTATTACCAGGCACAAGGAACGCTCTGGACAGTTATTTCTACACACACACACACACACACACACACACACACACACACACACACACACACACACACACACACACACACACACACACACACACACACACACAGTTTAAATCTCTTTGACACACACGTACACACATATTGTCAATTCTTTGCTGTGTAATGCAATGGAACTTTTTTTGACATCATGACAACATATAAAGTAAAGGGATGATTGAAAATGTATTTGAATGGATACAAATCATTTCTCAGGCGAAATGTGGAAATGTAACTGGCAGAAAGGAAGAGACCTATGGTAACGTTGCTAGTAGAAAAAATCATCTTTGTCTTCTGTTTACAGTATGGGAAATCATTGAAAACATCCAAGCAACATGGAGGAGAGCGACTTCACTCATCCCTCCATACTATCAATAATTCACCCTTGCGTGCAAAAGCGTAAATGCATGTGGAGAAAAAGCATGCATTTATGCACAGTGCTGCATTCAGTTGAAGTTGCAGGGTGCAGTAATTTCACATGCTGTTTCAAAGGATTTCCTGCCAATATGAACAGTCCTAGTTTAGAAAAAACTGAATATTACTGAACAGATCTGCTTTTTTCCGTTTCTGTTTGTTCTTTGTTTTTGAACTCCCCCCCCCCTCCACACACACACACACACACACACACACACACACACACACACACACACACACACACACACCCAAGCATCCGTCTGCCACTAAGCAGGCCAAAGTGATATAGTAAAGCGGCTGGAGACCTCTCTGCTACTTTGATTCAGGAAACTGGCTTCTTAAGTAGGCTATAAACCACACACAGTGACACCAACATGAAATCCCACTCACAGCAGTGCCCTGACTGCTCGAGAGCACAACTGGTACAGCTCGTCTGAAGTCATTAAAAGGGCCTTGAATGCAAAGTAATGTGTTGTAGCTTAGCTTCAATGGATCAGAGGCAAGACTCAGAGACTTTTTTATTTTCTGCTGCCAACCATCCAGTGATTCAAAGCAGCATGTCAAGGGATGCAGGCAAATGCTGCAGAGGGCACATTTAAATATGTCTCACATGGCAAACTTGTGTTATTTTTTTTTAGATTACTGATGAACCAAAGACAAATATATTCAATGGTTCGATCCCAACATTTAAAAAAATAGTTCAAGACATGGTTGACTTGAACTCAAAGATTTTCTGTCATGGTTGGCAGAGGTTTGCTGTAAGGAGTCAATGGTTGCTTTGCGTTTAGCTTATCTCTCTCCAGTTGGAAACTTTTCGGTTTAGTTTTAAATTCACACAGATTGATTCGTGCTGCACATTCTTAACCACCCAAAGGAACATTAGCAAGGAGCAAACCACAGGCATTGATTGTGTAGATGCTTTAGAGTTTGGGCTCTCGCAAGCGAAACAAACTCTATATAAAGATTCACGTTTTCGGCAAAAATACATTTGAAGCATTTACGGTCACAACACCCCCAACCTTAGTCGTTGCTATCTCCATGCCAGAGGGTCCATAAGTCAATCAACAAACTCTTAGTATTTTTTCCCAAGGCGGCTAATCAAGAAATGGTCATTGAGTGTCAAAATAAATGACTCGTTCCATACATTGTGAAACCATTTTTGCACAGAACATTAAGATTTTTTGTACTAGAAGTACCGATAGTCTGGTATTGAGAGAAAAAAAAGCATAACATTATTGTGTGAGGCCCATGAGAAATGCAAATTTGGCTGAAAGTGAAATATCTTTCTCGGCTAAAGTTTGGGGGAAATTAACATACACAGTGAAGCTCGTTAGATCTCGATAAAGCCGCAAAGTCTGTAGGTGTTGTTTGTTCCTTTGGGTTAATTAGACTGCTGTGAAACAGAAACACGCAAAGCGACACCACAAACAAACATTACAGCAACATGCACAGCACACACTCAAGTCAAGGCCATTTTAATTTGATAGCCCAGAATCGCAAGTCACAAATTTGCCTCAAGGTTGATGATGGCCACGAGACGATTGATGCATCAATAGACTGAGACGGGGAGAGGTATTACAGATAACATATATTTTTAACAATAAACAATAGCATGCCTAAACCAATGGCTGTTGGCCATTATGTTTGTGCATCATTGCATGAAAGCCCTCGACACACTCTAGCTAGGATGTGCATGTGTGGATGCTCAGCAATTTGACTCAAATTATTGATGATTTATTATTGATTATTTGACAGGCTGACAGAATGTGAAGGGGGAGGCTAAGTTAAGTGGTGGTAACCTTAACGTAAGCCACATATGATCCAAGTTTACAAACCAAATTACCATGTTAACAACTCACACATCTAGAACTTTACTATGCTCAGGTTCAAATGAGAATAACGTGTATGTCTATATGCCTGGAAAATTGCACAGTAGCCTGTGTTTGTGTGTGCAGATTTAAGTCAAATTGAGTAGCCCTGGCATTTTCACGACCGACCAACGGTGATGGCAGGCAGACGCTGAATTTTCACCTGTTTACTTGTCAAAAAGTCTCGAACCGCCAATTACCTCTGGCTTCTCAGTGAAGAAATGGAAAAGAAATAAGCTGGGGCCACTCCATCTCCATTACAGCAGGCAGCTGCTATTGAGACAGAACACACCAAAGGGAGAGCGTGAATGTAAAATCATGGCCTCCTCAAATGGCCTGTCAGTGGCTTCTTCGTCTGCCTTTCAGCCAGTAATGACACTGCACAGTATGTGAAAGAAAGATGTAAAAAAAATTGTTCAATCATTGCACAATAAATGTGCATCCCTAAACCGAAGCCAATAAAAACTTTCTGCTCAGTTATTTGCTTAACTGCAGGAAGTCGTACTGTAGCAGAATGATACTTTTCTAAGCCTGAAGGTGAGTTTTTCTGATATAATATATTAGCCAGGTAATTGTAAGCTTTTAAAATTAGGCCACTTGTCAGACATGTTACGCCTTCTGGCGTTTAGTTTAAAAAACTGGGCACAACTTCCGTTTCGGAATGCAAACAAATAAAAAAAGTTTTTTGTGTCCATTTTAGTGAACTTGTAACTATTGGGCCATCCCCTATAGGTTCAGGAGCATCATGCAAAATTGAACCACACCTGTAGGTGTAACACTATATTTATATTTAAAACTCACACACTGAAGTTGTGAAAATCAGCAATTGGTTGGGGTCCAACATACAGTCTCGACAAGTCACAAGAAGAATTTGATTGGTATGATTTTTTAATCTGACACAGTGACCTTACTGAAAGTTTTTTTTTCCCTCTATATGCGATTTGCAGAAATGTTCGGTACAGCTTCTCATGTGTATTATAAGTTTCTGAGACTCTCAATTTGCACAAAATTCTGCAATATCAACCTTCAGAAATCTGGTTGTAAAGGTTATTCCAATGATCAATAACTGCATTGGTAATCGAGTGTCCTCAGTCTGCAAACAAGACTTTTCAGCTTCCATAAATGAAATATGATCTTTAGCTCGGTAGGTGCTTTGCCGTGGGGAATTTCTTTGTCACATTTATAGATCAACAGCCCAATTAACACCCTGCAGTTAAAATAATGGTCATTATGGGGCAATACAAACCTTATCTTTTTTCTCTTTAATTAAGTCTTGCCATTGAACTGCCACCCGCTTTCATCCTTGAGTGATCTCTGCTGCTTCCCATTGAGCTGACCGCAGCCAGGTCTTCATAGTCTGATTGATTATCGTTAATGGCCCCAGTAGTGACACACAATTCTTTTAGGACCCGCACAATCTGACGTAATTGGCTTTTTGCTTTGACAGGACTGAAATGAAAGCCATTTATAAAATGACTGACAAATCCTTGGACTATAGAAAGCAACATTTATTGTTTTTCTCACAAACCTAGGCTGCCTTGTGTGAATAACCCTTTCAGATTCAATGGTAGGTATATTTGCTGTGCACAGAAACCGTGCCAGAACTCACAGCCTGTTGCTGCAATAGCTTGATTAATGCTAGAGAGAGAAAATGCGGGAGAAATAAAAAATGCAATGTGACATTTGCAGTAATGACGTGAGGAATGACTTTTAGGCTGGGGAACTGTGAACTAGTTGTATAACTTATTTTGCTGTAGGATGGATTCATTAAGAACAGAATCATGTCAAAACCAGCCTGAGCTGGAGTTTTAAATCTAAGGGTAGGTTGATCAATATCCAAAATACTGATACAACCCATACTAAATCCTGTATCAACACAAGCATCAATAGCTCCAATATTTATTTAAAAAAAAATGTAACCTCCCTCATTCAAAGATCCAAAAAGTAAAACGTTTTCAATTGGCATATAACTCACCTAGTATGATGAAAAAAACTAATTCCAGACGAGGGTCTGAATTGCGTATCTGACTCACTGGAATAACATTAGCAAATCATTTGACATTTATGAAGGGAAAATATGATGAGAGATCATTGAAATGCACAAGAGATACTATTTCATCATCTGGCTAATGTGGCAATATACATCATTAGAGTATAGTTTCTGGTATGACATGATGAAATGGAAGAAGATTATTCCTTTCTGAGCCTCTTTTTTTCACAGCAATTCCACCAGATCCAATCAAGATAGAAATAAATGAGGAAAAATACAATTTAGGCAAAGTGATTTAAATTTCAAATATAACACTCAAGGCTTAAACTCAACAAAATTTGAATTTCTTCATAAAGGGTTGAAGGCACAGCGTTAAATTAAAATGCAATGCTCGGGGTCAATGGCACTTAAGTTATGTTGGCTGGAAGTGCAGGTGTAAAAACCCTCCAGCAAAGCCACCAGCAGGTAAACACCATTATCATGTTCTTGCAGTTGCTTGCTTCTTGCTGTTTTTCCTAAAGAGTTTAAAACACTCATAAAATACATTTAAAGGTGCAGTGTGTAAAATGTGTGGGCATTTTTCAGAACAGACTTGGTAGAAAGTTTAAATTAGTGATTAATCGCTTGAAAATGAAATCTGTTGCTATTATTTCCCAAGAATGAGCCTTTTATATGTAGGGGAGAATGGGGTAATTTGTCACATGGGTTGGATGTCACATTCGTTATATCTCGCCACCAGAGCGCGCTAGCTCTGAAATGTTGATATAAAAAAGGTCCAGAATTGGGATCAGAGGTCACATACATAGACTTCCTTGGAGTTAGACTGCTGCATTTCAGGTGAGAGGATGTTTTGTGTTTTTCATGTCAAATTCAAAATATTTTGCTTCTCAGTATTTTTCTTCTAGGCTTTTACACAATGGGTTTATAACAAAACACTTGTTACCCTCAGAAAGTGTGAAGGGTAAACTATAGTTTAGATTGTGGTTAGCAAGCTAATTAGTTGTCAGATGGTTGTTGGCCTTGATGCTAGCAAGAAATTCAAGTTGGGGTTGGTCGTCAAATTTTTTGGGGGGTTGGTTGTCACATGTTATCTCAAGGCTGCAGCCAGAAAAGGAACCCAATAACGAAAGAAATTGTCAAGCTGTATCCTCACTGACACCCCAGAGAAGGAAAGAATAGAGCAGGAAAAGGCAGCTAGCAAGCAAAAGAAAAAAGGGCAACAAAATCAAAACAACCCAGTGCATCCCAAACTAGACCAGCTGCCAAGGCTACAGAACGTTATGTAGGCCTATTTGTCAACTTGACAATGCAATTAAACATTCAAATTTGGTTCTGCCTCCTTGCCTTCTTTTTAAGATTTTTCCCATTAAGATAACATTGTGACAAACAACCCCATAGTGTGTGACAACCGACCCCTTGATGGGGTTGGTTGTCACAATGTGTCAGAGTGTCTTTGATGGTAAATTACTTCTTCATTACAATAAGTTGGAAAAAAAGAGAGACACACATTTCTAGCCAACACCTTAAGCTTCAATTTAATGTAGGAATGGCTATTGACAGATGTTTTGGTGATGAGCAATTCTCACTAGAGTAAAAAGTGTGCCTACTTACCCCGTTCTCCCCTACATAGCAGCGGGTCCCCCTACATGGAGGCCACCATGTTGCACCACCATGTTTCTACAGTAGCACAGTATGGACAAACGGCCTCATCCGTTTTTTATAGTAAAAAGTCTCTTATAGTTTTAAGTATACAGAACCTACAGTACGTGGGAGTAAGAGCTCCACTTATTTAAACAGCTCTCTGGAGCTCTTTACAAACCAACCATGAGACCTTTATGTAAGTAGAAGTGCGTTTCCACCAGATGCAATTTAAGCAAATTACCGGGAAATGTCAAAGATTATGAAAAGCTCTATCGGCTATTTTTATACCTTCGGAAGGCAGATGTGTGACTCAGATTGGGAACCATGCAGACTACACTGTACAAATTGTTATGTTGTTTTTTTTATCACAAACCTTAAAAAAAATGGTGTGGCACTCGGAATAATCAATAAGGACAGTTGTTGGAATGCATTTTTCTGTGCAATGATGACAAAGCATATCAATTTACAGTCCTGTAAGCATATGGTCATGGTAAAATATAGAACGCTAGAAATAATGCGATAATTACACAGTGTGAGCCCCCAGAAGAAAATTTGAAGAAGCTCCTTCTTGGAACACTGTAAAACAAAAGATGCAACTACTCTTTTTCTTTCAGCCAACACGCAGAACCAAAAGTTTGGCGGATTGTGAGGGTATTTTCACTCAAATCCTCTCTATACTAAAAGGACAACTTCCTGCGATTAATCTGCTACAGATACCTCTCTGCTCTTCAATGTGGTCCACACCCCCTTCGTCTTAATAGAAAGATTTATCAAATCATAGCTCCCATCCCCTAGCAGGGTGAAAAGTATTTTCCTGCTTTCAATTTATTCACCTGGCCCTCCTTGCGCTTTCACATTCTACTCCCCTCTGGCGTGTCTCCCTACGCCTCGCTAACAAGCAGCATTTCTTCCTGCCTTGAAAACAGCGTTACCCAGAGGCAGAGGGGGAATGAGTGTGACATAGAGAGGTGGCTTTGAAATGAGGCCTTCAGAAAATGAGGCGGAGGGGAGGGGGGTGTATACTGGTACAGACGAGTGGTTCCCAAATGGTATCCGTTACAATGAAACCCGCCTTCTCATTAGGAATGTCTATATAAATCTTTCTCGAGCAGTGACCTGTGTGGGGCTCAGAAGCAGGATGGGTGGGCACAGGGGGGGAAATAGACAGACACAGTCTCATTAGTGTTGAGCATTCAGGCTGTGCTTAACAGGAAACGACAGGTCTATTTACCATCAGTACGACAGGAAAGGGGTTTGTAACCAAGAGCACACGATCACACAGACACACACATACACACACATATACACAAACAAACAGACATACAAACACACACACACACACAAACAAACAAAAAAACACACACACACACTCAGACTCACACACACATACACACAAACAAAACACAAGCACCCACACACACACACACACACACACACACACACACACTCAAATACACGGAGAAAGGTATATGGACTGGAATTGTCAGATTATACTGTAAGTGCCTTGAGAGCATTGAAAGATATTCAGGAATATACTTTAAATTATATTTACAGAATGTGACCCCCCCACACACACACACAAACAAACAGTTACACCCCCCATACAAACAACTATATGTGCATGCATCTAATACACAAGCACATAACCTTTTCTCAACACGCAAGAGATGCTGCAAGGTGTAGCAATCTAATAGGATTATTTCATTTGTCAAGACCAAGTGTCAATTGCGGTGAAAAGTGGAATGGATTCACCCTTTATTCACCATCGATTGTCTATAAACTAATTCCCCAGATGAATTGCTGTGGCTAGTCTGCTTTGCACAAATCCTGCCATGCCTCACAGGGTTTCAAAGAGCAGCACCAAGCCATGCCTGAAGTGTTTTATCTTAGTTAATGGTTCAAGAAAGTGACGCATGACGGATTTCTCATGGTCGGCAAGCTGATGAGAAGTTTAATGAGGGCAAACCTTTGGATAATGGGGCACGGATTGTTTGTTGTTGTGTCTCGCTGTAAGATGGATGCAAGTTCTTATAGGATATATGCTAATTAAGAATAAAGTGTAGGAAGGTTTTTTCTGGGGGAAGATGCAGTCCCATAGTATAAAACTCCAAACTGCTTTTAAAAAGAAACTATAGCATTACTGCAACTGCATCAAGGAGGATCTCTTATGCTCCACTGTCTGGTAGTTGATCCTTGAAAGGGAAAAATATATATTTTTGAGATTTACCCCAAAATGCATCAAAACAAATGCCTTAAAGGTCTCATATATACAATTTTCTGTCAATATTATATGGTCTTAGAGGTCCCTAATACGTTTTTTTCTTTAGTTGTTTGCTGAAAAAAACGTTCAGATCATTTATTGTAGTATGCCTCTATACCCTGATTTTCAGCTAATCTCACAATGGCCTATTTTTGAAACCGAGCTGCAGCTCCCCTCGTAAATATACAATCTATGAGTTCCTCCCCCCCCCCCCCCCCCCCCGTCCTGAAGCAAAGCCATTGGCGTCTGCCCATCGGTCCATAGCTTGCCGTGCCTGTAGGCTACTGCATGTTAGCACGGTTAGGTTTACCCATGAGAAGAACCATGTCTAGTGCTAGTAACGCAGGAGCGCAGCCGCACTTTGAACAGTTTGACATGAACGATCCTTGTCTACATGAAAGACTATGTTCATACAGATGCACTGACAGCCACAAGCGAATGGAAACGGCATGTTCACAATAAAAATGCAGTAAAAGATGGAGTCTACTGCGAAGCTACTCGGGGACTAACGGTTAAAAATATCACTAAAATCAGTGAAAAAATTAGCTTCAAAGTTAGACTTCGACTCTATTATCTTCCAATGCTTTGTCTTTTGCTGAAAACGAGGCATAGTCGGACTGCTGTGGGGAATATAAACAGCTGTTATGAGCAAAAGATGGTTGCTTGTCCCAAAGCTAATAGCTATATACCAGTCAGGCAAAAATACCAATAAAAACAATTATTTTAGTTTCACTGTTTAAAAAAAAGCACAAGTAGCTTCCCATCCATTGTGTTATTAAAAACGAGGCATTAATAGACTGCTGTGGTTTATATAAATGTGTGGAGTATGAGCAAAAGCATTCTGTGTTGGTGTATGTAACATTCAGCATGCTTTGCTGTACAACGGGCATCTTGTCGCTTAGCGGGGAAAACAACATGGCTGTCGCTCGGAAAATATTCCAGAGGATCTCAGGGCCGTGGACCAATAAGAAATGGGGGGGGGGGGGTTATCATAGACTACTGCACGGTGGAAGTTTCTGGTTACTAATGTGGGGAGGAAGCATGGACATATAAAGAAAATATGGGGAAGTGGCTGTGCCGACTGTGACATTACAGTCGGCGAGAATTCTGACTAGAGTATATTGGAGAGGTTTTCAGAAAGGGGGAGGGTGAGGAAAGGAGAGATTTCTTTTTTTTTAAACTTTGGCAGTCCCTGGGCACACCGTGGACCCATAGTTATGTTCCAACACATTTAAAAAGTGTGTTTTGCATAATATGTGACCTTTAAGTAAAATGGATACGACTCAATTACGTTACGAACAATAAAGCTTTATTTTCTTCATCATTTATGTCGCCTTTTCATGTCCCCTTGACTCAGAGTCATTTCGTTCCTATAGTAGTTTTATGGGGGAAAAGCTGTGAGTGTGAAACAGTAAGGAGCAACAATAATTGTTAGTAGTTGAGAAAGTGCCAACAAGTTAAAGTGTCCTAAAGAAGTGCACTAACTGTATGATAATAAATCATCATATTCAATCATATATTCATATTTCCACAACAAAGGGTAGTGTTTGTGGTGTAGTGGTTAGAGCGTCCCCCCAATGAGGCTTAGTCCTTATCGCAGCAGACCCGGTTAGAATCCGAATCGTGGACGGTTCTCTGCACGTCATTTCCCTCTTTGCCCCATTTAAACTCTGTCTCACCAATCTGTCTAGTGAAAAGACAACACAAAGTATGATGTATGAATATTTGCAAGAGAAAATTGTGTATTGTGTGGAATTGTCCGAAAGAATAATAAATAAATAAATAAATAAAAGCCAAAAAATAATCTTCAATAAAATACTTATTTGCACAACAAAGGAAAATGCAGTCCCATAAGCTTTATGCCACAACAGTTCTTGCTAACCTACTGACCCCCCTTCAGTTAATCAGCTTCATGTTTCATCGAGGAGGGCGGGCTCCAAAGACCTCATACCCATAAATAATGCATCAATAATAACAGGAAGACTTGTTGTTTTGTGCTTTGTTGAAATCCCGCTGGTAACTAGTGCCGCAAGCCTGATCCCTAACAGGTGAACCACTGGTCTGTATGAATACTTTAATACTGCTTCAGAACCCAGAGGACTAACTAAAACAATACCCACTAACGTCTGTCATCTAGATGAACCACAAGAGTCCACTGAGGTGTCTCCAAAAGTCACCTTCAACTGACCTTCAGTATTCAGCAAACAAAACCAGAGAACCTTTGAACACGAACTAAATATAAAATAAAGATTTAAATAATAAAACGAAACAGACTTTTTACATGAACAGAATGGGTAGCAATTTTTTCCCCTTGATGTTCAAAGCCAGGCCATTTTTCAAGTAAAACTTATAAAAGGCACAACTCAGACTTAAACAGTCCTAACCGTCTTTCAAAATATAGTTTGCAGGAGAAATGCATACAACACTCCAAAGTTTCCCATTTTGTTTTTGCATTCATTGGGAAAACGAGGCTCAGCAGTACGTGCTGTACCATGAACACAGCAAAAGTTCAAACTGTTTAAATTTCTGCCCTTTTTTGTCGGTTAACTTTCCCGTTAGAGGGCATCCATCCATGATGTAACCTGCAAATCCCTTCTGACGGATTAAAAGTTCCTCTATGAAAGGGTCTATGCAGGAGGACTATTGCATTACTGACTATCAGGAGTAGTTTGAAGGGTATTTCAAACCATTTACTTTGTGCTTTCCTTGCTACCTTGAACACTTGAAAATCTACACTACATTGCATCTGCACTCGTCACTGTTCCCTGCCTCAAGGAGAAGTCGTACTGCTGTGTGTATTGGGTACTTAATACATCTGTCTCCTCTCCGAAGGTCCTTCTGATTGACTTCGGCTCTTCTTAGGTTATTTCCAAGGCTTTTCCACCCACCACTTCTTAGTATTGCTTGTCCATGAGGGCTATTGATCACTGGCTCTCTGGCAGCTGTGTCAGTCAATCTAACTATCTGAACCCCTGCATCAGCCATACACAGGCCAATCTCATGGTCCAATGCTTCTCTGCAGGCCCACCCACACAAATGACTGGGCCCGGTCAATGCCCCTCCCCCCCGCCCTCCCCCCATTCATGCTTTACTCGAATCAGTGCATGGTCTCACATAAACACATATGTATTTGGAGAGAGACTTACTTTCTTTTTCAAAGTTGTATGTGAGGAATATGGGGTTTAGACACATTAATCCAATGCACTACTAGACAGATGCACATACAGCATAGTCACCGGCCACTTTATTAGGTACACCGGTTCAATTTCTTGTTAACACATACATAATCAGCCAATCACATGGCAGCAACCCAATGCATTTAGGCATGTAGACTTGGACAGGAGAACTTGTTTCAAACCGAGCAACAGAATGGGGAAGAAAAGGGGTTCAAGTGACTTTGAACGTGGCATGAATGATGGTGCCAGATGGGCTGCTCTGATTATTTCAAGGGCAAACAAGGGGGGAAAATGACAACTGCTATTTTCAGGTTTTGAAAATTAAAAAGGAAATGTTTTACTCTAGTTACTCTAGAAAAAAAAATGTTTTTGTTTTGTTACAATACATCATAGGGAATATTGGGGTTCAAAATATGGGCCGTAGAAAACGTTCCCACCTTTAAATAAAATCAAATCCACTTTTCTTCCCCTTCTAGGTGGCCCTGCCTCTAGGTGAGTGAGGTGCTCAAACCTTTGAATAGAGAGGATCAGGGTTTCGGTACCCCTTTCAAATCCAACTATCTGTTATCTGTTTTGAAAGAGTTATTTCTTCGCAAATCAATTCTCACATGCTTCTGCCGTGGAAGTTCAATGAGAAGTGCAAAGGTGAAGTGTTTAATTTTACCAAGCATCTGATAACTGAAGGAGGAACCACTGAGAAAAAAAACAAAACGAAATGTTTTGTTTGGTAGAAAAATCAGGTTTCTACAAGGAAGAAATGCATGAGGTCTTCAGAGGCGGTAACAATACATACAGTCATATGAAAAAGTTTGGGAACCCCTCTCAGCCGGCATTATAATTGACTCTGCTTTCACACAAAAAAGATAAAAGTGGTATGTCTTTCATTTACCAGGAACAGCTAAGTACTGTGATGTTTTCCAAACAGTATTTAGTTTTATGAAATTAAATAAAATGTGAAAAACTGGCTATGCAAAGATATGGGAACCCTTGTGGTTTTGCTGATTTTAAAGCGGCTACGAGTAACATTTAAATATCTTTTAAACAGCCTCATGTTTCCTCTCATAATCATAAATTACCTTTAACAGCAAACCAGACCATCAGTGCAAAGAAAGACGTTTTTAAATAGTTTTTATTACTGCATTTGATCTGGTCGTACACCTAGTCCGATTTTCGGTTCACGCGTGCATGCTCTATGGTCACATATCCGTATTGGTCACAGATTTCAGCGTGGCGCAGGAACGTGAATTGAGAAGCCTATCCCTCCAGGTGAGGGAAGGGGAGCGGGAGCCTTGTTTGAGACAGTTGTTTGTCGTCATAATGACTGATAACGGGGCTGAACCATCAAAGAAAAAAAAGAAAATGCAATGAAGAAAAGCTAAAAGGGAGAGTGATAGTCGGGCGGGAGGGCGTTGCCAAGCAACGTATACACAATTTCACGCAGCGAAACTAGACTGCAGTGTTTACTCCTAAATGAATGAGCGGTAGCCTACTAAAACAAAGTTTACTTTGCCTCACCGGCATCATCAGATGACCATTATTCATCTGAAATAGTCATTATTTACAACATAAACACATTACCTCATCGTGATCCATACTAACTAACTGCCATCTCTCGTTCATTCGCTTTGTGTGAGGACACGGGGACTCGTTCAGCTCCGTGAGAGGTGACAATGCATCAACTCATTGCAATCAGGTGTGTTTAGCACTTACTGGCATTAGTTGATGCTGTGTCACCCATAGACTCACGGAGCCGAAAAGAGTCCGGTGCCCTCACACTTTCAACACACGGACATGCCACGCACCATATTGCTTCCTGATTATTTGAATCTTGCACTCCCTGCACGAGCTACAAAACAGCTTCACGACAGCTGGCGTCGTAATAATACTACCGCTTTTGTTCAAAGGTGTCGCCAACGTGCCGACTTACTCGTAGTAGCTTTAATGCATGTAACAGCATGTAAAACTAAGAACTTTAAACACACAATTGGTTGGATTATGTTGTTAAGCCTTGAACCTCATATAAAGGTCTGTTTAATCATGAGAAAAGGTATTTTAGGTGCCTAAATGCAAGATGCACTTCTCTTTGACTCTCTGCAGAAGTGAGACAGAATGGGATCATCAAAACAGCTCCCAAAAGATCTTAAAAACAAAGATTATTCATTGTCATGGTTTAGGGGAAGGCTACAAGAAGCTTTCCCAAAGGTTTCAATTGTCAATTTCTACTGTAAGGAATGTTGTCAGGGAATGGAAGGACACAGGCACAGTTGCAGTTAAACCCAGGTCTAGCAGACCAAGAAAAGTACAAGAGCGGCATATGCGGCGGATTGTGAGAATGGTTGCACACAACCCACAGATCACCTCCAAAGACCTGCAAGAACATCTGGCTGCAGATGGTGTATCTGTACATGGTTCAACAATTCAGTGCAATTTGCACCAAAACATCTGTATGGCCGGGTGATGAGAAGGAAACCCTTTCTGCGCCCACGGCACAGATACAGTTGCTTGGAGTATGCTAAAGCTCATTTAGACAAGCCAGATTCATATTGGAAGAAAATGCTTTGGACTGATGAGACAAAAAATAAGTTATTTTGTCAGTATAAAAAGTGCTTTACGTGGCGAAAGGAGAAAACTGCATTCCAAGTAAAACACCTGCTACCTACTTTCAAATTTGGTGGAGGTTCAATCATGCTGTGGCCACTTCAGGGACTGGGGCCCTGGTTAAAGTGGATAGTCGGATGAATTCAACCCAGTTTCGGCCAGACGACGATTAGTCGAAGCTACCTTCTTGCCGGTTCTTGATTATGGTGATCTGTTGTACATGAATGCATCAGCTCACTGTCTACATATGTTGGACACTGTATACCATGGAGCCTTGAGGTTCATTACATACAGCAGAGCCTTAACCCATCACTGTACACTGTACTCAAGAGTAAACTGGCCTTCTCTTTTTATGAGACGACTTAGTCACTTTTATGTTTTTATTTACAAGGCGATCTTAGGTAAACTCCCTTGTTATTTGTCATCGTATATGTCCAGAAAATGTGTCCCCCATGCATTAAGGTCTCAGGACATGGTGCTCATGACTGTTCCTCAAGCTCGTACAGAGCTGGGTAAAACAGCTTTTAAGTTTTTTGCGCCGTCGTCATGGAATAACCTGCAGAAGCAGCTTAAGCTTCAGGACCTAGTAACTCTAAACGAATTTAAGGCTGTTGTTAAGAGTTTGAAGTTGGACTCCATCGGAAATTGTGAATGTTTTTAGTTAAGAATCTTATTTTTATGTTGTACAACTGTACTTAATATCGAACTTGTATTTTGTATTGTGTTTTATGTGTAACTGTGTTCTGCTGTCCATCTTGGCCAGGTCTCTCTTGAAAAAGAGACTTTAATCTCAATGAGACTAACCTGGTTAAATAAAGGATAAATAAAAGTTTCAACAGATTATTCAGGGTAATGTTCAAGCATCAGTCACCAAGTTGAAGTTGCGCAGGGGTTGGATATTCCAACAAGACAATGACCCTTAACACAGTTCAAATTCCTGCAGAGGGAAAAGTACAATGTTCTGATATGGCCGTCGCAGTCCAATGACTTGAATATCATCGACAATCTATGGGATGATTTGAAGCAGCCTTTCCATGCTCGGCAGCCATCACATTTAACTGAACTGGATCGCTTTAGTATGTAAGAATGTAAAAATACCTACATCCAGGATCCAGACACTCATCACAGGCTACCAGAGGCGTCTAGAGGCTGTTATTTTTGCAAAAGGAGGCTCAACTAAGTACTGATGACATTTTTCTTTTGGGGTGCCCAAATTTATGCACCAGTCAAATTTTGTTATGATGCTTATTGCATATTTTCTATTATTCCAATAAACAAAATGACACCGCTGAATTGCTTCTGTTTACCTAAGGTATGTCATATATGTAAAGGAATTTGCTTCTTTGAAATCCCAGCTAATGATTAACAAAAATCTCCGAAATTAGACGGGGGTCCCAAACTTTTTCATATGACTGTAAATAGAGATCAAGTTGTTTTTGACTGAGGCCTTAAATTAGCAGATTCCCTACAAAGCAACAGCAGTTTGCCCAAAGGCTTACAAGCAAGGAAGAAAGCAAAGATTACACAGAAGATGAATTGGGGGAAATTGTAGATTCATCTCTGTGTGTATATGATTTATATGGGGGGGAGAGAGAGCCGTAAAGAAAAATATACAGGGAGGAAACAGATTGAAATTAAAAAAACAGATATATAAAGAGAGAACCCGGGTTCGTATATTTAAAGGAGGGTCATGCCATAATAGATCAGCCCGGGCAGTTTCAGAGTGTTATGGTAGTTTCAGAGTGGAAAAAGTAAGTGGATCAGTTGGTTCACTTTACCCCCTTGATTTTTCTGGTCTGTCTCAGTTTACCCCACAGCTGGGGTAAAGTGAGCCACATGACAACTTTTTTTAAAACAATAATATTTTCACTGCCCTTTGTCTTGAAAAAATTCTGCTAATGCCCAGTTCTAGGAAACATCCTGAATTAATGGGAAATGTGTAAATTTGAGTGATAAATCATTTTAGCTCGCTTAGAGGGGAGCAAATGTAAAAAGTGACTCAGATCACCCCATTCTCCCCTACTTAATAATAATAATTATAATGTATTCCATACCAAGTCTGTTCTGAAAAACGCGGATTCCCTTTACACACTGTACCCCTAAACACATTGGTTTTCATGAGTGACGACTCTGTGCTATCAGTTTAGTTATGCTCATTACCCACATTTATCTATACTGTTTCCATGCTGTCATATTGTTTCACTTACAAAGCAGAATGTGGAGCTGCTGTTAAGACAGGAATAACAATGTTGCAAGGGCATTATGAAAGTATTTTGCACAAAGGTGTAATTAAGTCTAGAGGACCATCATGCATCAGCCTAACAAAATTTTATTTACGTCCTCAAATACTTTCTGAATGCTGTCCAACAATATTTCGGTTATTTCCCATTATCCTATTTAATAATAAAAAGTACCCATCCTGGGAAATCTGATCTACTGTTTTCATATGTTCATCGCTGATTGAACCCATTTTACAGCCCAGCAGCTGATCCAATCACCAAACACTGTACCAACCGTTTATATTACTGCTGCTGTCGATGCATGTTGCAGTAAATCTCCACTGCCACAAAGTTTATCTGTAATAAGAGCCATCATGAGTCACTGCCACTTTCTAAAATGTTTGATCGATATCCCCAAAAGACCTCCTTCTCACTGAATATATTGGCTTGAATCATTTCCATCTCTTACTGAAGTGCCATGTGTCTGAACAGGTGCAAAGTTATTGTGAGGACATCCTGAGTACCAGGCTGAATACATAAAACAGACATGCAGTAAAATCTGGGTCCCTGCTCTGCTGACTCACTTTAGAGGTCACGATTCAGAGTGAAGCAGGAAGCTGGTGTTTAGCAGAGCGCATTTTGACAGACATCATGCAGCACTATATGGCAAAGACAATTAACCAGGCTTCCATTAAGGGCGCAGCAAAGCGGATGTAAGTGACAGCAGCAAAAAAGCAAATGGACGGTCTCAATTCAAACTGTGCACAGTTCATGTTTGAGCTGTTTCAAACTCAGACAGTTTAGAGTGTGTGCAAAGGATTTTGGGGGGGTACTTACCCGTCACTCATATAAGCCATTTGGAAAAACGTCAAATAGCATTTCTATTTTTCTGCTCCCTTCGGCAAAGCCATTCGTGAGTTTTGTTTAAAAGGGACTGAGATGGCTATGGTGTCTAAATATTTTATAATTTTTTTCACAACAGACTTTGATACGGTTTGAGCTATTCATGAATGACAACCATTCTGCATAATAGTAACACTTTTAAATCCTGTATGTCATCCTATTGAGTTAAGTATTAAAACCACAATCACACATCAACCTTATATAAGCCCAAAGCTGGTATTTCCCATGCTTTGAGCACACTATGATGCTCATAAGACTGTAGTTGATGCTTTTCTCAAGGAAATAAATTATTCAAATTTGCTTCATCCTGCTTAAGCTCCTCAAACCTTCACTGGGACAGACAGGTGGTTTTGTTAGCACAAGATAACATTGGAAGGTTGCATACTGATTCACGCTACTTTAAGTGGCTTTGTGATGATTTCCTGAAAGCTGCAACTATGTCCCCATTGGCAAAAGGCTAAAAAATATATATATATTCTATTTACTGTCAGATAAATCTCTACTTAGACATGTATTTTATAAATATTTAGTTAATTGATGTGTTACAGATCATTCATTTTGCTGTAGGTTTTTCCTAATTTGGTGGATGCCTTTGACATTATTGAAATTAGCAGCCAAAAGCACTATAGTCTGTACCCGGTGCCTAAAGTTAAGGTTTGTGTTTGTGAATTCAAATGACAGACCTAATCTGCATAATAAAGTGGGAAAATGCACATATATTGATGTATTCATCCCCCAAGAGTTCTTCCCCTTTCTTATAACAGTGTCTGTCTCATCACAGCAAAACTAGGGCAATAAAAGAAACCTGGTTCCCTCTCTTTAAACTGTGTGAATAAAGTTAATCAAATGAATAACCAAAACATATGGACAGTTTGCCCATCCAAAATAAGCCATTTGTCCATGCCCTCTCCAATGACACACAGAAGGATTTTCTGATGTTGTGCCCTTGTCGGCAGAACAACATATTTTGAATGGACGATTCATAAATGAAAAGGCAAAAGAAAATGATGTTAAGGCTAGGCTACAGTTACAAAAACCTGGTTATGGTTATAATAATAATAATAATGGATTGGATTTATATAGCGCTTTATTTCTATGTGACTCAAAGCGCTTACAGGGTTCCGGGTTCCAGGTTCCATTCATTCACACACAGTCATACCGGTGGTGGTAAACTACCATAGTAGCCACAGCTGCCCTGGGGCAGACTGACAGAAGCGAGGCTGCCATTCAGCGCCATCGGCCCCTCCGACCACCACCTCAAACATACAGCAGTCATACACATTCACACGAGGCAAGGTGGGTGAAGTGTCTTGCCCAGGGACACAACGACCATGACACGAGTGACCGGGCTGGGATCGAACCGCCAACCCTAGGATCATTGGCCAACCAGCTTAACCACCTGAGCCACGGTCGCCCCGGTTATGGAATAAATCATGCTTAAGAAATACCCTCTAAAATGACTTGCTGCTGGAAATGAAAAATACTCTCCCATGTGACAGTGTAATGTTTTGTTGACTCATCCAACCACTGTATAAAGTCACCTTACTTTCTCCTTTAATCCTATTATTATTCCTACAAAACATACAGTACTCCATTTTGGAACGCTGGGTTATAGATTCTCCAATATATACTGTCATTTGGCACATTTGTAAACGATGAAATGAAAGTTGTTTACTGTCAAGATATGGATCTTTGACATAGTATCACTAGTAAATGCAATGTGTGAGTGTGACAACATTAACTAATAAAATATCTTTTGTACGCATTTAATTATAATCGTCATTGTTCCTTGTGTTATGGGATTTTTTCACTGATAATAGTAAAATAGAATTCCACTTCACCACACGCCCACGTCACATGACAGCCCAGATTGGATCATTGTTATCACAAATGGACCGTTGAGATAATCATGGATGCAGAGCCGGCGGACAGATTATCTAATAAAAGGGTCTCAGACAAGAAAATAAATTAGATTTTAATGTGATTTTTAATGTGCACCATTGTCAGCCTGAACGAAATGTAGGTTGGAGGAGGAAATCTGAAAAAGTCCTATTACTGTAAAATAAGAACCCCATGCATGCAGCAATATTCTTTTGAATTTCCTTTTTCGTCTCCAACTCTTTTATATGTGCGCCTTAAATATGCCACTACTCTGTGTCAATCATGAAACCTCAGCATATTATTTCACCACACAAAGTACAGTAAGCTCCTGAAAGACGGGCAGCGTCACAATTCAGCTTAGGGGAACAAAGTAAAGTGAAAGCCATTAAGACGTACTGTATTTAAACCTTATGTCACCCTGAGGTGAGACAGGGTCGGTGTCTGTCTCTGCCAAAGTGTTTAGCTTCTCAGTGTGTGGAGAGAGGAGTGTGGCAGCTGATACAGTGTGTGTTGGTGTGCTTGTGTGTATGTGTGTGTGTGTGTGTGTGTGTGTGTGTGTGTGTGTGTGTGTGTGTGTGTGTGTGTGTGTGTGTGTGCGTGTGAGCTCCATTACACAGTGCAGTGGAGAGAATAACAAGCTTACAGTTGACTTCAATTAATACTTTGATGATAGTCAGAACGTTTTCCACTTAAGGTATAATTTATGTTCCTCTCAATGGTCAATGTGTTTATATATATATATGTTTTTTCATATAGGCTTTCTCTAAAGATTATGCCAGGAAGTAATCATGATGACTATGCAATCCCATTGCCTTTTGAAGTGATCACTATGTCAGATTCTTGCTATGATTTGAAAAGGGACATTGCATATTACACATTATTATTATCAATATTACCTGACCATTCACAGCTTGCTGTCTTTCCCAACTTGATGTACAAACGTAATAAGAAAAGATACCTTCATCATGACACAGTCCATATAAACCAAGGGATTATCATGCCCGACGTTGGTCCCCCCCCATGTCTTTTGAAGCTGGTCATTTACACACCACAGAGGTTTCCAGCTACCGATAACACAACCAAATGGTACAACCAGAGGTACTTCATTCCATGCGAAAATGCTGATGTGAGATTCTCTCAACATTGAGACACTCTCAATGCTTTAAGACTGGTCTACCAAGGAACCAACTTCTCTTTGGCTTTGAATCGTTTGATCCCATTCTCAGCTGCTCAAGTGTATTTAGGTCAAAATTGACTTCCCATTACATTCTCATAAGTAGCAAATGGAATTGAAATGGAATGCAACTGCAACCTGTAAGTCACAACGGCTCAGCTGACAGCTAACCAAACCACACCCAAACACACACCTCTATGCCGCGTAATGGCCACTCCACAGGCCTTCTTCCCATGCACACTCACTCTGTGTCTAGTTCCTGATTGTGCTCTCTCATTGTGTACCGTAGGGGGACTGTATTAAACTGATTCCCATTGGAAGGATTACTTGCAATTCTCATGATTGTTAGTTTAACAGGATATTCGTTTGAGCATTTTAACTGTACGGTAATGCCATTGCATGTCAATGCTACTGACAGTAATTAAACTAGAGGGAGGCAAGTTCATTTAGAGAACTATATCCTCTCGAACCTCTCATGATCTAGGTTCAAGCTAATCACGCTATATCTCATTCAAAGAGTGTATTTGTACTCTTGGGCATGGTTGTCTGTCTTTATCTAGAATGGATCAAACTTGAGATGAGGCTTTTTAGTTGTGTTAACGCCATACGCACCGAGCTGCTGAGTTTCCCTTGGCTATGTTCCCAATGGAGCAAGAGACACAGTCTGGCCCACTTCTCACTTCACTGAAATATAACTGTCTGACAACATTGAGACGGTGAAGAAAAGATGTAATGGGCCAGTTATTAGGAAATTAAATCAACTTTTTTGACCATAACAAATACAGTTGTGGTTCAGATGTACTTATATAATAGTATAATCATTATATTTTTGAAATTTCCACATTTTATTTCTGATCACAAACTCAATGTGGCTTCTTTTGTTTTTTTTCCTTTGCTCATGTATGAAAGTGAATACATTTTCCTTTTGCGCTATAAAGAATTCTGGCATATTTCTTGCATAATCCATCCTGATTTTGCACCATGTGTAATACGATATACCGTACATGGGGCAAAGGTCTTTTAAAATTAGCCTATTTTACGTCTTTACCAGTGATGATAAATGGTGCTGAAAAATTAATGATGCAATGATTTATGAATGTTAGTAATAAAAAGCTGCTGGTGGCCACCTATGCAAAAGGCTAACTATACTGAATGAAAAGAAACACTGCAGGAATCCGATCTGCTCTTAATAGATCAATGTTGTCCTCTAGTGAGCAGTTCATGTCACCTTTAGCTTCGATTACAATAACTCAACGAAATAAGCTGTAAGAGTATGTGGCTGCGATGGTAAATTTGTATTTAAGGCAGTAAATGAACAAATCTCTCAGAAAACCAAGGGGAGGTAGAAAAGCTGGCTGGATCATTAAATATAGAAAGCCAACAATTCATCTACAATAAAAAAGTAAAGAGAAGAAAGGCGTGCAACTATGATCGATTGGGGCGGGGAGAATAAGAGATAGAGCAGAATGAGAAGAGACACTAATGGAAAAACAATGTGTGGTCCTACTTCCGTATCATCCATCAGTTAAGTGTGAGTTGGGTTGTCCTTCCCATTACTTGTGTGTAGGTGTGTGTGTGTGTGTGTGTGTGTGTGTATGTGTGTGTGTGTGTGTGTGTGTGTGTGTGTGTGTGTGTGTGTGTGTGTGTGTGTGTGTGTGTGTGTGAGTGAGCCGACCTATCCAACAGGGAACCTGAGATCGTAACACATCCACTAACAGTGGACTCCAAAACTAACAGGGGACATTTTTCAAGTCCCCTCTTGGACATGCTTTAAATCATCTTAAAAACATGTATAATACCTTCTGGTAAATTTTCATAACTTTTGCCAACAGTGGACTTGGAAGTGTGTGAGTGTTAATTTCATATCTGGGACAGCCTCTGCCTGCCCTGGCCTGGCCCATTCACACACGTCGTTTAAACACTCCTCTATTGTCTGAATGGTCTCAGCCCCAGGGAGCCTTTCAGGCTGTGAAGAGCTGTTGACAGGCTTACTGAAGACACCAATCTCTTGAAAATAGATTTGTATTTTGTTTTTGAAACTAAATATATATGTTGAGTTGAAGTGTTAATAAAAGTTTTAAAAAGGACCAAAGATAGATATAAACAAACATGGGAAAAAAGATCAGCAGTAAGATCCTTTATTTTCTTGCCAATGTGATTCTCTGTCTACTCTCCACTGTCAGACTACTCATGTGTGGCAGATTAAAAGAGAAAGGTATGTTCTTTGTATTTGAATTCATTGCAAAAAAAAATTGATCATCAGACTATTATTTATTATCAGAACATTTTATAGGTCAAGACCTTTAGAATAGTCCAGTCCCTCAAAATTCCCTTTACTACTAATCTTTATAAGAAGAGGTTTTCAATCAATTTGACAGTGTTCTTGTGTCTTCAATCTACATTTATTTTGTTTATTTCACAATCACAGAGAAAGGTCCACACTTCCACTGTATCTAATGACTGGAGTCCACTCTTGGTTTGGATGGTGCGACTTTCACACTCCATCGTGGATAAATTTAAAAGGAATAAACCAAACTGGATTATTTCTTTATTTTCAAAATTCCCTTTATTAATCTTTATAAGAAGAGGTTTTCAATCAATTTGACAGTGTACTTGTGTCTTCAATCTATATTTATTTTGTTTATTTCACAATCACATAGAAAGGTCCACACTTCCACTGTATCTAATGACTGGAGTCCACTCTTGGTTGGGATGGTGCGACTTTCACACTCCATCATGGATGAATTTAAAAGGAATAAGCCAAACTGGATCATTCTCAAGGGGAAAATAATAATATCAATGTGGTCTAAAATGTCTTATGGGTGTCATACTAATTGACCCTACCTGCAGTACTACATTCTCCAAATGTAACGGAGAATTAAGGAGATTGTCTCTGGACCATCTCAGACCTGGCTGAACAGCTACCCAAAGCCTGCAGTATGTGAAGACAGTTCAGCTGCCAATTTGGTTCTCTGTCTACTCTCTCCTGTCAGACTATGTGTGACAAGTTAAAAGAGAAAGATACGTTATTTGTATTTTAATTAATTGCAAAAACAGATTGATCATCAGACTATAATTTTACAATCAGAACATTTTAGAGGCCTAGACCTTTAGAGTAATTCAGTCCCTCAAGATTCCCTTTAATAATCTTTATAAGAAGAGGTTTTCAATCAATTTGACAGTGTTCTTGTGTCTTCAATCTATATTTATTTTGTTTATTTCACAATCACAGAGAAAGGTCCACACTTCCACTGTATCTAATGACTGAAGTCCACTGTTGGTTGGGATAGTGCGACTTTCACACTCCATCGTGGATGAATTTAAGAGGAATAAACCAAACTGGATTATTTATTTTTTTTAAGATATTTTTTTGGCATTGTTATGCTTTACTGATAGTGTAGAGACATAGTTGAAATGGGGCAGAGATGCTAGGGCGTATTCACACCTGCCGTGTTAGTACACCTGAACAAACTCAGTGTGCATCTCCCAGGCTGCTGCAGTTTGTTTGTGGTGTGAATTTGGCCGGACCCGAGTTGGGTCCGGCCAAATTCACCAGAATGCACAAAATGGTATGTTTGAAGCACATTTTTTTATGGGGGACTACCCCCAGACCCCCACTTATGTTGAAGTGAAACCGAAGCCCTTGTGCTTGCCACCCAAAAATGATCACTGGCCCCATCCTGGCCACCCCAATGAAAATGTCCTTGCTCTGTCACTGGACCCGACCCTAATGCAGGAAGCACTGTGCATTTTCCTTATTTTCTTTTTTAATAAATCGCCATCAGCTTAACATCACGGGAAAGGTAATTTGATAGTGAGGATGAGTAAAAACGCTGTGTTCAATGATCAGATGAAAGAGAGGGGAGTGTCTAAATGGAGGGTTTTGCTTCTGATGGTAACAGGTTCGACCGATAATGGGCCAACTGTCCCTTGTCGGTTTGGCGCGACACACATCTGACAGTGTGTCAGCTCCAGCCTATTCTTCTCGTGAGCTGTGCGTCTAGCAGCAAAAATACAGTGAAAATAATGTTTCACATTGTAGGCTACAAGCCACAAAACGTGACATTGACATAAATATTTAGACAATATAAAACAACAATAATGTGATGTTTTTCTTTTTAATGTATAGGTCTAGATGTATTTATTTATTATTTTGAACCCTATATAATCAGGCAGTAGTTTTACTCTCTCTCTCGCTATCTCTCTCTCTCTCTGTCTCTCTCTCTCCCTCTCTCTCTCTCTCTCTCTCTCTCTCTCTCTCTCTCTCTCTCTCAAAAATTTAAATGACTCACAGTTTATAGCCTAAAGATGTAAATGACACACAGTTTTTTGTTGATGGCACCAAATCACTAAACAGATCGCAGTATGGAATATTTCCATGATTGTTTACAGTTTGGCAGTTCACTGTGTGCTTCCTGCGGCCTATTGCAAAAAACCAAGATAAGATTTACCTAGGATATTTCTGTTATCCTGGCTTCCTTAAGCCATGATTCAGTTGCACAAAAGTTTATCTTATTCAGTTGCATCCTTGGTTCAGTCAGCTGTCACTCTGAATTCATGCTGTTTCAACAGTTATTCTATGATCATGTACCACATCAAGGACTACAATTTCATTCAGTTAAATATTCCTGCTTGTATTATCTTTATTTAACCTGAACCATTTATAATTAAATTAAATACATTATATTTTTATGGTGGAGAAGAGACGAACCGATGGAATATGCTGCCCCCACGATTCACTGTCAGCCCTTCCCTGATGTATTTACATTCACTATTCCGCAAAAACTCTTTCAAACATCACAACATTTCCATCAAACTGGTGCTTAGAACTGGTGCTTAGAACCTGTACTTTTCCAGCTGAAGGCCTATTTGTTTATTTCCAACAGTCCAATCATGTTGCATTTCAGTAGGCTACATTTGTATTATGTAGCCATCTCTAAATGACTGATCTGTAAGCATTGGCACTAAAAGATTTACCGAAAAACAAAATTGTTTTGTGCAGATCACTTTGAGATCCCTACATTACAGCGCATTGTATTTGATTTGCGTCGAGATACTGGATTTTTTTAATCCATGTTTGTTCCATCCAAATTAAAACAAAAGAAAAGCCTCACATTTTTTACTTTGTGTCATGAATCTAGAATATATGAAAGTTTAACTTTTTCAGTGGACTTTTATTGCTTAAAAGAGCTTTCAAGGAAGAGTTGCATATTTTAAATTTTTTCAAGTTTACTACCTTGTTAAGATCCTTTTTTGAGTATATTGTATTAAAGGATTTGATTTCCAACAAAAGTTAAATGTTGATTGTACTCAACCTATTTTAAATGTAATTTGTATCAAAGTATCTTCTCCAATACAGCGGAAGGAGAATGACCCATGTCACAGTCACTCTGAATTCAACATAACATCTTGGCTATTGAAGTTAGCTGTTGTTGTTGAAGGCCTAACGACCGTCGTCAGACACAGGTACCCATCCCCCACACTGCATACGATCAGAGAGTGACACAGGCTGTCACAGATAGAAACAGCACTCGCCTGCTCTGAGTCACTGAGGCACAATCCCTAAAGCCTCAAGCCCCAAATGTTAAAATGGCACTTTTTTCTTTACCTTTGCAATGCAATTTCTATTACATTTAAAGGGGCTTGTTTGGCATGGAAAATAAGTGTTAACTTTACCAAAGCAATAGTAAGGAAATAAGATAAAAAGCCTAAATGAATTTTAGTTAACAAATAAATAAAAGTACTTACCAGAGAATATATTAAAAAATATGCACAAACGTTATAGTTGGCTTGTGTCTTTATTTTTTACATTAACTGTAGGCTATTCTTCCCTGCCGAGGCTCTTTAGAGATTGACTGCCTGATGTGAACTTGTTGCAGGCTCTTCCTTAGTGAGTGGAGGGCAGGTAAATATCAAGAAATACATTTATTTATTTTCAAAACTGCATCACAAAGCAAAAGTCTGACACGTCTCACATCTCAAGACAACCTGTCACAAGTCTCTTATATTTTACTCTCAGACTAGAAGTTTTTACAGAGACAGGAGATCTCATATTTGCAAGACCACATCTTGATTCCTTTTAAGATCATGATAATTTCACATACTGCAAACAGGATCTTTATTAAAGGGACACCTTTTAAAGTCATACTGTAGAGTAGGGCTGGGCAATCATTTGATTACAATTATTAATTGCGATAAAACTTGCGTTGATTATGACGATAAGCTTTTGACATAAATGCTTGATATGAAAAACAAAACAAAAAAACAGTCCTGATATGGATTTACCAAACAGCCAATCACAAAGCAGAAATAAACTCAACAGCCAGTCAGATTGCACTTTTTGCTGTTCCTGTCTAAGTACACGCCCATTTCCTGGTGTGACGTGCATGTTTGAGCTTCCAGCAGCAAGGAAAGAGGAGAGCCATGTGTAGTCACCTCGGCAAGAGTGAAGAGAGTCTAGCAAGAAATTTCTAGTAAAACCAGTAATTTGTATTTTACATCTTTAAGTTTAGAAGTCAAAGCTTTTTTTGTAATTGCCATTATGTTCTATAAGTTACAAGGCAAGCTATCTTATATTGTTAGGTGAAGTTAAAACATGTTTGTGAAGTTCAATGTTTATAATAAAATGTTATTCAATTCTATCATCACATATCAAAACAATATTATTTTGAGGAACCTGGAACCAACTAGAATATGTTTGTAAACCAAACTGTGGGCCCTGCTGCTGTAAACAACAGTGAAACAGTAACTTTTCAGGAAGCTTTCTAACTTCAAACAGTGTTCCAGGGATCACATTTTCCTGTGAGGAAAGTTTGTTTATTCAGTTAGGAGAATATACCTTAGAAAATGTTCACTTCTCTGACACACACATGTATACACTGCAGCTTATTTCTGACCACAGACAGAATTTAAAGATCTATTCCCATTTTTGTGAGACTTTTTTAGAAGAGCCTTTCACTGTTGTTTATTTTTTTCTAATTTAAGGAAAAACATATCGTCCTTAAGCCTAATAGAAGTAAATGGGGGTTAAGGAGATTTTCACATAAGTAAACTATGACGTCTTGCCAGAAGGGAAGTGAAGGCTAGTATTTCTGATTGCAACTAGTAAATGTGGAGTTGTTGCCCGCCAAAATCATAAAAAGGCAGTCCAGAATTTATGTAGTCTGAGACAATAAAAAAACGTATGACTAAATGTACATGAGGAGGCGTGGCATCTGTCACACTGGTCCACAACATTTGGATAGATTTTAGATTTGCTGAAATGGACTCTATGTAACACTTTAACTATATAAGCTGCAGCCTGGCACAAGGAGAAGATGAGCGCATACTATGTACCACCTTATCCCATCATTAATCTGTCAAATTTACCCCAGGCTCACGCTACCAAGCATTTTTAGTTTTGACAGCCAAATTGTTTTCCAGAGCCATGAGTTTGTCATAAATCTTAGAAATGAGCAATTTCTGGTGAGGTTTATAGGTGTTGCTGTAAAAAAGGTGTGAAGTGTCTACTTTGAATAGAGACAATGCAGGCCGGGGGTTGGGTAGAGGGGCAGTCAGCAAGAGCATGGTTTGGCAGGTATGCATGTTGAGAACAAGGGTGACCTTTAACATCAACGGAAAGTTAGTCTGTATAAGTAATATGTCTTTATTAAATGAATGATCCCAATAAAACAAATCCAGAACAATATTAATCACAGACTCAAAAGATGGAAAATCAGCAAACTATTTTTTTTTTTAGATTTTATACAGTTTGAACAACACAAATCTTACTATTTCCTTTGAGGAGAGTGAAATTATTTCACATGAAATTGTTTATTTTATAACATGTTAGTTTTTTAGGTAAACAAAAATAAATTAAATCAGAAGTTTGCCTCAATAATTCAAACATTTTATTATATTTTATTTCATATTTTATTGATATGTAACATTTTCAAATGTAGTATTTATCTTTGTAAACATACTATAATTGTAATACAAAAACAATTCCTGCAATTTTGCATTTACTGTAAGAGTGCAACTCTCACTGATGGAGTGAATAGCTTCTTATTTCCTAAACAACCACGTTAGAAGACATATGCTGTGGTTTGGGAAAAGATGTAACTCTGTTTCAGAGGAGTGAAATAATGACTAAATTTACATGAGGAGGCGTGGCATCCGTCACACTGGTCCACACCATTTGGATACATTTCAGATTTGCTGAAATGGACTTTATGTAACACTTTAACACTGTATAAGATGCAGCCTGACACAAGGAGAAGATGAGCTTATACTATGTACCACCTTATTGATCTGTCAAATTTACCACAGGCTCACGCTCCCAAGCATTTTTAGTTTCGACAGCCAAATTGTTTTCCAGAGCCATGAGTTTGTCATACATCTTAGAAATTAGCAATTTCTGATGAGGTTTAAAGGTCAGAAGGTCTTCCCATGGTTGGTTTATAGAGACAGAAGGATAACACGAAAAAAGAGAAGAGGCACAATGTCTAATTTGAACGTACATAAATAAATGGGATGTAGGTAAATTAAAACCTTTTGGGAAGTCTGAAGAAGTAGCAAAGTGCCCATCCTTATGAAGGTCTGAATACCTAAATGCCCTTATTTTGCCATAACATGTAGGATATATTCCCAACAGATGGGGGGAATAGATGATTGTTCACTATGGGCATCAGAGTGGATGCAGAGGAAAACATAAAATGGCGCCTAAACTGGAACCAAATCTTCAGAGTGGATAGCACAATAGGATTCCTTGTGAAACTAGAAGGGTTAATGGGCTTCAAAGTGAATTTGAAAGGTACATTCCATATTTGTACATGTTTCCCTTGTAAGGATCCATCAATTGATTATGTTGGTAAATAAATGATTTCCTACATGGCTGGATATTTTTAGGGAGCTACTCTAGGCTTAAAATAAAGTTACTAAAGGAACCAGATATCCAACTAAGTTTAGCTTAAAAATGTTGGTGCATACAACTGTTACCATACCTCTTTTAATAAATCCACTATATTTATGTTTGCAAGGAGATGTATGCAGCCTCTGGGAGAGACACAGCGTCACAGTCTTATAACATAAGTCCAACTCACTGTCAGTGTTGCTGTAGAAAATGTGTGAAGTGCCTACTTTGAATAGAGACAATGCAGGCCAGGGGTGGGGGTTGAAGGGCTGCCAGCAAGGGCATCGTTTGGCAGGTATGTATGTGGGGGACAAGAGAGTGACCTTTCACATCAATGGAAAGTTAGTCTGTATAAGTAATATGTCTTTATTAAATGAATGATCCCAATAAAAGAAATCCAGAAAAATATTAATCAAAGACTCAAAAGATGGAAAATTATTTAAATAATTATTTCACTGGAGGAAACATTAAGTTTCAGTGAACTCTGGGAACCTATGTACACTGTCTGCACAATTATTAGGCAAGTTGTATTTTTGAGGATGTATTTATTATTGAACAACTACAGTGTTCTCGGTCAATCCAAAATGTAAATTAACCTAAACCTGAATGTTTAAGAAATTAAAAGTGAGGTTTTGTCTTTTTTAAGTGAATACATATATTTGCAGAATTATTAGGCAACTATTAGTGTGCAGAATTATTATGCAACTAAATGAAAAAATAAACATTTTCCCATTTCACTTATTTATTTGCATCTGTCAAAGTGAGAATGATAAAACCACTCAACATTTACAAATTA
This sequence comes from Hyperoplus immaculatus, assembly GCA_949357725.1. Taxonomy (NCBI): domain Eukaryota; kingdom Metazoa; phylum Chordata; class Actinopteri; order Uranoscopiformes; family Ammodytidae; genus Hyperoplus; species Hyperoplus immaculatus. Next base: position 11,566,421 of record OX442368.1, read on the forward strand.
ACATTTCTGACATGTAAAAAAAAATCAGTGACCAATATAGCCACCCTTCTTTTCGATAACTGTCACACTGTCATTCATGGAGTTTGTCAGTTTCTTGATCTGTTGACGATCAACTTTTTGTGCAGCAGCCACCACAGCCTCCCAGACACTGTTCCGAGAGGTGTACTGATTTCCTTCACTGTAAATCTCTTGTTTAAGCAGGGCCCACAGGTTCTCAATAGGGTTTAGGTCAGGTGAGGAAGGGGGCCATGTCATAATTTTTCATCCTTAAGGCCTTTACGGGCTAGCCATGCAGTTGAGTACTTCGATGTATGCGATGGAGCATTGTCCTGCATACAAATCATGGTCTTCTTGAAATATGCAGACTTTTTCCTGTACCACTGCTTGAAGAAAGTGTCTTCTAAAAACTGTCTGTAGGTTTGGGAGGTGATTTTAATGCCATTTTCGACCCAAAAAGGTCCAACTAGCTCATCTTTAATAATACCAGCCCATACCAGTACCCCACCTCAACCTTGCTGCCGTCTGAGTCAAAGTGGAGCTCTGTGTACGTTACTGATCCAGCCACGGGCCTCCAAATCTTTGGCAGTTAATTTGCGTATTTTTTTCTCAATATGTTTCTTGCGACCCTGTTGGCTATTTGCAACAAAATGTTTCATGGTTCTGTGGTCACGCCCCAATATCTTAGCAATTTCAAGAGTGTTCCATCCCTCTAAAAGACTTTATGCAATTTTTGATTTTTCAGAGTCCGTTAAATCTCTTTTTTGTCCCATTTTGCCTGAGAAAGAGAAACTGCCTAATAACTATGCACACCTTGATATAGAGTGTTGAACTCCTTAGGCCACACCTTAACTCATTATGCAAATACACATCACCTGGTATGCTTAAATTGAATAAGCACTCAATTGTATACAACTTAAAGTTGGAAAATATGCATACAAATTATGATATGGCCAAAATACTCACTTGCCTAATAATTGTGCACACAGTGTAGTATAAATATGCAAAGATTTTAGAAATCTGTTCACCCTAGCCTGAGAAAAGGGAAACAAATATTTTTTATTGTCTCTCAGGCTCTGTGGCTCAAAAGGAAGAAATCCTCCTACTACCAAAATGAAACAAAACACCAGCACATTTTTTTAGAGGGAACTTCAATTCTTTCACATGAAATTATTTTATAACATACCAGTTTTATTAGGTAAACAAAAGTAAATTAAATCAGAAGTTTGCCTTAATAGATAATATTTTTATTTATTAATTATCATATTTTTCTATTTTCTATTTTATTGACACGTAACATTTTGATTTTTTTGTAGTATTTATTTGTGTAAATATTCTAGAATTATAATACACAAATCAATTCCTGTAATTTTGTCATCTGCTATAAGGATGACATATGCTGTGGTTTGGGAAAAGATGTAACTTTGTTTCAGTGGAGTGAAATTATTGGCCTGCATTAAACAAAGAAAACTACTCAGGAAAAGATGAAACTACTAAAATCTTGTTAAAAACTGTCCAACGCATTATGAAAAGCCTGGAGAGATAGTAGTGAACTTTCATCTTTGAAGAAATGTGGTCGGGAAAAAAAAATAATGTTCATGACGGGAGATCACTTAAAATAAATACAAATATTTGGTTGTATCAACATTTTAAATATCAACAATAGAACTCTTGGCTATGTTCAATATTGAACTTGAGAGCCTATCATCAGAGGGGTGTTTCAGGTAGCTGGTTTTGAGGCAACGCAGAGTTTGTTCGCTCTGAGTTAGTGGAAACTCTGGGTCAGTTTCAGCGCAACCGAGGGTCAGTTACTGCTGCAACATACGCCGTGGGTCTAACCTGCTGGATAGGTGGTTAGACCTACCCTGAGTTTGTTTTCACTTTACGCTGCAGCTCCGACTGAAGAAAGAGTGTCACTGTCACACGCGTGACTGTACAGTTTGAAGCAAAATCACTCCATAGAAATCTCCGTCGGGATGTTTTGATCATTTCCTGATGATTTTACGTTTGACCGATCATTTATCTGATCAGTAGCCTTGTTCTCAGCCCTTGGTCCGTTCATATAGGCGGCCCCCTTACACATCGTGACATGCTCTACATTCAGATTAATAAACCTATTAGTATTGTATGCTTTTTAACGTCTGTGCCACTGAACAGATTTATGTCAGGTGGATTCATGTAACGCTGCGGCTGCACGCGATCGTTACTGTTCACGTGTGCGATCCTAAAGTCGCAGACGAGCCTCGTTAAATAGCCTAATATGAATATAAAAATTATACAATCATTTAAACTGTGATCACTTGAGGAAAATGGATCTGGTAATAAATCAATCAGGCTCTTCAATGGAAACTGTCACCTAATGTGTCTGACGCAATGTATTTCACTCCCCATTTAAAAGAAGCGACAGTCTGTTACTGCACAGTATTAGGCTATAGCTTGCCAACATATTATACAGCGAATATAAAACACTGTCAGCAATGCTGTGCCGCGCCAGCTTAATACTTTACTGCTGATATGCGTAACTTTTTAAAATAGACTATGGCTTATCAAACAGAAGCGAAATTATTCTCTTGACAAAAAATGTTTTCTCTGTTTTTTTCTGAATTGCCGAGGAGATTAGATCAGAGTTATTAGACAATATCCCCGTTAATTCTTCTCCATACCATAAACTCATTCGTTAATATTTCTAACTCTAGTGGGAGGAGCGGAGACTTTTTTTTCTTTTCTTTTTTGAGAAGTGGAGAAGTGGGAGGATCAATCATTTGTTTCTTCTGTTTCCATGGTGAATCATGTTATCAGCGATCCATTGACGATGGCTTTTACGCACACGCTCCACCCAGAGTGAACACGCTCAGAGTTGATTAATCCAACGCTGATCCACTGTTCTGAAACCGAAAACCCAGGGTTGATAAGCAACTCTGGGTTTTCGATTAAACTCAAAGTATGTAAAACCAGCTACCTGAAGCACCCTTCTGGGGTTGTTTCAGTTGGTCAGGCCTAGGTTCTAAGCAACTTTATGTGCCAAATAAAGCGTATCAAAATGTGTTACAGCGAATATGTACTGTAATCAAAGCTAAAGATGGTCCAACAAGATATTTGAGTGTGTGACTTTTATTAGGCCGGGCAGTGATCCTATTGAAGCAAACTGTTGGTTTTCATTCAAGTCACTCACATTATTCAAACTGTAATGAGTAAAAGTTTGTAATGTGTTTATTGGTGTTTGATGCTGGTGTTTTTACTCTGTTTCATCTGATAGACAATGTAAGTTTGTGTTTTGAGATGTGTGTGACAGTGTGTTGCTTGGAATGAGTTTTGCAGGTGTTGTGAACTGTTCAGCTCAGGTGACTATTGGTAAAGCAGACAGTGTTGCACATGTCGCTCCACTTGTGCCCACTGTCGTTCAGCTATCGTAAAAAAATCTTTAAAAAAATATATGTATTAAAACATTTTTAAACTCTACAAATCATTTACAAATTATATGTTGTGTTATAACTATTCTCAAATGCAGTTAATATTATTTTCATAGGTATTATTGATCTAGCTAGGTATTTATCATCCATGATGGAGTGTGAATATCATTCCATCCTAACCAACAGGGAACTTCTGTCAATTAGTGCCAACTAAACGGGGACTCCTGTCATTCCATACAATTTAGGACTGCAGGTAGGGTAAATATGTATAACATAGCACCATGCTGCTACAATCACAGACTGGTTTTCTGCCCTAAACTACCTCCATACAGTGAACTTAAAGTACATGTTGGGAGGGAATTTTCAGTCTTTAGTATGGTTAATATTTATGGTAGAGATGTATAGTTAATTTATGCCTGTCTTGTGTGTTTGTCTATATCTCAGACACTAGGTCAGCCTGGTAGACTGTTAGGAGACACTTAAGTCAGTTGTATAGATAAAGTCTCATCTCTTTAGACTCCAGAATGTTATGGTTCACCGTGTTCAGCTCTGAACCAAAACAGTGGTACGCTTGGTGCCCGAGCCGGGGAGGTGTTAGAGATAGCACAAGGTTAATACACAGCTCTCAGGAAGTGTCTGTCAGAATTGAAGTGCAAGTCACGAGAGTTGCAGTCCGGTTCTCCTTGGCCAAGCCTGTAATAAATATTGCTTCATAATTCATCCAAGTCTCCTGAAATATTCTTCCACTTGAGTTGACCTCCAACCTTAAAAGAACTTCCATCACAAATAATTTGTGATGGAAGTTCTTCCTAAATTTTGATGTTTCTAAACCCATGTTAGTAGGGTGTAAAATGTTTTACCTTTGCTGCACCAACTGCAATAACACCAGCATTGTAAACCCACCACAGTGTAAGCCATATGTTTAGAAATGTATACAAAATGCTATGTTGCATATTCAGGAAGAGGCGAGGTGGGAATCATCACAGTATACCCACTAGACAAAAACTAGACTACACCTCTAATGTATTCCATAGTGTGTATTACATATTGTTAAAAATCACAGCAACCAGCAACAGATACTTGCTGTCAGCAGACTAAATATAACATGTTAATCTCTACGAATCATGTTCAAATTATATGTTGTGTTATAACTATTCTCAAATTCAGTTGAGATTATTTTCATAAGTATTAATGATCTGCCAACGTTTTTTACATCCATGATGGAGTGTGAATATCATTCCATCCTAACCAACAGGGAACTTGTGTCAATTAGTGCCAACTAAACGGGGACTCCTGTCATTCCATACAATTTAGGACTGCAGGTATAGTCAATATGTATAACATACAGACATTTAAGACTACATTTATAATATTTTATTTCTCTTAAGAATGATTCAGTTTGCCTAATAAATAAGCATATTTTTACCATTTTAAAAGTAATAGCAGTGTTTGATTTATTCCATAATGTGCATTACATATTGTTAAAAATCACAGCAAACAGCAACAGATACTTGCTCTCAGCAGACCAGTCATCCATGTGTCAGCCCTCTGTTCATCTAGTCAGCACCGCTAAATACTTTTTAAAATAGACAATTAAGATTTCACTAGAAAGTCCCCTCTCGTACTGTTAAAACTGAAAGAAGAAAATTATAACAGCAAATTAAACTGTTGTGGTTTAATACATCTTTAAAATGTAACATTGAGAACACATTTGCTTGGATAAGGAAAATGGTGTTGCTAAGTCACTGATATTAGTGCATCCAATAAGTTACTTCTTATTTGATATTTATTTGCAACTAGTGGCCATGACTTTCTTTGGACGGGCAGTGTATCTACTGAAGCAAACTGTTGGTTTTCATTCAAGTCACTCACATTATTCAAACTGTAATGAGTAAATGTTTGTAATTTGTTTATTGGTGTTTGATGCTGGTGTTTTTACTCTGTGTGTTCTGATTGACAGTGTGTGTTTATGTTTTGAGATGTGTGTGACAGTGTGTTGCTTGGAATGGGTTTTGCAGGTGTTGTGAACTGTTCAGCTCAGGTGACTATTGGTAAAGCAGACTGTAGTTAGAGTGTTGCACATGTTGCTCCGCTTGTGCCCACTGTCGTTCAGCTATCGTAAAAAAATCTTTTAAAAAATATATGTATTAAAACATTGTTAAACTCTACAATCATTTTCAAATGATATGTTATGTTATAACTATTCTCAAATGCAGTTCAGATTATTTTCATAGGCATTATTGATCTGACTAGGTCTTTTTCATACATGATGGAGTGTGAATATCATTCCATCCTAACCAACAGGGAACTTGTGTCAATTAGTACCAACTAAAAGAGGACTCATGTCATTTGAAACAGTAGAAGAGAGGACCTTTTTCTAATTAGAACCGCAAAATAAACTGTAGTGGTTTAATACATCTTTAGAATGTAACATTGTGAACACATTCCTTTAAATAAAGATAAGGCTTGGATAAGGAAAATGTTGTTGCTATGTCCCTGATATTAGTGCATCCAACAAGTTACTTCTTATTTGATATTTATTTGCAACATGTGGCCATGATTATATTCATAGTATTTGTATCATATGTTTAGTTAGTGTTAAAGTTAAAGGTATATAATTTATCTTAAAAAGAAACAAAGGGAGGTAACTGCAGCAAGCAAACACTCATTGAGTGAAACAATAGGCACAGACAGCTCCATTGATGCAGTGAATGGAGTCCACTCTTAGATGTCACCCAATGATTCAAGTCCACTGTTAGCAAATTCTTCAAAAAAATTAAAAAAACACATTTAAAGTAATATTATGACAGAAGACATTAAAAGTGAATATTCTGTTGTGTTTTTTTATTTTTTAAATGACCAGAAATAGGTTGCCACACTTGGCTGGTACCTGCGATAGTCCCCTGTTAGTAATGTCGGTGTGTCTGTGTGTGCGTGTGTGTGTGTGTGTTTACTTGCACAGGCATCTTTGTGAGGACCATTGTAAGCTTTTAACCATCATAGTGAGGGCATTTCTGGAAAGTGAGGACATTTTGCCTGGTTTAAGGTTCAGGTTACAGAATAAGGTTAATGTTAGGGTTAGTGTAAGGGGGGTTGGAGTTGGGCATGTGGTTTTGATGGTTAGGGTTAGGGAAAGGGGCTAGGGAATTCATTATGTCAATTGGTGTCCTCACAAAGATAGAAGTGCAAGAATGTGTGTGTGTGTGTGTGTGTGTGTGTGTGTGTGTGTGTGTGTGTGTGTCCATCCAGCTTCTCTAATGGACCTATGGCTACAGGGGGAGCGTGCCTGACAAAAGTTCACATTTATTAGTCACAACCTGCTACTTGGCGCCGCGACCTCTCCTACCTCTGTTCCTGCCATCCCAGAGCTTCCCTCAAGCAGGCTATAGCAAAGCCTCGGTTAGTTCAATCCACTTCACCCAACACGTAACACTGTACTGGCCTGGGTCCATACACACACACATTAGCCTCATGCTGTACATGGCAACCCATTAGCTTGTGTGGCTATAAATGGAGCTGTGTACCGCTAACCTTGTCAAAGACGAGCAAATAATCATTCGAAGTAAGTGTTTGGAACAGGAACTGGGACATTTTGCTTGGAAAAATACTTTGACAATGAAATTCAAAAGAAAACAGCAAAGTTGTCTCCTATTTAGATCTAGCATACATTACAGCAATAAACTAATAAACAGTTATTGGAATATTTTACATATTGATGTGCGTAAAAGAAAAACTCATAATATGTTGATCTGGATGAATATCCATTATCAGTATAATCTATTTGCACTTTAACTAGTAAAAGCTGTCTCCCTCTCTCGCTAAGGTGCACTATTATATTGATTTCCTGATTTATGTTGAATTGCCTCAAGTGGATGCTGCATCTTTCCAGTCATTCCTAATCCTTTCGCCATGGCTTAAGGCTTTATTTATAGGTCATTGTCTTCTGTACGTCTACTTGTGACTATGGACATATTTGGACATGAATATATTGGCCCGGGAGCTGAACATTGTAGCTTGTGTGCTGAGGCCTGGCCTGAAACAGTAGATCCAAACGCCAACTGAGAGTGCAACAGACTGACTGGTTGTGAAACTCAAATTCTAACTGTAATCCTTTGGGGAGGATTTATTGATGTTCACGTCCTGTGCATGTTATTTAACGCCTGTATTATTACACTATTATTTGAACATATTTAATATTTCGATTGGCTGCTTTGTTAGGACTATCTGGTCCCAGCTTGTGGACAATGCTTTGAATGGACATCGGTGACCGGACTCATTATTTTTGGCGCTTTTCAGCTTGATTGGCTGTTTCTAATGAAGAGAACAGGTGTGACCGCATTGGGCTGAAGCAGCGCTACACTGTATTAGCACAATAATGGCTGCAGGTGTATTTATTCAGTGCTAAGCTCAACCTTTTCTCCGAATATTAACACCTTTTTCTGAATGAATTTCACATCCACTTTACAGAACTCTCACACTCCCCTGGTTTTCATAATTGCATCTGAATGTGGAGAGCGTGTGTGTGTGTGTGTGTGTGTGTGTGTGTGTGTGTGTGTGTGTGTGTGTGTGTGTGTGTGTGCATGTGTGTGCGTGTGTGTATGCGTGCGTGTATGTTCAAGCTGGAAATATTCTTTGTGTGGTTGTATGCCTTTGATGTGCGCGTCCTTTGTCATTTCTGCCATATTTTCTGACAAGCGAGAGGAGGCTTGAAAAACGCCTGAGTCATTGTTTAACTAACAAAACAACATGTTAATCCCTATTACACCATGAATATCTCTGAGATTAATTATGGAATTAAACCGTTTGCTCTCAGGACAAAACCAGTGGGCGAAACAACAGAGAATTACGGCGCTACAAAACCCCCAGATAAACAACCAACTGTGTGCTTATCAAGAGTTTCTTGCCATGCTCATTATCTGCTGTGTGAGTCACCATCTGCATCTTAAATATCTTGCTCAACACACACACACACACACACACACACACAAACACACACACAGCCTCTCCTCTCAACATAAATGGAAGAGTCTGTGTACGATATTGAACACTGACGACCTATAACTATGGCTTGACGGCTTGACAAGAAAAGAAAAAATATCTTTGATATCACATCAAACATGTTTCCAGTAAGCATTGTGTCTTCATATAAATCAATAGGCTTTCGTAATATAAGGGGTGACAAACAAAAGCATTTGGGAACCACTAGTTTAATCTTAAGCAACACATCATACTGTATATTAAGCATGGACTGTATATAATAAGCTGAACTTTCTATTATTAATCTTACTATATGTCTATCAACTACAGCTTTTAAATTTAGAAGACTTCCTTGTAGTTGAGAAGAAGTAGAAAGAAGCATACATTGTACATTCATGGAAGTACAGGTACTTGATACCTAAGTTTGTTACTCTCGTGATTGTACTCACGCAGTTAACACCACAGGTTTTCAGGAGGGCCTGTGCCAAGAAATTCACTGATGCATTGCCAAACCCTCTATACACACACACACACACACACACACACACACACACATTCACAGTGTATCAATTTATGCTTGCAAATTCCCCAATGCACATAGGCCTACAGCTTGGTTTCTGTCACTGTGAACCGCTGGTAAAAATACGAAATATTGACAGAAGTAAGGCCAAGGGGTTTCCACTGACGCCTGCCGCCCGACAAATCCACTGCTGCCCCAACAGACCCAAGCTACTGTCAGACAGGAGAGGAAACAAGTCAATGGGCTTATCAAGGAACTGTAAAACTGCTTCAGTTTAAACTCATTCAAGTGCATCCATTTGTAAAGTTGTTGGTGTTTCTTTTTGGGGCTCTGGTGCTTTAATATTAGAATATAAATGTATACAACGCAGTTTGTTTTTATTATCCTTGAATCAGTATCTTTAATTACTAGTTAGTGGTTATTAATGATTGGTTTTTTTCATCAGTTTAAAGAGGCCCTATTATGCTTTTTCAACTTTTATGACCTATAAACGTTGTTATAATGATTTATAGTCATGTTTAACCATACTAGTCATAAGTGTCAAGTAATGACTTACATGCATTTAGACAGGGTGGCTGTGCAGAGCGCTAAACACTATGGCAGCCTGTCGCGATTCACTTGTTCAAATTTCCGTGATTTATTATGTAGCGAATCCGGATTTTTACATGTATGGTAATGCTGCAACGTGCAAAGGAACGCTCCGGCCATGCCCCTACCTGCCTGCTCAAATCTGCCCGCGCGCCGCTGAAAGTGTTCCCGGAAGGTAACCACAACGGAGTGGGGTTTGCAGGAGGGGGGCGAGGGGGTGGAGAAGCACAAAGCCTATGTGGACAGCGAATGCTGAAATCGCTGAGATGAGAGGAAGAGCTTCCCGAAAATCTACATGGTTTTTTGTGCTGTGATTCGTGTCAGGTTGCTCTATAGGAGTCATTAATTAGAAATTAAGACCAGAAAAGTAGTATAATAGGAGACCTTTAAAGGTGGAGTCAGCGAATCCAGGAAAATGCTTGTTGACAAAAAATCCCTTTTTGTCAGAATCAATGAATGTGTGTGTGCTGAAAAAAAAATCTAGGGTTTTTTTTACATACTTTAGGCTCTGAAATGGTCATGTTTCTAGCTGGGTTGGTCCTTAGTGTTTACATACCCATTTTCAGAGCCTAGGCTGGATTTGTTTTTCAACACACACACACACACACACACACACACACACACACACACACACACGCACACACACACACACACACACACACACACACATACACACACACAGTACGGACATGTAGCTGATCGTGAGCAGATACTCACTGATTTTGGCAAAAAGTGGTTTTGACAACAAGCATTCTCCAGAATAACTGACTCTACTGTTAAGTCCAACTTTACCCAGAATAAAACCATGCCAAAGATTTGAGGATTCCTTCAGAAATACCTAACCCTAACCCTGAATGCGGTGCGGCTGGAAGTGTGCACTGAAGGGGATTAGTTTGGATTAGAATACAGTAATACAGGAACTCAGTGGGGAACCAGGATGTCATTATTTCTGTAGGCCCAGGGAATACTCCCTCCTAGGAGACGACTGAATGCTGCCACTTTTTCACTGCCAGCTATAGGGGTTTGCAGCAATTACTTGGCCCAACTCTTGTGCCCAACTGATCCACTACTTTTAATTAAATACAAATAATACAATCCTTGGAGATTAATTAGATACAAGTGTGATTTATTTCAATTTACTCTATTAAAGGTGGAGTCAGCGAATCTTGTTGTCCAAATCCCTTTTTGTTACAGTAATTCAAAGCCAATAGGCTCTGTAAACAACTGGCATGTTGCTATAGCTATGGTGGGCCCCCCTTTGTTTGCATACCCTTTGTCTACATACCAGGTTACAGAGCCTAGGATGTGTATAAGCATGTGAGGAGATATTCACTGATTTCAGCAAGGCGTTCTCCAGAATCGCGGACTCCACCTTTAAAGAGATTTAAAATACACACAATAACTAAGACATTCAAGTAACTTTTTTGGCATTTTTATTCTTTATTGATAGTGTGAAGACAGAGTTGAAATGGGGCAGAGAGGGGAGTGACATGCAGAGAACGACCGCGGGCTGGAATCGAACCCCGGTCCACTGCAGGCCGAGGCCCATGGGGGGGACGCCCTACCAACTGAGCTAAGAGTGCCCCATTGAAGTAACTTTTTCTAACAAAGTCTGCTCACTGCAGTCAACAAAACAAATAGTCTCTCAGCAATATTTGAATAAAAAGAACAATAAAATATGTGAAATCAAATAACACAGCATTAAAGTAAATTTAATTCATAAAATCATTTGTTAAATTATAACTACAGAACTATAATCATTATGTTTCTGCAAGTTGATTTTAGTAGTGATACCGTACAAAACAAACTTGGGAGGCAGGGGAATACAATAATACACAAGTCGGATTGCAGTGTAGAAAAATGATATGAATGAATTCAACAGGAATTTCAATAGGCTATGTTGCTGCACTTACCAATAGTGTTGCATTTTGACATTTTTCAGTTCATTGTTTTAGTTTTATTTCCTCCTGAACCGAACTGTTATGATTTACCATCCCAGCTTCCATCAACCTTCTTTTCCAGCACTGATAAAAATGCCAAATATTTCCCTGAGGAGTTAAGTAAAGGCCATAATATAGATTTAAATAGCGTATTACCATAGTTGCAGAGCAAGCATGTTTAAAGGTTGCGGGGTCACTGGTAAGAGACGAAAACACCTATATAAGGATTTGTGTTTGACTTGTTGTTGCACAGATGATAACCTATGTCTATTTGAAGATATTAACAACACGTGATGCAACCCACTCACACAGAGATATAAACAAAGTCCTGTAACTTTAAGGGGAGAGCCATGCGGCTCCCAGCCTGCTGCTACCATGCACCTCAAATCCTCTGTAAATGTCCTGTTGGAATCTCCTGAAATACACTTGGAAAACTGATGAAAAGTCCAGTCTACAGCCTTTGTCTTTGTCAGCCATGGGAAACAATTCGGCTACCATAGCCATCAGTGAATCAAGGTTTTACCAATGCCCAAGAAATGTACCTTCATATTTCTAGAAACTCATCACCAAATTAGGGCAAGGATTCAATAAAAAACGTCCAACGAAAAAGCAAGAAAAATGTGAAGAGACATGCAATATGAATGATCATCCTGTCATTTTCAAACTGGCAATTTAAAACTTCCAGCAATTAGCCTCTCCCTCTTACCTTGATTTGATTAGCCCGCTGCTCTCTACCTGCGCTGTTGTGATGAGCTCTCTCCTCACATATCTGCAGGCGGCCGCGCTTTGATTACATCCGCTTAGTCATTCACTAAGTGACAAGCAGCACACACACACACACACACACACACACACACACACACACACACACACACACACACACACAAGCATACATGCCAAACCACAAACTAAACCTCCCTCATTCACTTGTGCAAAAGAACAAAAATCAACTCAAGTTTAGTCAATGTCTCTACATGCACAAAGTATCCTCTTTATAAACTACATTATATCAGTACAAATCCGCTATTGCACACGCACGCACACACACACACACACACACATTAATTCTCAGTGATTTCACTGCAATTTGTCACATTGTGAGAATTTTGTAGATTGAACTACCCACTGTATCATTCCCTGTTATTTTGCAAAGGGAACGTACTTCACTTTTTGACATGCTCCTCCACATAATTTCACCCCTTGAAATCAAATGCGCACCAAGGTAAACGGGAAAGAAAAATCTCCCTGTTTGGCAGCAGTCAATAAGGCGATGAACACGAGGTTGACAATGTGTTTCAGCTGTTTCCTGCTGAAGTTGAGAGAGGACGATCCTACGTGATCAAATTAACAATCTTGATCCAGCAGTATCTTATCTGCTCAGATACCAATGCCATCAGAGGTCATGGAGATAGCTGTGTGTAGGGGTTCAGTGAGCTGTGATTCATGTGCTTGCTGGCCAATGAATATCTTTTGCCATGTGAAATTGCCTAATAAATATGCCCCAGATTGCGTCGACAAGTCTTGACTGGAATATTATATATAGTGGATAATATATCATAATATATATGGTGTGAAATAACACCTTGTTGCAGCCTGCAGGTCCTGTTCACAATTTAAAAAATATATATAGTTACAGTTATGAATTAATTCTAAACATAAACATTAAATCACACTGAATTCTTATCATTGCTGAAAGGACTACTTTAACAAATGTACATTTATAATGTAATGGTCTTTCTAAAGTTTGAAACTTCTATCGAAATGCAATCTATGAAACACATGGGAGATGCAATTGCTCTAAAAGAGAAGCCGAAGTTTTCTCTGTGTTTGTGCGCAGATTCTTACTGCCAACTGAAGGTCTCTTTACATTTAAATTCCCCCTTTAGACTTGAAAGCATTAATACAACAAAAAAAGGACTGCTTTTGAAGTGGACTTTTTGTCAGGGCATTTGCGACATGAAAGCGACAAAATAACACATACATACACACGCACACACACACACACACGGACCAGCCGGTGGCTCTTCAAAGGCTGCTGTGAAAAAGTAAAATTCACAGACTTTGTACTATAGTTTGAGTCTTTATGTCAACAGCCAAAGGCCTGTTGCAACATTGAAGTTTGTGTAAACACCACTCACTTGGTTTTTATACACAAAGTAACCCTTGCCGATTCACAACATATATGCCTATGCTCTGCCTCTCGTACCCTGTATAAAATAAATTATCTTTTAGTCATTATCATAGTGAGTGGTTTATGAATTAGGTCGGATAATTTGCTGATTATCTCGCAGCATTTCGTCACTGCTGCTGCTAGAGAAAATAACATTACCACAACACGAGATTGGAGAACTAAAATGAAGTTGGATTTGTATTGATCCAATCCATTACTTGTTGTGAACAGAGTAAATGTGGACCATTACTGTGGGGCATAATGGATAAATGATTGACATGTAATAAATAATTTTCTCTATTTAGAGATCTGATGTCATCTGTGGAGAGAAAACATGACTTTCATTTGATTTCTTCATTTTGTTTTTTTAGTATTAGGACCAGAGACAAAACATTTTTTGGGAAAGTTGTTCATTGAGTTGACAAATCCCTTGAATATATTTTCTATATTGGATTTGTCATTGATCAAATGATACTGAAAAAACTGGGAAGCAAACCCATCCTTTTACTGTTGCTAAAATAAAATGTCGGCACAACATACAGAGATCTGACTATTCGAGCTTAATCGATAACGGTCTGAAAACACCAAAAAATGTTGCACTCCTGGAGCAAAAGCCATGGCCTCATTAAAATAAAGGGGTAAACCATTATGCATTACGGTAACGTCCACAATGCAATCCGCCTACAGAGCTATAGATTGTGATAAATGCAGAGGTGGACATTTTAGCTCAAATAATGATCAATGGAAGGTCATGGAGGCGGAGGCAAATGGCACGCTACCCCCCCGGAACCAATGACCACATCACTGGAATCCCACAGGATGTTTTGGCCTCTGGCTCTGCTCCACATGGGGACAGTGAACTTAAACGGGCGAATCAGCACAACATTTCTGACATAAAGGTGACATGAACCAAACAAATGAACAAAACAAGCTTTTCTTTAAAGGAGCACTGTGCAGTTTTAGGAGAGGGGGATTTGTTTACATTTGCAGAGCCTGCGGATTATAAAACATATTTTCTCTGCGTTTAATTCTTAGTTTTGAATAATTACAGTATATCGTCGTAAATCAAACCTATTTTTGAGGCACATTGAAACCAAATCTAAGACTATAATATTTTTGTAAAGATAACTGTGGGCCATGCTGTTGTAAACAACAACAGAGAAACAGTAACTTGTAAGATTGCTTTCAAACATCAATCAAATGGTTTGCCAATTGTTCTGTGAATGAAGTTTGTTTATTCATTTATGAGAATATACCTGAGAACATTTGTATTGTTCTGACACAATCAAAGTTACACATTGCACCTTTAAAACGTTTCACATGAAACTTTTTTTTTTATCTTCTTCTGCCTCCGCATTTAAAACATATTTTAAAATATCAAAACGTCCTTGCGGGAGACTTGATGGAGGGATGGTCAAGCTTTACCACAGGGGCGATAGATGGGAAAATGTTAATACAAATGTCTTTTTTAAAAGCTCCAATGTTTTTTTGTTTTTTTTGGAAAGGCAGACCAATTTAAGATCATATTTTAGATTATAGATTTCTTTGGTCAACTTAAATGAATGCTATATTCAAAACATGCTGCCTTTCACTTGGTGTACAAATGTTGACACCAAAGGCAAAATACCAAGAGCAACTAAATAACTCTGGTTGGAAGCTATTTGAATGTTTGTGGCACAGTGAACCCCTGCTGCAAAGGGGCCAGCATCCAACAACCGTCTCACTGTAGCTTTTCAACCTCAGGCTTCTTTTCAGGCCACGTTCAAGCACCTCAGAGAAATATGGGAACAGATATTTGTATGAACAGCTTGTTGAGTCAACAGACCTGCAGTTCAACAGCTGCTATTGTCAAGAGTGGAGACCATGATAATGAAAAAGAGGCAATACGCTAGAATACACACACACGCACGCCAGCAGCATGCTCAAGTATATAAGCATTCTTTCTCCTTTATCAGACACAAAAGCATTTACACACGCACACACACATACACACACTAGTATGGAAGGTGATGTTAAGGAAAGGTAAAAGAGGAGGGACAGAGAGAGAGGGGGCGAAAGGTAGGAGTGGTACGCCATATTTGATGATGAATGGCTCTCCATAGGCATCACGTCGCATCCTAATTACTCTTCAAGCGCTGACCCAGCATCAGCTCTCATGTTCCGCCTGTATTAAGCCCTGCTACCACTCAAACTGACCCCAAATCAGCTGACAGTCAAGGTTTAAAATAAGGGCTTTTGAAAAAAAATCCTTCATTAAAACCTTCATTTCAAGAGGTGAAACCTTACTTTGCGCCCTTGACATTTCCTTAATGGTGAATCTGGGGTCATGATTTGCACCCCCACTCACAATGTGCTTGTGGATGATTGATGACTCATGCAGAGCAGACAGACTACTGGGAATACAGTGGAGGACTCTATACATATTCCATAACACAGCAACCTTTCGTGTAACTGCAAATGTTCTAAATCAGTAGATCGGCTTATAACAGAGTGTGGTTTTTAATGCAGAAAAGGACATGGGACATTTTTGTATAATATCTTTGAGAAATTATAATTGTTTTTAAAGTCAAACCAAAACATACTATGTGGTAAGTGTTGAAATGCTCCAGATAGACCGTCATCATAGTAACTGCTTTTTAATCTGCAATTTTAAAAATGAGAGCAAAATCATCTCACAGCAGAAAACTATAGGCAAGCATTAAATTCAATTAAACCGACATTTTAAAGAAAACATGCCTAAAGTAAACTAAACTAAAAACTAAACCTGTCAAATTGTCCATGTTTTTAATGAGCTGTTTTCTGTTTTCTGCACCTCATTCTCTTTGTGGCATTTTTTTCTCTCTCTCTCTTTCTCCAGACAACTCCCACTGGGTTACCACAGCTTGATTGCATTTGAACGGTCTGCTAGTCATCGCAACCCACACACACACACACACACACACACACACACACACGCACACACACAGTTTGCCTGTGGTTTGTCTATATAAATACAATATCTAATAACCACTAAAATATGTATCTAATAGAAGGATACAGTTCACTGCTTTAATGAGGAAAAAAATTAAACTCTCAGCTTAAGCATAATGGTTGCAAAAAAATTAGCTTGTAAATATGAAAAAAATGCAACCAGAAAATATATATTTTAATGCGACTGGTCCACAAGGCATGTTGCCTTTCACGCAACATAGACTAGGTAATTGGATGCGGACAGATGGGTGGATGTTTTGGGTGAAAAAAAAGCCTGATACTTAAATTTAAAGTTATTGTGTTTTCCTAGTGAATCGGTTTTATTTATTTCACAGATTGAGTCCTTAAATGATTTACTGACGTTGAGATGCTGTATCTAGTCAAACTGGTAGTCTTTCAACACAGTAAAAACATCCTCTTTTCTCCATAGGTGGCCTTACCTCTCTGTACATGAGGTAAATAACTCACGTGATTGTTATGTCACATCACCACTGCCGTTTTACTGGTATTCACTTGAAGTAACCTTGACTGTATTTGTCAGTCTTTTATTTACAGACACACAGATAATCTTGGGTGTGTGTTGTTGTTCTAGCATCATTCTCTCTCTCTATCGTTCTTCACATATCCTTCTTAATCACCATTTCTCTCTCACACTCTCTATGCTCACTGACCGCTCACCCACAGCCAACCTGCATCAGGAACTCATTTATCAAAGCCCACAGTAGCTGTTGGTGTCTCGCAATTCCTGCTGTGTGTCTCCAGCCTCTTTCAACGTATATACGCCGATTTACACAATAGCATAAAATTAGTCCCACAGATTTAAAGGTGGACTCTATTCTGGAGAACACTCGTTGTCAAAATCACTTTTTGGTCCAAATCAGTGAATATCTCCACAGGATCCGCTATCTGTCCGTACTGTGTGCACCGGAAAAAAACAACTGGTGTTAATACAAAGCCTAGGCTCTGTAAACAGGTATTTAAACAAAGGGCCCACCGTATAGCTAGCAACATACCCCTTTACAGAGTCAAGGGTATGGTAAGGTTTCGTGTTAGCCATATTATATATAAGTCTCTCAAATATATTTTATCTATATATATATATATATATATATATATATATATATATATATATATATATATATATATATATATATATATATATATATATATATATATATATATAAAAAAGCAGCGAATAAGTTTGATTTCTGTCCTTCACGCTATATTTATCGAAATTGCCCCCAATTCAGACAAGACAAACTGGCGGAATTGAGGCGGCACAGGGAAAAAAGTCATTTTGGCTGAGTTTTAGATAGAGTATTACAGGCTTATCCTGTAGTTCCATAATGCATGACAGCCAATCATTGAATCCATCTAAAAAATTGTTTATTTAAATGCTTCCCTGTGAGCTTTGTCATTGAGCAAGGAAGCCATTTACTCTCAAAACGACATCCTCTCATTATGAGTGCAGCTCCAGCCAGCAGAGATAGCACAAGAGGTTGTATGCATTATTCAACTCTCATACGAGTAGTACTGCTGCTTGTCTCCTTCAGTTTTTCCTTTGAAGAAATGTGTGTCAATGAAGGCTCAACTCATCTGGGTGGTGTATATATAGTACTGTATATATATCTTAAAGTTGGATCGCAAGTTTGAAAGACTTCTAGAAAAAAAAGTGTCCCTATTAACCAACCAACACTCGGCATATGCTCTGAGGCAACAAACGAAGGCACAAAACCTACTAGTTCAAGGTGTGAAACACTGAAACATTGTGACTTGAGTTTTGTGTTTGTATTTCTGTAGGAGCAATCCCAGCAGGAAACCGTTCTGTCTGTCTGTCTGTTGTTGTTGCTGTGGATGCTGTCACTGTGCTGCGCAGTGCATGCTCATAAAAATTCAATTGGACTTCATCAACATGGCATGCTATCAAATGTTAAATATTCATCAATGCATAATATATATTGAGTGTTTTTATTTCTTAGAGGTTCAGTTTATTGTCTGCACGAGCTGCAGCTGTGTAGCAGCACAGAGACAGGGAGGTAAACTGAAGTCATTTCAGCCAGGTACTCATTACTGACTACAACAATTTTAAATTCTTCTAAATGTTTCTTTAAAGCCTCTGAAAAACCTGGTATGAAACAGTACAAATAAAAATGTGATATCAAAGTTTTGTGTCTCGATAAACAAACCTAACTCTTTTCAGATGCTTACCATCATGCAACAAACTCCCCAAATTACATTGTAAGAGGGATTTTGTGGATTTGGGTTTACAGGGGCTTTAACTTTTTTTTCTTTCAACACAATGTGCGTGTTTTGCACATCATGAAGTACTGTATAAGTAAATGTGTGTGCTCGCTGTTTGCAGGTAAGCAATACTGGCTGAGTTTATAGCCTCGACAGGAATATATCAGCGCCATCCATCTTGCTATACTTCCAGGCTTCACCGAGGATCAGGACACCATGCCAACACTGTTTGTCTCTCTATGTCCCTCTCACAGTTCACTATCATGGGAAAACAATGCCAATGTCTGTATTCACACCTCTCTACAACCATTTTACAGTGCTTGAACCGTTGTCTTTGGAATAGGGTCATTTCTTGGCATCGACTTTCATGCATTTCTCACCATAATGATTCCCATAGGACAAAACAGTATATTCTCTTTCCTCTTTCACAACAAGGTCACAAGTCAGGGTTAGCAAAAAAAACAGAAGACTAAGCGCGTAAAAACAGGATCTGGAACAGAATACCAGGTCCTATAGTTACTTCTGTGTGATATTTGGGATGATAGTTTAACATTGTACAATTAATTGGGATGTGAAAAGATGCCAGCAGCTGAAAAAGCAGTATCGTGGTGTCTCGGGAAGTGTCTTGTTCTGCCCACACTTCTCATTAAAAACCAAAATAAACATGTCTATTATGTTTTAATGAGAATGTATTTTGATGGGGGGAAAATTATTCAGGTTTAAAATCTTTATGCAGTGTAATTAATACACTAACTGGCCAGTTATTCTGTGTGGAAGACACTGCAGTGCCTGACCAAAAATATCTAAAATAAGACAGTATGCTGAAAATACATGCTTTGTGTGTTTTCGGGAACAGGGGTTTTCCAACACCAGAAACTGTCAAACATGGCAGCAATGCCAAAGCTAAGCCAAAAATACCTCCTCTTCAGCGAGGATAGGCTTACTGAATATTTCAAGCAACTAGATTGAAAAACGAATAAATACATTTATAACAGTATGACATAATGTGCCTTTTCCCCCCCATTGAAACTGGAAATGTTAAGTTAATTCCATGGCTTTTAGGACAGGAGAGATTATATAAAAAACAATCAGTTACATATTCATCGTTTAGGAATCTTTATCTGCAAATCTGACCAGCAACACAAAACATCAGACTTCTATATGCATAGTAATAATTGGCCAGTGCCATCCCATTGGATGTTCTAACAAACCCATATACTGTATGTTTCATGTTTTACAACAGTGTTATTGGCATTTTTTTTTCAAATAGTATCTTACAGACATCTGTGGTGACCTTTTCTAGCTAGAAAAAAAGATTGAAGTGTATATGGTGAGAGTGTGGTTGTCACGGAGTGTTTCTTTTTTTAGACCTCTATGCAAGGGTGGCATTGTATAAAAAGGCAGTCACAGCACCTTGAGGACTTTGAACTGTATGCCTAAGAACCAGTAGGGATTCAAAGTCTCTCTCCCTTGCGACTGAAACACCAACATCAGAAATCAAGTGTACCTCTTCAAGCATAAAACCTTTGACTAAAAAAAATTAAAATCTGTTCCCAGTATCTGAATCTTAGTGGAATCACAAGATGACAAGCCATAGTGCGTAACTTTTTGATTAAAATGAATGTCAAGCCATAGCCAAAGAAGTTCCACGTCAAGGCCATATACTGGCAAAAGTAGGAAGGATATAATGGAAATCTTTACACATTTTGAGGTACTTTTAATAATAAAGAACATTTATCATAAACTCACATTGATTTACAGTAACAATAGCTTTGTGGAGTGTGGGTATTTACTGTACTTCATACCAAACTCAAAAAGTGCTTAATTGTCACATGATGACCCCTCTCCAAGTATTTATTTCATCCTACAAAAGCGTAATCGAAAAAATGTAAGACCTTTGTAAAGAAAGTTCAGAAAGGCAATACATTTAAGGCCTTATTTGAGAAAGTCAGATTCAATGTGTTTTTTTTTTATGCTTAAAAGACCCCGCGGGTAAACCCTGTATTAGGAAAAAAATCATTTGTGTTATTTTTTTTGCTCTTACCTTTCTGTAGACCATCATGTTGGGGGTGTCGTCCTCTGGGTCTATGGTGCTCATGGACCTCATGGACAGCATGGGTCTGCTCTTGGGCGTGTGGACAGGTTCCTCCAAAGGTTCCTCTTGTGGGTCATCTTGAGGTTCCTCTGGCCCTTCATCTGCCTCTGTAGCCTCCACGGTGCTGGGAGGCTGCTGCTGCTCTACCTCCTCTACCTCCTCCGCTTGGAACTGCTGTGGTGCCTCAGCCATCACTACTGTCTCTCTTTCACTTCTCCTCTCCTATTTAACTGCACAGGTCTTTCAATTCCTTCCTTCTTTATGTCCTTTTGTGTGTGTGTGTGTGTGTGTGTGTGTGTCCTTCTCCTTAGTGACTAGAAAGCTGCTGACAAGAGAGAGGGAGAGAGAAAAAGCGAGAGAGAGAGAGAGTGTGAAATTAGACGGTACAACTCCAGCCCCCAGTCTCCCATCCCTCTGTCTTATTGGTGGCATGTTCTGTCAGCAGGCATAGGATGGATGAAATGAAGGCATCATAAATTGTCCTAGTTTTCTGTCTTCTCTCTCTCCTGTCGCTCCTTTCCCTCTAGCTGTCACACCAGATTGAAGTAACAAGAGAGTATATGGGGGAAGATGTGTTGGAGTTATTTGCTCTTTTCCGTGTCCTTGCGGCTCCTCCCTCATCGCAATCATTTATGAGATAGAACGCCATTACAAGTGTGTTATATGGATAGAGATATTATGGAATGTACATACTTGGTTTACAAAGAGGAGTTAAAATGCTACAATAATAATTCTAATTATTATTGAAGACTTTTCTGTTTCCATTTTAACCTGTACTTTTTATTTTATTTAAATGTTTTACTTATTTTCATTCGCTTTTAAATGTCTTCTAATGTGTTTTATGTATTTTAATCTTGCCCCTGTAAAGCACTTTGAATGGCCTTGTGTTTGAATTGTGCTATATAAATAAACTTGCCTTGCCTTGCATTGCCTTAATACGTATATGAAAATAATACAAATTAAATAAATAAAATATTAAAACTTTACATCATTTAAAAGAGAATTCATTTATTTTTCATTTATTTAATGTTTTTAATTATGACTTAATTGTAAAAAAAATAAATAAATTAAATAACTTACAGGTTATCAAAAACCTTTGCAACCTGTATATTCACCTCGTACCACATTAATGTGCGATACGTTAGATTTTAACCAAATGAATTTTACTCAAGAGGAAGCATACATTATTAACTGGCATATGGAAAAGTCAGACACAGGAAAGGAGTGTTTATTGAGGAGAGGGAAGATTTAATAAGATTGAGACCAGATACAAAGAGTGTGCAGTTTAATAGAAGACTAAGTTGGTGGAGTTGGTGAGAGTTAGTGTGATGTGAAGTGAGTTGATGCCCCCACCCAAACAGTGTCTCCTGCCTCCATCCATTTCTCTGTCCTTGTCAGAGTGAACTAGTGTCAGCAACCCCGGGGCTTATTGCATCCCAACCACAACTCTCTCCATGTACAGAAGAAGAAACTGCTCTTTACTTCCTCATCAAAGCACATGTTATCTCTCAGCCATTCAAATCAGCTAAATAAATTATCCCTTTGAATTTGACACCTTGTACCCTTGCATCGATAGTCAATTCAAATGAATTGGTATTCTATAGTCTTATTGAGCAGATATTCTACAATTTGAAGCCATTTTACAGGATGTATCATTGCGAGTCCCTCAAATAATTCCGTTTATGTTGGCAATTTGATTTATCTCAGGAAATACTTTTTGGATAAGTAGAGAGAGAGAGAGAGAGAGAGAGAGAGAGATTTGTTTTTCATTTTGCAGCTCGTAAAAAGATGAAACAGAAGCCCGATAGAAGTTTGTTACGTGTATAGTCAAAACTTAGTGATTGAACTGCCAGTAAAAATCTTCCTTTCTTGCCTTTCAAGTGATGGGGCCTCACCTCTCGTTTGAAGGCAAGATGATGAAACGTGAATACTTTTAAGAGGATCAATGAATGTTCATCGGGCAACTGTTTGATACATGGAATCTGAAAGCTTTTGAACGGCATCAAAAAGGAGCGCATCTGTGCCACATGGAAGATTCAGTTTGCATCTGTATTTCCCTCAGTCCTAATACATAGCAATCTCCAGAAGAATAACATTTTGAACAAACTAAGGATAAAAAAATTATGAAAAAGCAAGAACAAAACAGAAATCTCTAATCTCTAATGTTTATAATAACAGTATCTCAATGTTTCTTTTGACAAAGTCTCTTTTGGCCTGCTCCCAAGAAGTACAATTAGTTGTCGGTTTCTCTCTCTGTTTGCACTATTAAGACACGGGTTTTGCACTATTCTAATCTGATTAAACAGAATTTAATTAAAAGGATATAGTGCACCATTTAATCTGCTGAAATAACTAAGGTCTCAAAGCTAGATGTCATTGGGCCTTCTTTATAATCCCATATTTCAAAACATAGTTACAGTTGTATTGCAAATATCACACAACCAAAAACCAATTACCGCACTGTTAAACTGGGGCTTCTGGGGACCTCTGGGGGGTCTTGGGCCCAAGGAGCAATGGCTGCCTCGGATAAGCAGCAGGATAATTAGCATCAGCACGTTGAATATTTTGTTCTCTGATCCTTTGTTTCAAAGGGATAGTTTTGGCATTGTAAGCGAATTGGGCTTTGCACAAAAAAGGAACCAGGGGACAACAGCACATCACACAAGAAATAGTTAGATCATTTCCTGTTTAACACCACAACTTGTTGTTATCACAATTTAACACGTTTTTGAATATTGTGAATTAACTGGATCTATTTTACATGTTAAATAATGATTGTTAGAGGTGCTGGTAGGCGTATTCTGTTACCTGTGGACAGAACCAAGCTAGCTGTGTCCCTCCATTTCCAGTATTTATGTCGGTATTATCTTACAGACACTTCTGTGGCATTAATCTACTCTGACAAACAAGCAAACATTTGTATTTCTCTAAGCATATAGCTTAACAAAAAGACCCAGGAGCAAAGGGGAAACCCGTTAGCTTGGCTCTGTCCAGAGTTTATAAGACTGTCTGCCTGCCAGCACCCCTTAAGCTCACATACTATATTAACCAGCAGCATGCCATGTTTTATCCGTACACAAACAGAGAAAAAAGTTTGGAGGTTTTCAAGCTAACAAAGAGAGTGACTGAGATCAAGCATATTTGTAAAAGTATTCCTTTTAACCACATTGGTTTTTATCCTGCATCCACCTTTCCGTAAATTATCCTACATGACACGTTATTATATCAATGGAGATAGCAGCTAATGCTAATGTCAAATGAATGTTGAACCTTTAGGTGGATGCAAACCCACTCAACCCAATTATAGGCTAAGCGCCTGCTATGAACTTCAAGTAGAGTAGAGCATCGCTTGTATGTGTGGAAGCAGATGGGTGTGTGTGTGTGTGTGTGTGTGTGTGTGTGTGTGTGTGTGTGTGTGTGTCCAATTTCTTTAATTGTCTATGTTGCGTGGGAGTCAACATGCGTTACGCACAAGTCGCATGAAATGTATTTTTTTATTATTGCATTTTGTCATCTCTACAAGCTTTTTTACAACGAATATGCTTAAGCTAAGACTTTCTTCTTTTTTTCGGCATCATTAAAGCAGTGAACTGAATCCTAGTGGTTAATAACGTGTGTGTGTGTGTGTGTGTGTGTGTGTGTGTGTGTGTGTGTGTGTGTGTGCGTGCGTGTGTGTGTGTGCATGTGTGCGTGCGTGTGTCTGAGAGAGTGTTTGAGAGAGAGTGTGTTGCATTATGCTTTTGCTATTGGCACAGTCATTTAGCTATACATGTATGTTAACCGACTCTTTAGATCAATAGCAACCATTAGCCAGCTGTTTGAGAGTGATCATATAACAGCCATTCTGTGCATGATGGAGGCTTCAGAGGGCAGCTATGTGTGAAGAACACAACATGTTCTGTGTTTGAAAAACCCAAATGGGACAATATTATAATGCCTTTCTGAATCAATGGCTCTCAACCCACTACCTTCATTAGAGGCATGCCATCTGCTAACAACAGGTACTCCAAACTTGGCTGACGACGAATAAAAACATGTCGGATTGGGGATGCCGAAGTGCAAGGTGTTTTGCATACAAATGAAACATTTTCCGGTCAAATAGGCTCATTATGTGATCTGCCCAAGATCAGGTAATGATTTGATGATTCAGAGCGGTGTCCTCACCTCACCGCCGTTTGAATTGCTGTAGTCGACCTAAGTGCTTTTTAAAAGAGATTCATGTGTCAGTGTGTTCGCCTTACGGCAGGACACAGCAGGCAAAGAAAATTGTATTTCCAAGCACTGGTCAATTTAGATTTTTCTTTTTCTTTTCTATTTTGCTTCCATAACATGCATGTCTTCTTTCACACTAGTATAAATGAAAGGTCCAAAATGTACATTCAGGAGTTTATTTTACTAGACATTGTTTGTGTTTGCATCTATTTCTTGGCCATTATCTGAACATTGATTACAATGCACTGAAGGGATTTGTTTTGCTGGACATACTGTAATACACAAGACATGCAATTTTAGCAAATCAAGTGATGACTAAGAGGGAAAAAAACATGGCATTTATTTTTCAGAACGTTTAGGATTATTATTCTAAATTTAGCTGATTACACTATAATAAGAGCCCTTTTCTTCTCAACCGATTCTGTGATTAGAAGAAGTACAGTACAAGAACATTACGTGTGTGTGTGTGTGTCCGCTTTCATTATCCCTCTGGACCCTTTACACACACACCCACACACACATACAGACACACACACACACACACACACACACACACACACACACACACACACACACACACACACACACACACACACACACAAGTTCCCTTCGCCACCCATCCTCTACTCTCCAGGAGAGGCTGTCTGAGATGTTTTACAGGGTGGGGACAGCTGTGATATAAAGGAAGCCATCAATCCAGCAGACTACCATCTTTATGCCAAGAGCTTGGGGAATAATGACAACGGTTCTGTTACAAAAACAGGAACAAATCAAATGCATTCCACAGCTGTGACATTTGACTCCAACATCAGCGGGCTCTGTCGATGTGATTACCAAAACATAGATATACTGAATGATTTGTGCAAAGACCAATCATCTTAATGTGTCACATTTATTATTTAGGAGAAAAAAATCAAATCAAGGTTAAATGAATTCAAATGAATGATTTTCGGCTGCTTGATACAATGGAGAAACTCGACTCACTACACAAGCACACTGCAAAGAGGGTTTCAGCAACACCCCATTGAACTTAATTGGAAGTTTCACAAAGACAAAATCCTTTATATAGCACACGAAGAGCAAAGTATTATAGTAGCCTATGTGCATACTTAAAGGTGGAGTCAGCCATTTTGGGGAAAGCTTGTTGTCACAATAAGTGAATATCTCCTCACATTCTGCCACAACAAAAATCCAATGTTAATACACAGCCTAGGCTCTGTAAATGAGTATGTTGCTATATTGCTAGCATACCAGTTTACAGGGCCTAGGCTGTGTATTAATATCAGACCCCCCCCCCTCCACACACACACACACACCGGATGTCTGAGTTTATCTCAAAGGTGTTGGATGGGGGTGTAGGTCAGGCTTCTGTAATGTTCAATCATATTCTTTCACAATAAACTTGGGAAATCTTTTCTTCATGGAACTGCTAATGTGTATGCAGGTCAATGTCACGTGCCTCCAAAGTGAGAGGCACTATTTGTTTAACTGTATGCTGGAGCACTGAAATTTCTCTTCATTCAAACTAAGGGCCCCAACCCAATTTACCATTGACACATTACTAATTCTAAAAGCCCACATTTTGCTATTGAACCCCAATGAAAAATCTGAATAACATCCAAAGGTTGTGATGAATCGCAAGACTGAGGCTCAAATCTCCAACATAATAGAAGTTTGGACACTTAAGAATTGATGGATAGTGATACACATACACATCCACGTATATAGGCTACATCGCTTTCTCAACAGCTGTCTATATCCTCAAAGGACCACTGGTGTCCCCAAACACTCTCACACAGCCAACAGCGCTGCAGCCTAATTTAGACTCTCTCTCAAACACACACACACGGATGTCATCCATCAGTTAGGTTTCAGACGGTTGCGTGCACGTTCACCAAACGCTCAGACAGTGCACTGCACACTGTGCCACTGAACTGAGCAGCACACACCACACACACCTTCATGTTTCTCTCACACACTCACTCTCATCTTAACAGATGTACACACAGTAGACAAACACACACACACACACACTGACTCCACACACTCACGCGCATTCATTTCAAACACAGTGCCCTTCGAGTGTCACTCAACTTTTACAGCCGAGCGCACGCACGCTTACTTCTCTCTATCACAGGTGGGATTAACAGCACATGTATGCGCAAACCCCCGCGAACGCTCTCACCTCCAAAATATAGGGTACTGTAACAACATTCAACCCCTTCACACTCTCACATTAACATCGCAGCGCTCACTGTTTGAACAATTATCAGAGTAGAATAAATACATTCCTCTTTTAAGGATGATGTCTCTATCTCTATGGAATAATTCACTCAGCAGCATTCTCTCGTTCTCACTCTCTTTATCCCCTCTTCATCCTTACCTCTGCGCTGGCTTCTGACTCTCCCTCTCTCTTGGAGCTCCGAAGCCAAAAAACCGGCTTCACCGACCCACCGAAGCTCTACACAGTGGGGAGAGAGAGATAGAGGGATTGAGAGAGATAGAGGCTGTGATGTAGCTGCTCTCTCTCTCTCTCTCTCTCTCTCTCTCTCTCTCTCTCTCCCCACCAGTAACGGGCAGTCGTCGTTCCTGGTGTGTTTGTGTGTGTGTTTGTGTTCTGCATTTCCCAACAATGTGAAGACATTGCTTAGCTCACAGTATGTGGTCTGTCTCATTAACAATAAAAGCTGATTCAAACTTGATTTACTTACTGGGTATGTCATACAAATATATTTTGGAAGTCTCATTAAAACAGGGGGAGATACAGTAATAACAATAAGGACCACACCTTGGTTGATGATGTACTTGAATGCAACCATGCAATTGGTCGTTAATCCACCTCCTATGTGGGTGCTAAAGGTTGGTCCACTACAGTTGTTAAACCGTTCAAATGTTGCTTTCAGTGTGTGGTTTTTGGTTTGGGTTTTAGAAATGAAGTGAAGAGAGGGTCTAAGGAATAAACATAGAGGGTGTCTATGCAGTGCAGATTGTGGGGCCCTCTCTAAGCACATTTTTGATTTGTGCAGATATCGGGCTACATAAGTAAAATCCACTTTGCTTGACTGAGACCTTCCCGGCTTTGAAATTCAGAGTTGGTCACATTTGGTAGCGTCTGTATACAGGATATGAAATTATATGGAAATACAAACCAGGAAAGTAAGTGTGTATCTTTGTGTGTGTGACTTGTGGTTACTCTGAGAGACCAACACAAACACACACACACTCACACAAACACACACACTCTTGTTGGCTTGGCTATATTACATTTATATCATGAGAGACTTCAACAAAAATGTTTAAGAATGAACAATTAATTTATTGAAATGTGCTGGAGAGTGCTAAAAGAGTCTTTGGCGATTATACCCCATCGCAAAATCATCTGAAGGGGGCAGCGAAATCCTGGGCTGAGCTCCCTAATTTGGTAATATGTGTGCATTATAAGCATATAATCATTTAAAATAAAGTGATTATAAAATGTATTTACCCACAGCAGAATGTAACACTATTGTTTAAATACATACACTTCTTTTTAAAAAGGATAATAAAATCATCATGAAGGAGAATGGTATTTTACAAACCTTCTCTTCACAAATAGTGCTGTGCAATTCACTCAGTTACTCTTCAAACAAGGAAAAAGAACATAACGCAGCTGAACTCAGATAACGTGAGTGTTACATTATTGCAACCAGTTATATTAGTGCTGCTTTTTAAAATCTTTACGCTTTAACTTGAGCGAGATATTTGGTGCAAAGTCAGTTTCTGTGAGTGTAAAAACCGCATGTGTGACTTGTAGGGGCAGAATAAAGCAGTTGTACTTATTGATTTGTATTTGTACAAGGAAAATATCCCAAGAAAAAAAAAATGTTTGAGAAAATATTCTACCGGTGTGCGACTTTTATTGGTGGAATTTGCATTTAAGTATTTGAGACGGTATAACGGTAGTTTTGTTTTTGTGGGATAGGGGGGAGGGGGGAATTTACAAAGTTTGCAACTCCAAAAAAACATTCTCAGTGACTGCAAATTTACTGTTACACATGTGAGACTCTTTCTCTACAACAACAAATGTACTGATATCCATGTATGACTCTTTTCTTCAACTACCGATTTGTTTTGCACCAAATTTACCTCCATAGGGAGTGCACATGTGAGAGCTTGGAATGTATATGTGTGTGGAATGTGTGTGTGTACGTGGAATGCATGAGTGATGCAGCATTTAGAACAGAACAGAACTCTTCTGTGACATCAGCATTCTTCAATCAGAGTGACTTCAGCCAGAAGCTCATTTCACTCCTGGACTCCGAAGAAGAAAGACATAACAGACAAAGAAAGAAAACCTGAAGATATTTCAACACAGATAGGTATGTTTTAATCAACAATCTAAGTCAATTTACTCAAGTACTGTTCTTACTATATTGTACTATATAATCTTAACTCAAACAGTTACAATATATATAGTATCAATATATATATATATATCGATTAATTAAAATAATCAAATCTCGTATCTCATAATAAATAGTGAGTAATGTGCACTACTCAAAAACAAGCAGAAATGTCATGTTAAGGGAAAACAATTGGTAGAATTGGTTGGGTGATAGGTGACAATAACAAGGTCTCTTGGTTGCAGTTACTCAGGTGTGAGTAAAGCTTTAGCCTTATGCTTTTAGGTGGTGTCGATTGCTGCTATATTGATTAAAACATAAACCAATCTCTTCATCAGAGACAGATGAATTACTTAAGACCAAGTAACGCAGAAGATAATTTATCTGTTGATTCTGCCTAAAAATGAAAACCTTCATGAGATCATATCAATTGTGAAAAAGTAATGATGGGTAGAAATGTGGCATTAAAAAGGGGGAAAGCACAAAATAAGATAACTAATGTAACATTTGAAATCTTGTGTAAGTTTCTTACTTTTAGATTGTGTCTGCCATGTAGACACAACTACATGTGTGGTGAAATGTGTCAACAGCAGCAGTTTATAAAATATTAAAGCAGTGAGACTGATGAGGATAAAATAATATCTTAGGGTCACAGCCTCCAGTGGGTCCTAAAACCACCAATTTATTATTTTTTAAGTCCACCAGTTATTTATATAGTGATTTATTCATCACTATACTATACATTGATTCACAGGTGCTTGCTTGGTGGTGACCCTAGTACTAGTAGTAGCTATATCTTACAATTTGTCATATGTTTTTTTTCCTGCAGAATACAAAAGTCAAGCAAAGCTCTCTGGCTGGATCGAGAAAAAATGGAGGACGAGGCAGAACTTTTCAAAGATTGTGAAACAGATTCAACCTCAAGAAACTCCAGCAAGGAAAGCATCTCCTCTGCTTCCTCTCAGATTGCCAGTGAAGTCACCACAAAGATACTGGATCGGGCTGCTGGCAATGTCAGTGAGCTGATGCAGTCTATCTCCTGGTGGGAAACTGAGGAACTCTCTAAGTTAGATGACAATGAAGGTAAATTCTTAACAGCTTGTGGCACCAATGAAAAAGTGGAGTGGCAGTTGCAAAAGTTATTTCACCTCCGGCAAGTTTTTGAAGAAAACCAAGAATCGACTCTGGCCCTTGAGATGGATTCAACATCAGGACCATCAGGGCAAGAAGGCCATTATGGACCTACAACTGAAAGGAAGGAGGAGAAATGTGTTAGCAGAAATGAAAGCAAACTGTATAAAAAGATGAAGTCTGCATGGAAAAGCTGCTTTAAATGGAAGCCAAGCAAGAAGGTCACAAAAACAGACTCTCCACCAGAACCCTCAGAACAGGATGGGCATTTTGAACCTTCACAGTTCTGCCTGAGAGCTGAGCAAGATGTGGCTGAAATTAAAGAGTCAACCAGCAAACCACCAGCTTACCTGCCACCCGACTGTGCAACTCCTAAAGAGGCGACTCCCACTACTCCACTGTCCTCAAGTGATGACATCAAATCTTCTGAGAAACCAGACCTGATCTCTGTCCCCCTGGAACTGGTAGATGTTGAGGATGAGGACAGCTCACAAAAACAGAAGGAAGAGGTTGGAGGCGAAAATGAAGCAGCTGCAGTAGTAGCCCAGCTCCCTGGCCTTAAAAATGCTTTCTTTAATATAATCAAGGGATTCTTTGACAGCCTTACAGAAGAGTAAGTTCATTTTGTCTCACTGAAAATCCTATGTAAATTGTGAAATTTCTAGTGTCCTTTTTTGTGTTTTAACTTTTGTTCAAATGTTGTTATTGTTTCTTTCTTATAAAGGCAGCGGAGGAAAATTAGTCTAGGTGTTTACCACATTGATGTAAAGAAGAAGCTGGCTGAAATGAGTACAGAGGTGCTGAGGCTCTTCATGGAGACCATTATTGAAATGATCTCAATAGCCATCAAGCAATTTGCTCCCCCAAATGGTAACTTCAGCACAGGGAGTCTCACTCTTTCTCAGGGATGTGGGAAAGAGATGGCTGGAAAGAAATTGCCCTCTGAGCTATTCAGGGAGAAGTTCGACATTCCTGAAGACAAACTTCAGCTGAGTTTAAAT
Source organism: Hyperoplus immaculatus (assembly GCA_949357725.1). Classification (NCBI taxonomy): domain Eukaryota; kingdom Metazoa; phylum Chordata; class Actinopteri; order Uranoscopiformes; family Ammodytidae; genus Hyperoplus; species Hyperoplus immaculatus. The sequence continues at coordinate 11,598,055 of OX442368.1, forward strand.
GGTTCCTTTGGCAAGGCATTCTGGGATGTGGTTGGTGAGGACACATCAATCAGCACGACACCAACATTCAACGATGCCATTGTCAGAAAGATCACAGATAAAGTCAACTCTGTTCTGTCAGACACCATAAAAGCATTGTTGGATGGAAATTCCTCTAAAGTCCATGGTGCCAGGTGCCGCCAGTTCATAAATTGCAGAGCATGCAGAGAGATGTCGACAGGAGTTATCCAGACACTGAAGTCTGTCATCATAGGCCTAGGTACACCAAGAAAGAAGGCAATTCAGACAGTCAAGACACAGAAACAGATAGATCAAGAGAGTAAAGGAGACAGATCAACAGGTGCACATACCATCGATGTCCACCAGAAGAGGACAAAGTGGTGGAGCTGCCTACACAAATGGCGGAATACTAAGATCCAGCCTGATTCAGTTAAACTAAGGGACGAAGCTGTAGGGTTGACTTCTGGTGAATTGCCATCTGGACAAACACACTCTTCGTCTCCTCCAGCCACATCCAGCATCTCATCTGTGCACTCCATCAGCCTGAACTCAGGCACCCTGGAGTTAAATCATAATGAAGAAGATGAGGACACCACATTAGGGAAACCTCTGAACACCCCATCTTCACACTCAATCTGCTCGTCTCCATCAGCATGCCATAATGTAATGGTTCCAGATTACTGCGAGGGCCCTTCCTTGTCCAAACCTCTGGCCAAGGTGAGAAGCTCTTCTTTTCACCAGTCTGGTGACTCTGGCGATGGCAACATTCAGAGTGTTGCTGGGACGGATGAGGTTGTGATGTCTGTTTCTGACACTGACAAGAGCTGCCGTCTCTTCTGCTTCAAGGTATGGATACATTTACAATTTAATCAATTAGACCATATTGAAAGGAAGAAAATAGAGGCTAGATTAAACAAGATAAGACACAATGAGATTTTCGAGTTCACAGTTCAGTAATTATAGAATAGAACACCTTAGCCCATATGAAGAGGAAGGCTGCATGGTGAGCTATCCCTGTCAGATTTCTAAGGCAAGTGGATCTGAAATTGATTGTTTTGAAAGCAGATGAAAAAAACCTGAAGGACCTGTACAATGCATAATTCCTTTAAAAACAGTATTTTCCCATAGTCCTCATTTTGTTTAAGTATTTAGTCAAGTATTTGAGTTTTTCTTCCACCAGAGGTTGTGAAGTCAACCCTCAGTTGGTTTCTCCTGTCTTTATGTTGACAATACAGTACTGTTTTAATCCCTGTACTTACCCTTTTTGTTTGATTTTCAATATTCTCAAAGGGCAAGAAGAAGGAGGACAAGATGGCCTCAGCTCAGGATCGGGCTGTCAGGACTAAAAGACTTTCTCTGTTTAAGAGAATCCTACTGTGCTGCTGTCATCTGGAAGATGATGAAACATGAGGGACCCCTACCCTTACTCTATTCCCCTTTCGTTCTACTATTTTTTTAAATTAAAACATTACATACAAATAAGTTTTGCTGTCTGTCTGTTCCTTGGTAAATGATGTGCTGGTTCGGGTGATATTGGAAAGAACTGTAACATTACGAAACATACCATAACAAACACCCCATAGAACACCCATGCCAGTAGTTAATTTCACTAAACTTTTGTACCCACACTACTGACACCTTAACTTAACTAATATACAGTTGAACAAATAAAACGAATTTAGACACAATACCATACTATACAAAAAAAAAGTTTCTTTCACACACTAACTACAGTGCATATACTGTACATTCATTGCCAAGTACAATAAAGCCTGAATAGATACACTCCACTTGTTGAAAAATGTAAGAAAAAACACATTCACATTTGTAGCTCCATCACTATAATTCTTACCACTCTCACTCTTTTACCATTCACTTTTTCAAACAGATTGAATAGAAAGAGCATGAGTTAACTCCATCAATCCACACCATGTTTCAATCCTTGCCTTACGGCTTGAAATCTAACGGTTACCTCTCTTCTGCAGGTGAGAATAATGTCTGATTTGTCCTGCGGCAAAACACTATAAGTGTCACTAGATAGATTTCCTGTGAACAGGCAGCCTGTGGTAAGGTCACAGATATGTTTTTAAATTTTAAAGCTTTGATCGTTTTCTATATCTTTAGTTCTCAAACTAAATCTAATGATGGATGGCTTGGAACACGTTTCCCCAGTGGTGAAAGCGAATAAATGAGGAGAATTGTGAGTGTGCTATTTCTAATGCAGCCCATTTTTCAGCGTTATTTAATATAGTGTAACCCATGCCATAAATATCTTAACACGCTATAGTGGTGTGTGAATGTTTTAGGTTTGGTTGAAAGAGCCGCAGTGCACTTTAAACTTTCACCACGTCATGAGAATGGAGATCTGAGTGCTTTCCAAGAACAGAGTTCTACTTTTTGCATTTAGAGAGAATAAAACTAGTGAATGATATTCTCTGGATTTGCCTTTTCTAAGCTGGAAGATCCTCCACCGCCACCAGTTTCAAGGCCCTGTTTATAACTCTTTAAAAAGCCATTTCTTTAGCTTTATCTCTATAAATCTACTTATCAATGTGGTCAATGCCAAATTCTTCACCGAGTTAAGCTTTTGCATTCCTCATATTGTTGTTGTCCTTTCTGTTTGGAACAAAATAACATCGAATGCAAACTTAGGTGGATGGGAGATAATTAAGTGGAGAAGTCTCACACACTTTGTTAGCGCAATATTTAAAAGCAATATTCGTCATTCGTTACCTTGATTAGAGGCTGTTAAAGGACTCACAGATTCCTTCACGAGTTAATTATCTCAGGATAACCATGTTGTTTTCTCAAGATAATGGGTGTATTATTCAATTAGCTCAAGGGAAAGAAAACATGTTTTTTTGTTGAGGTGATTAAAAAGTAATTTAACCTGTTCTCAACAGAAAATAAAATGTACCATATTGAGAAAACATTAGATAATAAATAATAATAAAAAAAAAACATAACAACACTCTTCTTCATCTTTCATACTTGTTGTGTTCGTATTGTTTTTTTAAAGGACAGATAAAGCCCTTTAGAATTGTTGAGAGAACTGCACTCACACAGCAGGCATTACAATACCCGCTGAACAGTAAATGTTCTAGGCTGCTGACAACTAAGATGTTTTGTAATCTAAAAAGCCTATCGCCTCTCTCTCGCTGTGTGCAATCTCAACTAAATTCTCCTCTTGAACAGATGAAGGTGTAAACAGCTCTTATACCCGGGCAGCCTGGGGCCCACAAGATAAACTATCAGCTGATGACTGAGCACTGAGGCACATCAAAACATCTGATGCAACCATGGACTAAAGTGGGAAACTGGAAGCTTACTGTAGTCCGGAGGGGGTTCCACTCCCGTACTGTGTGTGTGTGTGTGTGTGTGTGTGTGTGTGTGTGTGTGTGTGTGTTTGTTTGTAGATGTGTCCACCTCTCACATTCAGCATGCCAACATAGAACGTTTACGGCATTCACATACATCCAGCTGGTGGTGGGATACTGAAAATACTTGGTGGTGTCCCAATTCAATAGAATATAACTGGGACAGAGAGAGAGAGTGATGTGTTGTTTCTCTAATTATTTTGCTTTCCTGCATTCATCTGCTGTTGTATTGTGTGCAAACGGAAAAATGGACGTCAATATTCTCACCAATCGATGTATGCACTTACCAGCTAACTGTTGTCAAAAACGACATAGATACTAATGGACCACACGGGCCTGACAGATTGACACACACCAACACAGACACACACACACATCGTGGAAACTATAGCCCCCACTCTGGACCAACTGAATTATTGAGCAACAGTAAACAGGAAGAGAAGATCCCAATGGGAAGTATTAGAGTGAGTGTGTGTGTGTGTGTGTGTGTGTGTGCTAAATATCCGGTGATTATATATTCACACACATGCTCATGTTTGCAAACCTACGCATGGCGACGACCCCGACTAAGCTGAACCTAATTTCCCAACCAAACTGAACTTCTGATCTTCTAAAAATCAACCATAGTTGTTACGGGAGTTGGCTAGAATATGTTTTGTTAACACCCTTTAAACCAGTAAAGGGCAACAGCTGTATAAAGTACACTCTATAACTGTATACAATTGCATAAAGTAGACAAAAGTATCACATACAATAATATAAGTTTACTTCAAATGTGTTTATTTTACTATTTTGAAAAGATGCTCTAGCATTGGTGATAATACAATTATTACTAATGTTAGCATTTCAGCATTAGAAAGAAAAAAGGGACTCTTAATTATATATAATAAAAATAGATCTAGGGTTAAAATACTTTCTAAAGACACGGTGGATCTGACGGATCCTGAATTCCCTCAAGATGACGTAGGAGAAAGGCTTGAGGGAACGCCAAATCTGACTGCCTGTAGAGGAAGCCAAGGTACTGAAACGAATTCATAAATCTATACGCATGAGTCATGTGGAGATAAAAATGCAATACATGCGCATCATCTCCATGGAGCAAGTTGACAAATCAGAATTGAATTTAGGCTTTTCAAGAGCAGATTTGCTCAAATTTGACACAAACTCAGAGCCCGAGGAAAATTTTTACATAAAAATAAATTACCAAAAAAGCAAAACAAATTCATAACTGATCGATTTTCTCACTGCTTGTATTGATCCTGAGTCATGGTTGGTACAGTAACAGGCCCAGATGCCCTTCCTTCTTCCTGGCTTTCCTCCTTGCAGCTCTGCCTGGGGGATCCCACGGTGTTTCCAGGGCCAGATGGGAAACATAATCCCCGAGAAAATCCCTCCATGTTGGATGTGCCAGAAGAAGCTCCTCAGAGGTTTCCCTTTAATCACCCCCAACCATCTTAACTGGCTCCTTTCAGAGCTAATAGGAGCAACACTTTTGCTATGTGGGTTAAGTCCAGACACTCTGCAAAATAAACTAATTTCAGTCGCATATAGCAGCAATTTAATTCTTTGGTACGAGCCAGTGCACATGACCTACATTTTAAAAGGAGAGTACAGGAGTGGGTGAGTGAACTTTTCAGCTAATTTAGAGGATGCTAAACATGAGTTTTTGGATAGTTTTATCCTCCATGTTACCTTTCCCCAATCCTTTCCCACCTCAAAGCATGTTGTGGCAAATTCTATCAAATGAAAAGCAAACAGGTGTACTACCCATGGAAAGTATTTGGAGGGAAAATTATATTGAGTTTTGCTGATCTCGTTTTATCAAGAGGCACTCTAAATCTTAGTGATTGGATTTTGCTATTCAGAGATTCTCACGAAAATAGAAAAAAACGTTGTAAAAGATTCCAAAGATGGGTCTTGTTTGCGTCAGTAGGAACGTTTGCAGAAGATACACACACACACACACAGCCATCACAGACGGCCGCACAGACTGATGGGTAGCCTATTGTGTAAACCGATAGATAAAAGGCAAGAAGGGACGGTTCACATCTCAAGAAATAATAGATGTTTGCCTCTCTCCTCTATAGAGTACTAGATAAGAGCTAAGAGACTCAAAGACACACAGACATTAAGGCAATGTGTGTGGGCCGTCGGAGAGTGTGGGATAAAAGCATGGAGAACCACACAAGAGGAAGAACAAGTCAAGACTTTCTCTCCAATCGCATGGCAACAAGAGATGAAATGGAGATGCAGCCATGTTAGAATAAAAGCTGACAACCTTTTTATTTACAGAATAGTGTTTGTAAGGCAAGGCAAGTTTATTTATATAGCGCAATCCATTCAGAGTGCTTTACAGGGGCATGAAATACATCAAGATGAAAATACATCAAGTATAGAATAGACATTAGAAAGGCGAATGAAAAATACAAAACAGGACTTTAACCTATTTCCATGGGGCTCTAACCCACATTGTAGTCTATAGTGAAACTATTGTACATCCGATTAGATTACACATTTATCCATACAGTATGACTGATTGGTGCACAAAAGTTGGTCATTTTCTAATTATCGTTAGTGGCTTTCAACTTGATAAGATTTGAGCTGTTGAATGAAATTAAGCACTCTTCCTTATAATGGTTATTTTTAACTTATACATATATCTTTAACTATATAACAAATATCTGCTTTGTGTCCACATGGGCGTTTTCTTAGGTTGGCAACTCGCCAGAGGTCAAAGGTAGTTAAACTTTTGTGTTTTGCTACAGCTCAGTAGCAGTAAACATTTATACCACAGAAGAAACCGATGGAAAACTGACTAGTAGTGTTATTCTTTAGTTGGAATCAACCAAAACTTTACTGTTTGCTTTTTATTTGAGGAATGTTGGTGGCTCAGTGGTACAGGGTTGGTGGTTCAAGTTCAAGTCACCGTCATGTTTGGGTGTGTTTGTGTCAAGGTTTAATGACTTTGTGACCGTGTAAAGTGCTTTTGATAAAAGCGTTATTAATACAGCCATTTATCCCTCATTAGAATGTAAATGGACTGCAATTACAATATTTTTTCCAAAACACTTTACACGGTTTGCCTCCCATACACCAAAGGCAGCAGCTAGCTAGCGATGTGCAGGCTAACCATCGGGAGCAATTTGGTGTTTAGTGTCTTGCCCATGGACACCGACATGCGGCAGGAGTCAAGGATTGAACCGCAGACCCTATGATCAGTGGACAACCACTCTACCTGTTCAGCAACAGCCACTACAAGGGGGAAAACGTATTACAGTGGCAAATGTATAACTAATTTTAACCAAATTCTGCAATTTTCTTTATTTCACAATGAGGCAAATGAAGGCATCAAAGTGACTTTAAAAAGTCCTTTGAACTGGTATAAGAAATTATTAGGTTTGCAGCTAAAGACTAAGTTTGCGCTTAAGTTGCAAATGTTTTCTTAAATAGATGTAGCTTTATTGTGTTTGAAAAAAAACTACTGATTGTTCCCCCTAAACTGACTGAAATCTTGCAGGAAAACAAAGGAGAAACTCTGACCCAGATCATTTGTATCTAATACCATAATCACCTAATATTTGCAGTGGGGCCTTGTTTGGGCTCCACCGGTTGCATTGGACAGCCCTAACATGTTATCCAAGTAACTAATACATTACATGTGCCTTTGTTGCAATCTGGCTACCACTAGATTTTAGAGATAATGAATATTCTCAAAGTAACACATTCAGATCTTTTAAAACAAATTTAATTATTTCAGGCACAGAAACACTTGAGTCTCCAGCTCCTCCTGATGAGACTTTAATGTAGGTGTTTTAATAATAATAATAATGGATTGGTTTTATATAGCGCTTTTCAAGGCACTCAAAGCACTTTACAGGGTTCCAGGTTCCATTCGTTCACACAGTCATACCAGTGGTGGTAAATTACGATAGTAGCCACAGCTGCCACCCTCTCTCTGTAACCAGTCTTTGAAAGGAACCCCGGGTGATGCAGCCTACACATTTTGTTCCACCTGTACCGAGGATGACTAATCCGTGGCCGCCTCCACACTACACCTCCCCTCTCCTCTGTACAGACACTGCAGTCACTGCTGCGCTGGCCTCAAACAGCCCCCGACATCGCCGCAGGTGGATGCACTGAAACAAACACACACACACACACACACACACACACACACAGGTCAAACCACAGCCGCACAGCCCACTGACCAACAAGTCTGAAGCTTCTGACTCTCTCTGCTTCACTACTTTTTTTGTACACACATAAGATGGATGAGTAGGGGTTTAGCTGAGGTAAAGCACATTTTCCCTTCAAGCTAAGAATCCCTGTGTGTGTGTTGGCCAAAAGCCTTTGGAGAAGACTGTATTATTAATTTGATGATTATAACTATGGCAGCTTGCAAAGAGGTAACTTCAACTCCGTTATAGTTTTTCCATCGTCTTTAAGTTGAATTCCTGGTTAATACAGTACATTTTATGGCAAGCTATAACCAGACCTGTGTCGTAAACCTCTTTAAGTCCTCTCTAGTTCACTTTCCTGCAAAAAATAAAGATAATTATTTTTGTTTGATATGAGCAGAGGGAATCCCCACCTTTTGATCCCCCATAATAAAGAAGTGATGTTGTGCAGATGTTTCATGGAGATGGATCCGTTGATCTCAAGATCAGTTGTTTTTTCTTTCAGTGTACGTTTTTTTAAAGTTTCACTTTTAGGACTTCTTGTCTTAATTTGTTCAAATGAATCATAAAAGTTCACTCTTGACCTTTGAAATAGTAGTTTATCTCATTGCTTATCCCATTCATTTTATGGTCAAACACTGTTTCACAGAGCCTAATCTTCAAAGTCAGTTGGCAGACTTCTCTTATATTTATTTGGGTACATAATACTTACATGTTACCTATTTTTCCATCAGCTTCCAACACCTTCATCCGCAAATGTTTAGGGCTCCCGCGGTGCATGCCTGTAGGGATGGAACTCACTGCATCTACCCCTGAGACCTATCGACCTCAGATACAGGCAGGAGAAGGTGAGACTGGTGATGGAGTTAAGGGACAAGGTAGTGAGGGATGTGGATATGTAAGAGTGGAAGGAAATGGAGAGCTGAGGCTGAAGTGCTGAAGGTGGTGAGCAGACTGCAACACCAGGAGGTGGTGTTCAAGGTCCAGACAGTGACCCACCCAGCCTACGGTCCAGAGCAGACAAGGAGGAGAGGAAGAACCTGGTCATATCTGAGATCACCGAGTCCAGGCTTCTTGGAAACTGCCACAGACTCATGACAGCTTTCTCATCAGGGTGACCTACCCATGCCTCCCCTCACCTGCTGCAGTGGCTCGGCACAGAACAAACTGCGACCTCTGTGGGACCATCAATTCTTCCCTCCAACACGTTCTGTCGGGTTGCAAGACCGCATTGACACAGGGTCATTTCAGATGGAGACATGACAAGGTTCTCAAGAAGCTGGCAGAATTGGTGGAGAGAAGGAGGCTAGAGGCAAGAGAAGAGAGCCCATCACGGGGTAAACTGAGGATCACCTTTCTCAGACAGGGGGAGCCTGCAGCCATCGCCAAGAGGACACCAGTTTCCAAGCTTGTGACACCAGGGTTTGAGTGAAAGATGGAGGTGGACCTGGGCAGGCAGCTCCAATTCCCAAGGGGAAATCTGCAGCACTACCCTGTGGCCAGACATGGTCCTGTGGTCCACAGCTGGAAAAGCTGCACTTCTTGACAAGCTCACAGTGCCATGGGAGGGCGGGTTCGCGGCAGCTCATGAAGAGGGGGAAATATGCAGACATGGTTGCTGAGCGCAGGAAAGGGGGATGGAGCGCAAGTGGAGGTGGTTGCCAGAGGCTTTGTTGGAGCTTCAACAACGTGTCAGTTTAAGGACTTTCGGGTTAGCCAGACTGCATGAGACATCTAGGAAGCTGTCGGCGGAGGCAGAAAAGCCAAGCTTCTGAGAAGGAGTGATAAGAAGTGGGGAGTAAGCAACTCCTTAGAAAGGTTAGCCGCAGGGGGGAAAACGTCCCTGTTCACTGCCCAGCCATCAGGAGATGGTCTGAGGTAAGTGGTGAAACATCTATGAGCGGTGGTCCCCAGCTAATGACCCTGCAGCTAACCAAAGTAGGCACCGGTGAAGCACAACCTTGGGACTTTTGATACAACAGTGATGCAGAGGTGCAAGGAAGTATTTGAGGACAAGCTTTTTTGTTTGATGTTTATTAGTTTTAACAAAAAAAGTGTTTTACAGTATATTGTCACAATAGTTTAAGTGTTTTGAGTAATCTAGAGATTAAAATTCGGAATTATTTTGCTGCCATTTCAGGATCTCTTTGAACAGTGGTGAACAGCTACTGTGCAATGAGTTGCAGTGAGAAGAAAACCCAGGCGAGACTATTTGTGGCTGTGAGAGAAGTTAATGTGCAACAAGGTGAACAGTAAAACATTATGACTAATAACGTTGCTGCTTTACACATGACATTTTTAAGAGGATAATTTTTTTGAAGCCAAGTGTTTATTGGAATGTTTGACATCATTTTAAAAAAAAGTATGTTAAGTAAATGTGCATGTTTTTATTTGCATCCCATTTAGCTTTCATGGCAAGTTATTAATATACATGTAATATTTAAATGAAGTATGTATTTGCAATTTTTACAAAACTATATTATTTAAGTGAATATACTGTATTGTAATTATGAGTATACTATACCACTATTTGAAACTTTACTCTGAAAATTGATAAATGACACAACTGGTCAATGTTTTTTATAAAACTATTATCTGAATGCAGATAAAAACACTTAAACTGACCTAGTTCATTTCTCTCTAATGTCGATTTATTGCACTCTTGTCTACTTATTTTATCCAATGTAGCCATTCACCAGTTGTCAACTTTACTTTTTTCTTTACGCAATTTACACTTTGCCACTTGCTAAATTATGAAAAGAAGCCGGTGTTACCACAGGATTATACAATTTTAACAAGTTCAAATATAAATAGCAGTATGAATTATTCCACGTTCTATTTCTTAATATGAGGAAAAAGTAAGCAAGAGATCTTTGCGGTTGAAGGCTAAACGCAGTACAGTGCAGAAACACAAAGGCCACCACAGATGGATAGAGCATTTATTTATTTCAGAAACTTTAAATACTGTGATCACTGCAAATGTCTTATTCATACCTTTACATTTTACAAAGACAATGGATCTGGGATGTAAACAGTTTTTTATTTAAAATCTGTAAAACCTATGGTCCTCACTGTTTAGTTTGTTCTTCCAACACGAGACACAGGTGTGGAGGCCATCACTGTGAGCTTATATGAACCCTGTTTCCCCTTGTGCTGTCACTTAACATCGCAAGTTGTTGACTCGACTAAAAACCAGCAACCCTACGGTACAAATGCCATTTCTAGTCTGGTCAGGGATGCATAAGGAAAAGAAAAGTCGAATTAATATTTTGAAGTGAATAAAGTCAAGCACCTTCCTCTGTTTGTCAGAGGACTGCACTGACAGGAAAACAATACGGAGCAACATCTAGACGAGCTTGCACAGTAATGGATCAAATGTCACTCTTCTTTTAAAAAAAAACCTGTAAACACAATCCTTCTTATAAAACATTGTGCAAAGCCGGTTCTTCAAAATAAAAGATATTACAAAATGGAATAGTTGACCATATGAACATTCACACATTTCCCTTCCGAAAAGCACTGACGACAAAGCTCAGGGAAGAAAGAAAAACAACAAAACTGTATGCACTGTCTCAACACTAGAGTAACTGGACCGGTCTGTCTGTCTGTCTGTCTGTCTGTCTGTCTGTCTGTCTGTCTGTGTGTCTGTGTACAAGGTTGACAACTGTATCCAACATCCAACTTGATCCACCTTTTAAAGATGCAAGCAAATCATCTGCACTGCACAGTTTGTCATTTGGCCCATACTTCATTTGAAATATACAATCAACTAGAGCACTTTCCATGTACAATAAAATATGAAACATTACTTATCGAGTCGTCATTTAAGCACTCAACATACTGCACTCTACTTCTGGACAGGAAATCCAGTATCCATGGCAAACGATTTACAGTCAGAACTTCATGGATGGGGAACATTTGTGCCTATATGACTACGGATATGATATTTTATGGAATTTCACATTATTGGATGACTGCTTGACTTGCTTATCACAACTGGCCAACTTTGTTAAAACAACCAAATCATCTCACCAAGCAAAACACTTGAGTTTGATACGTACTGACAAGAGATTCTTAGAACAGAACCATCTTTTTCTGTGAAAGAGTCCACTCATTTCTTTGCAAAACTGCAAGAGTTGAATGTCACTTATCGTAAACATCACATTTCTCTAGGCTTGTTTATATCCTCTTTACATTCAGACAGGGTGCTGTTGTTTGTGCTATATGCTGCATCAATTTAAGATGCAAATTAACCTAAGCGGTTTAATAACATAAGTGTTTTGCCTTTATCAAAGGGATGGCAAAGGACAGGGAATTAAGGCTTACACCACATTTGTTAACCAGTTCCATGTACACGCTCAAGGTAGCGACCTGAAAAATCCCATTACTCCCCAAACAAACATGGGCTAAAACTGTTCGTATGAAGTTGATTTAAATGAATAAGTGTATAAAGTAAGTGTGTGTGTGTGTGTGTGTGTGTGTGTGTGTGTGTGTGTGTGTGTTTGTTACCAGGTGTGTTTATTTGTCAGGATGAAGAAGAAGAGCCTTTCCCTTTCATCCGTTCCCCAGGTGCTGTTTCAAAGGCACGTCCCTGCTCTGCCTGGGAGTAAATGACCAACATAAGTGACTGTTGTAGGCACAGCTGGATAGACAGATGTACATTTACACAATGAAAACACACACACACGGCCAATGGAACAGTAGGTTCTGTAGCTCCCATCTCACTGTGGGTATTATAATCTAACCATCTAACCATTTTTCAACAATCCTCAACAAAAGCTGAACCTGAGGAAAAACTAGAGATGTTTGAATGTAATACTCAAAACACCCCCCCCCACACACACACACACACACCTAAAGTGTGCTCCCTTTATTAAAAATCAACCTTTGATTGTCCCTCAAAGCTGGCTTCCTGTTGTGTGTTTGTGTCGATGTCTGGCTGATTGCTGAAGAGGCGATGTTGGGGAAAAAATACAGAGTGACTGGTGGCACATTTAATTATCATGACATTTCCACTGGTCATCACTAGAGGGCACTGAAAGCAACACGACAGCAGGCTTTTTGGGCACCACAAAACACAACATAATACAAAGCATATAGTCAGGCCATCTTAAGCCAGAATGAAGAAAGAAAATCCATTTAAATAATATCACAAGTGAACTTTTTTCTTCTTGAGGAACTAAAACACTGATGGTCAGTCGTACTGTTACGAAATAGAACAACTTATTTATTGGAATTATAATACAAGGAAATAAATTAACCAGGGTGAAAAAAAAAAGTCCAATTTTACTTGTCCCTCCTGAAAATGTCTTGTTTATTACCAGTTGTCTCTGTGTATTCCTGACAGTGGGATGCCTCAGTGGAGTTCTCGCTTTCCTTTCTTTCTTTTTTTTTACAAAGCAAGATGTCCTCTGCTTTTAAAATGGAAGAGGATGGAGACCCTTGTGCAGCAGAGACCGTAGTCCTTTAAAGTGTAACCTTTAAAATGCGTCATTTCCGAACATCAAACTTCTTCCCCGAGCAAATTCTCCCTTTTATTTTGAAAGAGAGAGGGAGAGAGAGAGAGAGAGAGAGAGAGAGAGAGAGAAACAAGAGTCCTGACTTCTTCCTATTGCTTTTTAAGACACTATACAATTGGGATGGAACAATGCACTCTGGATATATCAGTCATGGTTTTTTATTAGGGCACCCACTTGCCGATGGCTTATAAATATATTCCTCTTTTTGACAGGTGTTGGTTTGTGCTGTAGAGATGGACAGGAGGATGTGTGTAATCCATATCTGAGGAGTGACAGAGAAGAATATGTGACAAAAAAAAAAAAAAAAAAAAAACTGTACACATCCAGGTTTTGTTGAGCCGCTTCCATGTTACCACGGCGATACTTCAGAGATGAACTGAACTTCTTTACACGCCATTTACATGTGAAGGAAAATGCAAAACATGTCTCTCTCTCCTGTATTAGTCCAGTGGTCTTGTGGCTTTGAATGAATGTGTGTGTGGCCTAGCTGGCAGATTTTTCAGACTCTTTGCGTGGCATTTCAGCAACTTCATCTTCTTCTTCTTTCAAGTCAAATGGATGTCTGTGCTATCCTCTGCTGTGGTGGCTTTGATGTGCCACTAAAACACTTGAGTCCACCTCTTAAGAGATGACGGGCCACATTTGTTAAAAGGAAATGAAAGGCCAGATAGATAGATACCTGCTGTTAAGTTGTCCCGAAAGCACATCCACTGAGAAAACATGGTAGTCGGTGGGGCGTTCATAGTGTTTCTTTACTTTTTATATCAGGTAGAGTCAAATCGAACGTCTTTAAAAAACCTGGAGGGAGGCGAGGAGTCTTCCGTTTGTTGGCCACATTTTGTTGAGGATGATTTTGGCACGGTAAAAATAAGAGAAAGATCAATTCATCAACGCCCTTCATGGTCCCCATTGTAGGGAGTGGAGGTCAGTCATTCTTCATAACTCTGATAAATGACACCCAGACTGAGAATTTCACCGCTGATGCATGGTGCCAATTGGAAGATGGTCGGACGGTTCAGCATCAAGAGAACTCCACTATTTCTTGAGCACACATTTTGTTTTTTCAAGTGTCGATATCCCCCCTGTGCCTCTCCCTGCTTGTGTAATGCCTTTGTGAACATGGAACAAGTGTGGGGTTTGAGTTAGAATGTGCAGGTGGGAGTCAGTTCATGTCGATGGTGTTGAAGACCCACTCTGTGAACTTCTTGAGCTTAGCAGCAGAGGTCTGGGACTCCTCCTGCAGTCTCTGGTTGTCCTCCCACAGACGCTTGATCTGAGATTGGAGTCTCCCCTTCTCGTCACGCTCCTGTAAAAAAAAAAAAAACAGAGAAAAGGTTTGGTCAAGAAGAATAAATTAAGCCAGTTATTAGGCAGTTCCATTTGAAGAAATTAAATGAGTGTGTCACCATTTTGGTGTTTACACATACACACACATGTCAGACCTACAGACGGTGAGTCACAGTCTACTGTATATAGAAACTTAACTGATTTGTGTGTAGATTTTGCAAGTTGACATTTACATTAGGGCTACACAATATACTGTTTATGAAATGTATCTTTATAGCTATATTAACATTTTAGGTACTAATGCAAAGACTACTTGAACTACAATAAATAGTTCTCTATTCCATGCATTCACTCTCTTAATGTCAAAATATGAGGCCAATCAGATCTAGCCTACAAGGAACTCCTTGATGGATCAATAAATGATAAACAATAAAACGGTGTCGTTGGAAATTGAAATAATGCATTTAATTTTTTCATAGGCTACTTACTGTCTGTGGTCTATGTTGGCAGTGAGCTCAAAATTGAAGACAGTAATGCTGTATATTTAAGTATTTTCTGATAAAATGCAGCACCAATTTAAATTGACTAAAATCCTTTTCAGGTGTATGAACATAAATATCCAGAAGTTAAAGAAAACATTGTAATTTAGAGGAGTTTTGCTTCATGCTGCAAACTAATTGCTGTTGGCTGGCTTAAAGAGGTGAGAATGAAGCATAGCAGTTGGCCTGGTGCCAAACTGATCCACTGCTACTTCAAAATTAAGAAATGCAGACCGCTTTACACCTTAAAGTGTTTCACAGATGGCAGAGAATTTACAAAGAATTGCGTAAGAAATAAATAACAACCATACTGCAGTCATTCACAGCACTGCACTTCACTGTCTGTATATATATATATATATATATATATATATATATTGCAGAGTCATTATCAGGTAGGCCACAATGTCTGCAACAAAGGGGTTCCGTTGGAGAAGACATTTTAGCTTTTATTTGCTTGTCTTTATTGTCTCCTAAATGCATTTTTTCCCACAGCAACAGTCTATTGCTTTTCAAACAGATACTTTTGGCAGGATAATAAATAGACCACAGTTTGAACATGGTTCCATGACTTAAGTGACTATAATGTAGATTTTAGGAGTAATTGAACATTATTTATAGAATAAATCTGCTGCAAAAGCATTTGCACAAATAGTTTTTCCACTGGAAAAGTTTGCTAGGATATATGTGTGAAAACCATTTACACGCGCATCTAAAGCAAACAACACATATTCGAAAGTAGTTTTTCATCCCTTTGGCTCAGTGAAAGGCATTGAAATGTAAACACAGATAGGAAAAAAAGAGTGTGCAATTGGATTGGAGACCATCCCTTGTTTCTAATAGGATAACATGAGAAGAGTTAAACTGGTCCACTGGTAAGTAAAAAAAGAAGAAAAACACCTTGAGTGATTACAGTAAAATCTGAGTCGGCAGTTTACAACCATAATGCAGCAGAGCGGAACTGAAACAACAGTCACATAAAGGGCACAACTGCTGACTGCATGTTTTCTATTGAAAACAAAACATTTATTTACATCTGCTCACTGTATGCAAATCAACCAAAGCCTTTCATTGTTCATCCCTTCTGGCACTTAAATAGAGAAGGGGAGCCTGAACATTACCTTTAAGCACAAGAGTAGAAGCTGCTAACATGTAGATTACAGTTCTCAATACACAAAAAAACTAAACAAAAATCACACAACTGGAAATATAAGTATAATTCTCTGCAATGTTAATGTATTCATGTTGATACTTGTGCATATTTTTGAGTTTTCTCTCCCCACCTTCTTGAGGTCATCCTGGAGCATCTTCACCATGGCCTCCAGCTTAGTCACCTTCCTCTCTAGTCCTATGTGTCCCTCACTGTGGAGGGAAAAAGAAGAAACACACATCATTCCTAGGCCCTGTCAATACACTCAATAGTAGAGAGTGTATTCATCTTGACCTTGCTGCGGAAGTGTGAATAAGCAAGGTTTCTATTATGTGCTATCAAAGCACACATTGGTTTACTGTTGTACAGTTGTTTACTATGCACCGTTCAATCACTCTCTGTATGTGCACTAATTAATTGTGTAACGTATACTACTGCTCAGTCTGTACATTTTTTCATAGTACTTGCGACTGTTTGCACTTTCTGCTTTAATGCTAAACTACACATCTGAGGCCAAAGGATATGAATCATAAAAACAATAATAAAAAAAGACTTAGCTAAACTGGAGCAACACCAATGAGACAAGCCATTAGATTAATTTATTCCTTTTGTATTAGCTGTAGTTCACTTTCAATAGCTTTATAGATGAGAAAGGGAACTAAATACTTTCCTACAAAAATGAAAAACCTTGCTTTCACTCTTTACTGCAGTCCTGAGGCCACTTGAGAAACCTGTGTATATCATAAGTGAAACATTTTGGTGCAGCAATATATAACAACTATACTTACCACTACTATCACCTTTCTCGTGTAGGTATTCATAGTGTGTGGTGTGAACGGAGGTAAATAGAATGTAGAAAACAAAGTGGTAAAGAGTGGTGTTACCTAGAAGAGGGGCGTGAGAGCGGAGCAGGCTGCAGCTCTATGTGCGCCTGTTGAGGACTGGAGGCCCCACTGTTTCGGTGGTTTGAATCTCCAAACACAAAACTTCTCTGGACTGAAAAAATTGAGAAATGCAAAAAGGTTTAACACGTACAGGCCGATGCATCATTTTAAAAAGGCACTCGTGTGCCTTTTAACTGAAGATACACGTCTATTCTGTCAGGTGTTATTTCAGTGCACCTCTGCATGTACACAGGAAATAAACCCCATAAGAAGAATGAAATGTGTGCACTTAATAGTAATTGGTAATACCGTAGTGTGGGTTTCTGTCAGTGTCAAAGGTATTGGCCACGTCCACCAGGTGGGTCCATTCTAGTGGACTGTTCCTGTCTGAAGAGGGGAGGGGCATCAGCTCCTGAGGGAGGGGCCCACGATGACGCTCCACCAAATCCACCAATGATGTGTCCGATGCTGAAAGGTCGCCTAGGAACAGAAATGAAGTGGTGGAAAGAACAGAATGTGAAATGTACTGTGTATATCTTCATGTTGTTTTAATGACCTCTATGTATTATCAATCAAAAGGCAGCGAGAACTACATCTGGAACTTCAGCCAAAGCCGATCCATCACTTATCTCTTCAGTTTACTTAATGCATTTTAACATAATCAAACACAAAGCACATGACTTAGTATGCATAATGCATGTATAACTAAAGATTGTCCTCCTGGGCTGATTTCACCCTGTAGATAAAATAACCACATAACATGGAAGAAGGATGGATAAAAAATTGTCTTTAAATAATACAGCAGGGTTTCTCCAAGAATACAACACAATTTTAATTTAAGACCTTTTTAATACCTTTTTAATGCCACATACAATACAATTTAATGACAACATTAAGGCCTTATGGCAAAAGTATGAAATATGAAGGATATAATGGAAATTCTGACAGTACTTTTAATAAAGAACATTTATTATAAACACACATTAATATAGTCGCATTGATTGACTGAAAAAATAGCCTTGTGAAATGTATTTATACTCAAAATAACAAAATCAAAAAGTGCATATTCATCACATAACCACCCTATCCAACTATTTAAAAAGGGCAATCAACAAATGTAAGACCTTTGTCTTAATTCTTTACTTCTAGAGCCTTATTTTGATAATCTTAATTCAATGCTTTTTTTAAAAATGCTTTTAAGACCCTGCTGGTAGCCTGATAGACACACCCAAACATCTTCAAATTGTGAATGTACTCCAGAGTCCTCGTTCTTACCGTGGAGTTTGACCCCCAGCTTATAGGAGGGCCGTCGGAGGGGAACACCGCGGGTGGTGGGTGAGCGTGGGAGGGTGGAGCAGCTGAAGAGGACGTCTGGGCCCAGTGAGGGCTCAGTCACTGTGTCGCTCAGTAGGGGAAGGCGTTGGCCACGGTAGATACTCTCGTCTGATAGGGTGCGGTGCAGTGAGCGACGGCTCGGGGGCGGGCCTTGTTGTGATTTCTGGCCGTGCTGCACAAGAGTTAATGGGTGGAAGTGATGGGAAAGTGTTATTGTATTGTAATATTACAAAGAGACAGGATCGAGAGCGATGAATTATGTGGGTGAATTTCCAGTTGCTGCCAATACAGTACTCCAAAAGCATTACAAGGTGGAATTAGCAATTCTGGAGGACGCTTGATGAAAAAAAATAAGTTTTTGTCAAAATAACTGACTCCGCTCACACAACCTTACCTCAATGTGATTTAGCCCACTTCATCCAGGCTTTATCTAGCCAGATTCAAAAGACAATCTCAGTATTCCATAAAATCAATCAACTTGACATACCTGCAGCCGTACCTTCTCCTTGTGCCTGCGTGGTGCTGGAGGGCTGTCTGGGGCACTGTGTCTCTTGGTATCTTCCTCTATAGTGGATTTGGCATGAGGCTGTGGCGAGTGCATATCCCGTAGAGAAGGCCTGGCTGCTGGGGTGGGAGACACCTCGAGACCACCACCCTCTCCTGGAGACTTCCTACAACACACACACACACACACACACACACACACACACACACACACACACACACACACACACACAGGGGAAGATACCACATTCATGATAAATAATGTGCAAGCAGGCGGCATTTTCAAGTGCATCTAAAAGGAATATCAACGAAAATGAGCTGTGAGGCGTTAATCATCAAACTCAAAAGAAAAGAAAGGGCTGACATATTTCACATTTGTGTAAAGAATCTAAAATATATGGACTTTTTTTGTATGTATTTATTTTGTAAATTTTTCACATTTGCAACAGGTACATCTATAATGAAAAAAATATATATCACTTTGACACTGAATAGAAAACAAAACCTAGGAATTGAACAAATTGTATTGACCAAAAAAAGAAAATAGGCTAAAGATAAGGCTTATCACGCCTACCTTTTTTACTTTCAATTTTCAGATTAGCAACTCATTCACAGTGGGAGCTTTGTTTATGTGCTGCGCCTATATCTTTATAATAACACTAAGATATACTAAAGATATGCAGTCATTCAGATTCAAAAGTACATCTTTTCATTGCATATTGCATTATGTTACTGCATCAGTGGTGCAATATATTTTTCAACCACAAGAGGGTAATCAAGTAGTATGCATATTATTCAGTAGCCATCTAAAAGACAGCAAAGTACAGGGGCAAACAGTGGTCTGGATAGATCCATCATCCGTTCTGATCTTCTTAACACAAACTCAACTTTATAAGCTTTACAAAAGGTACTATCGATTGAGCGTTTTTGTGTTAAAAATGGCATTATATTGCACAAGACATTGTGTTTACTTGACCATTTTCTGCAGGAACTGGTTTAGTTTGTCACAAAATACAGCAGTGACTGATAGACTAGGCATTCATCAGAACCAGATTGCTGGAGAAACTGAATTGCTGAGATGACATCGTTTTTTTAGAGGCAACCTATTGCACCTTTGAGTAGTTCATTTCAAATTCCAACAACTCTGGTGGCAACGTCAATACCATCTATAGCATAACATCTGTGTGTAAATCCATTTCTGGACCAGGAAATATAATTAAAAATCTGATATATTGTATGTATTGTGTATTTTATTTTTTAGTTTATTTGCTCCATTCATACTTGCGTGTGTCCCCAAAGTCGACAGAATTGATGGTGGAGCCAGGCTTCCTCCAGCCGATCAGGTACTTGGATTGAGCTCCCTGGCGGGGGTAGAAGCTCTTTGGACCGGGGGAGGCAGAGGACTGAGATGAAGGAGAGGTGGCTGAAGAGGAGGACTCCTCTCTTGGGGAGCTGTGGCCTGAGTGCCTGGTAATTACGGGCAGAGGAGAGAAACAACAGACTCAGTCAGCAGCATGGCAGTTATCTACAGTTAAAAGGTTAGAAACTGGTCTAAGATATATACAAGCAGCATTATAATCATGAGTTTGTAATGTAAACCATCTTGAAGGGATAGTTCAGTACTTTTGAGGTGGGGGTTGTATGAGGTACTTATGCATAGTTAGTCTGTTACCTTGTGGACATGGCGATCAGCGAACATTTAGCGTACAATTGAACGCATATTTATTTTTTAGGTAAGCATGACATTTAAATATGTGGTTAATTTTTTTTTTGCTGCTGGCCCCCTCCGTATCAGTACAAGGTTGACTTCTGCTACAGCGACGTCTCTTCCAAACTCCTTATAGTGACTGCGCCGACCGCCATCTCCATAAGGTAACACACTCAGAAGAACCTCATAGAACCCCATTTCAAAAATACTGAACTGTCCCTTTAAGGTAATGACAATGACATTGGCTTAATAAATTCTATCCATTGTTTACAGAGCTGAATCAAAGATGTTTGCCCATTTTGGTCTTGAGTGGACCATTAGTAAGTTATTCATAGTATACCATTTTAATAATCAAGGAATTTCCAGGGAGGACATACAATATTGAGTTATAGATGGAACATTTCTATTAAAGTATCACCTGCGGTAAAGCCAACCTTGGCAAACTCATTTGAAAGCCCCCCCCCCCCACACACACACACTTTCCGTCCTATCCGCTAAAACAGAATACAAGTGTAGCTTAAATGCTGGACAGATGATGGCTCAGGTCATGAACTGTAACTCAATCTGAATGGGTGAATTAAGACTTGCTCAAAACAGGAAGTGGGACAGTGGAGTTCTCTCAGCTCCAGACACCAGCACAGCTAAAAGTTAGGACACGTGTTCCACATTTCCTGAGGCCTAATGTGGAAAGATAAGTGGGAGTTAAAGTTACTCCTTTGCTTGGCTTCATGGACATACTCTTAGAGAGAGAGAGATACTCTTAGAGAGAGAAAGAGAGAGAGAGAGAGAGAGAGAGAGAGAGAGAGAGAGATCACAACAAACATGTTCCAAGAAAATGCAAAGCTTTGAGAAAAGTCAAAGTAATAACAAAAAAAAGATTTCTATTCTCCCATCTTAATTTGTTAATCATATCACAACTATTCAGATTGATCTTGGACCTCCATATGAGGCCCTGTTGCCCAGCATTGTAACCATTCCCTTCAAACGCAAACTTATAGATTACCACAATTTTACCAAACTGACCTGGAGTGTGAAACGAGGTCAGTCAGGCTGAAGGTGCTGCTGTCTCTAATGAGCAGATGAGTGGGCGGGGTCCGTCCTGTCCCATCCATGCTCCTCTCTCCCGGTGGGCCTGGGGACTCTGCTGCGGCGGGGGACCTCTCCAGCATCCTGCGGCCTCCCTCTGTGGGGCTGTGCCATGGAGACGGGGTCCGCTCCCTGTTCTCTCTGCTGCCACTGGGGGCCAGCAGGGAGGTGGTGCTGCCGTGGTGAGAGTGTGGGTGGGTGGCCTGGTGGTGGTGGTGGTGAGCAGGAGGGGCCCCCCCATAAGAGCTGGTGTCTATGCCGCTGTCGGCCGACGTCCCCTGGAGGTAGCCCCCTCCTCCCAGGCCGTTGGGCTCAGACTCCCCCTGGTCCCCACCGCCGCTGGAGCCCACGGCACCGCCGCTGGAGCCCCCCGCGCCCCCCAGCTCGTACCATTTGTCACTGTCGCTGTGGCCCCCGCTGGACGCCGTGCTGGACAGAGTGTTGCTGCTGGAGTAAGGCCCGTCAGACTGCCCACAGCAAAACACAGGAAGAAGAAGAGTTGAAGGGGGAAATTAAGTTGAGTTACTTTATAAGTCAATGGTTACATTGAAATTTGTCTTTTCGCATATCCCCTCTCAAGTAGACACACTTCGGAAGGGGTCAGAGCACAGGGTCAGTCATAGAACAGCGCCCCTGGAGCAGTATGGGGTTAAGTACCTTGCCCAAGGACCCAATGGTAGAGATAGTGGGCACCGTAGATGTAATACCAGCCACTTCTAGTTTTACAACTAACACCATCCTGATTTAGTGAGCTCCACTTAGTTACTTAAAACACCGGCCCACAGATGTATAAACAACACTTACACTATTACAGATACAGGTCACCTATTATGAAAAATGCACTTTTTCACGACAGGTGGAAAGCCTGACCTGGCTGCCTTTTTTCGGGGACATGAGGATGACCTGCTCCTGCCTCTGAATGCGTGGAGCTCCAGAGTATCCTTGACCGGACTTGGAGACTGGCGCCTCTGTAAGAAAATGGAGTTGGGTTGATGATTAACACATGCAAACAGACCCTGCGGTACAAACAGATGACTTGTTGATGACACAACAGAGAAGTTGTTCTCCTCTCTGTTTGCTTATGTGTGTATTTAGTTACTACAGCACTCGTGTTTCATAAAAGGCCCTGAACACTGACATTGTTTTCTTTCTGCCTCTGCTGTGTCTGTGAACAAAAAAGCCCAGATCACATGTCACCAAAAGCAACACACTGCAACACACATCAAACACATATTCTGTTCCGAGACTGTCCCTGTTGGCTTTGTTTGTTCTGGCCAAGCTGTGATGCGTGTGGGAATGTGTCCTGAAGCAAAACTCTGGGTTAAAATGGGACTGTTGTGTAATTGTCTCTGTGTTATGCAAGAAGACATACGGAGTAGGCAGCATCTAATGACCAAAGCACATCGGGAGGAAGTGCTAACGGAGGTATCATAACATCTGCTGGGGTGAATCTAGTAATGTAGTAAACCCCTTCCACATCCCACTTAGAATATTCATAAATCTGCCTAGATTTCTTTGCAGGAAGACCCATAGGGCTCGCAGCACTAATTATAGAGGGATGCACGTGAGCATGCCTGCTTGTTTGAGTGCCTGTGTGTATCCACAATGTATATGTAAGGAACTTCATTGTTCTGTGTGATGTATTGTAGTTATAGATCTGATTTGTAAAACAGATGTGTCTTAGTATTGAAAACCTGATATTTCATGACCATCCAAAGAAAGTAAAAAAAAAAA
Source organism: Hyperoplus immaculatus (assembly GCA_949357725.1). NCBI lineage: Eukaryota > Metazoa > Chordata > Actinopteri > Uranoscopiformes > Ammodytidae > Hyperoplus > Hyperoplus immaculatus. Next base: position 11,621,356 of record OX442368.1, read on the forward strand.
ACTGCTGGGTAGTTAAAGCTGTATAGTGCGTAATTTCTGTTGCCACCATGAGGAATTTTATTTTTATTATTTTTTAAGATATTTTTTGGGCATTTTTATGCTTTATTGATAGTGCAGAGAGACAGAGGTGAAATGGGGCAGAGAGGGGAGTGACATGCAGAGAACGACCGCGGGTGGGAATCGAACCCGGGTCTGCTGCTGGGCCCGGCACGGGAGGGGGACGCCTTACCAACTGAGCTAAAAGCGCCCCCACCATGAGGAATTCTGAGTTATTACAACAACACTGTCAGCGCATCTACATGACGTAAGCCGTTGGTGATCGAGCATGGATTTAATACATTCTGCTGAAGTACGCCCAGGTTTAATTTTAGCAGTAGAACAACTGAAACATTTCTTGAGGGCCTCTTGGGACTTTTCTGAGCTCCTCCACCAGTGTTAGGGGGCGTTGCGCAACATCAGTTTGTAAACGCTGCAATACTGAGAAATACAGAGATAGCTTTGTGGAGCTGATAGGCTTAACCAACTTTGTGTCAACTTGTTTGGTGATGATTTGAATGTAACCGATATTCATTTATATTAAAAAGTTACGCACTGTAGCTTTAAGAATGGTTGTGCAAAAGAAGGAAAGTCATGACTAATAGTAATTTTTGCATCTCACCCCCAACTCATGAATTAATCACAAACCTGCCACAGGATATCAAAAGAAAAAAATCGAACAAATGCTGTGTTGAATGGTAAACGCAACAGGAACAACTGATGCCATAATAACTCCATTGCGAAACCCTTTATAAGCTTTGTAGGGGGTTAAATAATACCCCTATTTTTGTGAGTCAAGGATTTAGGGTAAAACGTAATGGCCAAAGTAAGTGACCCTCTGCATGACTTGTTATTGACTTGTAATTGACTTTTATTTCTGGAGAGAGCCCGGCCACATCATCATTGCTGAAGAGTAAACGGGTCTAACCCTTAACCAAGAGGAAGAGGGAAGGACAGAACCCTAGACCACAGCAACAGCAAAGTAGACTGTGTGTATGGCTGGACACTTGGCTGACACAGGCCATTTCTGGCCAAGCCTGCATTGTTCCACCCTGACCAGTAAAGACAAGTGCTATAAACAATCACAAAATGAGAGACTAGGGCCTTTTCTCTGAGATTGTGGCGGACAAGAACAGGTCGAGGATGAAAGTAAACTGGTCAACAATCAACCAAAGCAACATCCTTCTGAGAACCAGAGGAGCGTGAGAGTGTTTTTGGCTTTGAGAGCTGGAAAACAACAAGAAAACTCCCCAAAAAGTGCATGGGAAGGATACTAGGTAATTAAATGAAAAGCCAATGTACAAGAGAATTTAGGATAAATGCTAGTCAGACTTCAGTGCTAGCGGAGAATAATGAACATAGTGGAGATGGATGGAAGGGCCCACAAAGGAAAGGTTGACCGACTGTTTTGACAGGAAAGAAAGGAATGTCTTCCCTTTTTCGTTTGCCTTTATTAAAAATTGGAGTCAGTGGTTCTGGAGAAAGCTGGTGTTAAAACACAGCCTAGGCTCTGTAAACTGGTATATAAAGAAAAGGTAAGGGGGGCCACCGTAGCTAGAAATGCCTGTACACAGAGCCTAAAGGCTGTCTTTTAACACTGGAATTTTTTTTTCAGCACACACACTACGTACAGGTAGCTTGTAGATAATGGGTTGATATTCAGTTATTTTGACATCAACTCTTCTCCCGAATCTCTAACTCCACCTTTAAATCTTGTAAAATAGATTTCCAAGTGCCAAAGACCAAGCCACAAACTCTCATTTAGATCACACTTTGATCTTGTTTCCCCCCATTCAATAATAATCTCTTTCCCTTTTCTGCTTGTCTCATTATCTTCCCACTTTTCCATCTGTTTGCCGAGACATTCTCTGTGAACTCTGTATGAATCCCAGCTTGCAGAAGAGGTGGAGGAAGAAGAGGGTACAGGGAAGAGGGCTGTGTGTGTGCGTGTGTGTGTGTGTGTGTGTGTGTGTGTGTGTGTGTGTGTGTGTGTGTGTGTGTGTGTGTGTGTGTGTGTGTTTGTTTGTTTGTTTGTGTGTGTGTGAGTGAGTGAGTGCGTATCTCAGTTCTGGAAAGATAAAAACTGTCACTAGTTGATGTGGAGGCACAAACAAACCTACACACACTCCTGGCTACCTGTCGTTTCACAGGAATTTCTATGAAATAAGTATAAATATGTATGATTTCTCTCCGTCGCCAACCCGTCAAGTGCCCTCACATGCCTCTAATATAAAGACGCATAAAAAAAAACACATTTACATTGCTGAAAAAAAAAAAGTATCTACCATTGAGAATTAAGCAACTGCACCTTCCTCTCTTACTCAGTTTCATTTACCCCAGTACTTCCCCCACAAGATATATTCACCTGTTGACCCTCGTTCAGCCCCTCCCCCTTCCTCCATCCTCGACCAATTGGGAGTGGACATTCCACTGGACCCGCCCTCTCCGGACACCTCTCGTCTGTCCCCAGACATCGGAGAGTGGCGGCTGCCTGCGAACCTGGTGAATGAGCAAACATTGTTGTTCAGTTAAATACCCACCGTTTTAAAATGAAGTGCTAGAATTGGGGCAATAACAATACATTTTCCCACGGGTTGTAGTGGGCGTAAAAATAAAAATGTATTATATATTAGAGGTATAAGAGGTTTATTTCACTTAAAGGCACACAAATACTTTCACCTACACTAATATAATACCCTGTTGAATCTGATCTCGAGCCAACTTGTGCTTTATTACGAAAAATAAAAAAAAACATGAATTTTATAAATGAACTTGAGTTGGGCTGAAATTAATACATCTATTACCTAAACAGTGACTCCAGTGCAGAAGTCTTATAAGAACGATGAAGTTCATAATTATCATAATCATTCATAAATACATACTAGAGAAAGTGCCTCGAGACAGCAAAGCATTTTTTTGTTGTGATATGGAAAGGAAATGTGCTTTTCTCATACAACAGAAAATAATTAGCATTAATACACAATCTCTCCCCCTGCTCCCCTTCCTTACTGCTCAGGCATAGACTTCTGTCTCCAGTGAGCAGAGCTTCCAGAGGCGTCGCTTGAACACGACAGGTTGCTGGGAGAGCTGCGATTGTGAGGGGAACGACCCAATGCAAGGGAGGAGGCCAGGCTGTAGCTCTCACTTCCCGGAGACATCCTGGTACACACACACACACACACACACACACACACACACACAGTTAGGAATGTGTTGGAAACGGGGGAACTAAAGGAAGATGAAATAAACACAACAAAAGCATTGTAGGAGCAAAATGTTCTAAGTGATTCTTTCAGAGGAAATTGCATTGAATGCTACCTTGTAGCCATATTTCCCCACACAGTCCCATTCATTACATACTTAAATGCTTCATACCCAAAAGCTGTTTCTGCCTTGTGTGTTATTTGTTGATTCACTAGCTTGCATTATTTACAATGCTTTATTTGTTACATTTCAACAGTGTTTGTGAAAATATGTAATATTTCATATAGCGGTATAACAAACAAATACCATAATACTACAAATACTTATCTTAAGCTGTTACTTTTGAAAGCTTTCACACTCTCCCCCGATTATAAATATTATGTTTCAAGAATCCATCTATAAAGGTGGAGTCAGCTATTCTGGAGAACGCTTTTTGTCATAATCACTTTGTCAAAATCATCAGCTTTCTGTGTGTACTGTATGCGAACTGGAAAAAAAACAGTGTCAATACACAGCCTTGGTTCTGTAAATAGACATGTTGGTAGCAACGGTGGTTGCACTTTGTTAACAGTTTATAGAGCGAGATTTCTTTTTTCAGCTCATACATACAATACAGAGAGATAGTGGATCGGGGGTACATACGAATATGAATATGAAAAAACAAGCTTTCTCCAGACTGGCTGACTCCATCTTTAAAACCCCCATGGCTGCTCTGACCTCTTGGTGTCCAGAGGGCGGCCGTCACTGCTGACACTGCGTGGTATGGCTGCTCCCCGCTCCAGCCTCTCAGCAGACAGGGTCTTGACCACGGAGCTGCCCAGGCTGACGGCCCGGTTGGGAGTGTGGGGCTGTGGCGAGGCCGTCAGTGACTGCTGAGGACTGCTGGACGTCCTCTGCCACTTGTTGTCTTTCTGGCGGAAGGGGAACTTGTACTCGAAGGAGCCGCTTTCGCTGCTGCTGCCCTTGTAGTCGGACGCAGGCATACGATAGAGCTCTGAGCAGCCCCTGTAGAAAGGGAGGGAGGACATTATTAACTGAGAGTCAAGTGTTGTGTGTGTCTGTGAGAGAGATTTAAAAAGGTCAACAAAGGAACAATAATGACTTCTTCCTTTTTAAATGTTCAGTGTGCATCATGAGGCATCTAGTGGCGAAATTGTAGATTTCAACTATCCGTTGCTAACCCATTTCTTTCTGAGAATATACAGAAGCTACTGTGGACTTCTAAGACAAGAAGATAGTTTCTAAAGATTGCATCATCCACCACTTCCTTAAAGGAATGGTTCAACTCTTTTATTTTTAGCGCTTTACCTCTCTCCGGCTCAGGTAACAGAAACCTTTAACTGTGCCTGCATTTCTGATGAAGTTTGGGGCATAGGTCGCTCGGGTTAGCTTTGCTTAAGCACCGGTAGCCAGTGTTGGGAATAACGCCGTTTAAAATAACGGCGTTAGGTAACGCCGTTCTTTTTTCAGTAACGGGTAATCTAAATAATTACTTTTTCCGTCGTTACAACGCCGTTATCGTTACTGAACGTTAAATGCGGTGCGTTACTATGAATTGGTTGAATAAACGGTGTAATCCGAATGCACCCCTGGCTCCATACTACACAAACTGCTAGTGAGGAGACCGGTGTGTTTTAAGTTGTGTTTTATTCAGTGTGCATGACATTATTATAACTGTCAGTTAGCGCCGTCACGTCAGTCAGCCGGAGCGCCTGTTTAGTGAAGTTTCTTTTTTTTTCTCTCTCTGCTGTGTGAGCGTGCACGTTGCCGCAGTAACCACCTATCAATCCACGGTTGAAACGTGCTCTCCCTGAGTTTGTTTGCATCGCCCTTGTGAGTAAGTGCATGGAGTTTCCTGATCTCTATAAATTATAATTTATGCACGTTATTAAACGGCCACGATTCGCCGGTTGCAACAGCTGTTTAGCGTGTCATCACGAGCCGAATATTGCTACTGTTCTTTTCCTGGGATCTGTATGCTGCTGTGCATGTTAAAGGAACTATTAGTTTATAACTAAGGAAATAAACATAGGATAAATCCTTACTCCTCCTCTCATCGTCTCATGCTTCATAGTCTGACGTTTTTGGCTTTAAGTGGTGTTTTAGCCGACACCCCTGAAGTGAATCCAGTGATATTAGCAGATCAGCACGGTACATTCAGCAGTTTCCTCTAGGCTACTAGGCTACTTTTGTTGAGAACAAAATACTTGAAGTGCAGGACAAACCTCTTGCTGTCTGTTGATGTGCAATAAATATTGAAGGTTGTTCTACTCATTTCAACTGACTTGTGAAAACTGCTCAGAAAAATCCAAATTTGTTGACATAGGCTATAGCAACTTTTTTTTTTCAGTAGGCTAACGCAAATAGTTACTTTCCCTGGTTACTTCTATTATAAAGTAATTCAGTTACTAACTCAGTTACTTTTTGGAACAAGTAGTGAGTAACTATAACTAATTACTTTTTTAAAGTAACGTTCCCAACACTGCCGGTAGCTAAGGGGAGCAGTACTATGCCTATGCTGACAGCAAGAAGATAAACTAAACTAATCCCTTTATCTATTCTATAGTACTTCTTATTCAAACCCACTTTATGTAAAACGTGTAAGACCATATATTTGGTCTGTCTTGTGCAACTGTAGAAACATGGCGGTGCAACATCGCTCCTATATATATATATATATATATATATATATGTATATATATGTATATGTGTATATATATATATATATATATATATATATATATATATATATATATATATATATATATATATATATATATATATATATATATATATATATATATAAATGCTCATTCTAAAGTAAAATATTTACAACAACCTTAATTTCTAAGCAATTATTAATTTTATTTTTCATTTCTACCAAATCTGTTCCGAAAAATGCCAACACATTCTATACACTGTACCTTTAATATGTAGTGTCACAAATAAAACAAATGTTAATTGGCTTGTGCACAAGTTATCCGTATTCTGTGATTTAAAGCAATGGCAATCCTGACGCAACACTGAACTGAACTTGAGGTATGAAAGGGACAGAAAATCTGTTTGGTTGATGAATTCAAAAAGAAAAGAAAAGTCGTCCCATTCCCACCTACCTGCGTGGAGTTGCGTCTTCATGTGGCGGGATGATAACAACACGCACTGTCACTGAGGTCCTTAGGAGGTCAATCATCTGCTCGTGGGTCAGCGTCGCCACGGCAACTTTACAAATTTCAACCAATCGGCTTCCCTGCCGCAGTCCTGCTTGCCACGCGTAGCCATATGGCTCCACCTGTTAGTCACAAAGATTGAATTGCATTGCAGATGAAATGTTGAGATCCTGCACCCTTCCTCCAAACAGTAAATGTCCCAGATAGAAAGTCAAAGTATGCCATGATAGAATAAGGACAGGGGAAAGACATTAAGATTAGTCTATCAGTGCAAACTTAATTATTCCAGAACTAAACCTTATTGGAAATTGATCATTTTCACTTAAAATACATGTATATTTTGTTTTGAATTTGAATTTTGTACAATGTTGTTATACTGGCCAATCTTGAAAGCATTAGGCAACAAGAATACTTTCTCCCTTCATTACCAGCAAACAATTGAAAGCTACAAAATAGGAACTAATTTAATTATAAAAAAATATACAGTCCCCTCCAATAGTATTGGAACGGTGAGGCCAATTCCTTCATTTTTGAAGAATAATGAGCCCGTCCCAGAAGAAGCCTTGCAAGCCCAAGCCATGACATTGCCTCCACCGTGTTTCACAGATGAGCTTGTATGTTTGGGATCATGAGCAGATTCTTTCTTTCTCCAAACTTTAGCCTTTCCATCACTTTGGTAAAGGTTTATCTTGACAACAACACAGTAACACATGATGGCAGCAGCAAAATTAACTCAGAAGTCTACAGAAACATTCGGTCTGCCAATTTAAAGAAAGATGCAATCAAACTGATTGGAAGATCCTTCATCATGCAGCAAGATAATGATCCAAAAAAACTGCAAAAACAACAAAGGAGTTCATCAGGGGCCAGGAATAGAAGGCTTTAGACTGGCCAAGTCAATCTCCAGACTTAAACCCTATAGAGCATGCATGTTACCTGCTAAAAAAGAGACCGAAGGGAGTAACCCCCCAAAACAAACAGCAACTGAATGAGGCCTGGAAAAGCATCACAAAAGAAGAATGCTAAAGTTTGGTGATGTCAATGGGTCACAGGCTTGATGCGGTTATTGCAAGCAAAGGATTTGCGACAAAATATTATGGTTTATTCACTTTAATTTATTTAAAGTCTATCTGTTCCAATACTTTTGCTTGCCTAAAAAATTGGCGTTCCTTTTCAAAAAATGCTATCTTCTAAGTTGTGTATCGGATCCAGATGTTAATACCTGGAAATGAAAGCTGAAATGTTGAGCTATTGTCTCATATCCATCGTTTGGTGTCAAACCCAAATGTTTCCATTCTACAGCAAAAATAAAGGAATTGGCCTCACCGTTCCGATACTATTGGAGGGGACTGTGTGTGTGTGTGTGTGTGTGTGTGTGTGTGTGTGTGTGTGTGTGTGTGTGTGTGTGTGTGTGTGTGTGTGTGTGTGTGTGTGTGTATATATATTAGTGGTGGGCCGTTATCGGCGTTAACGTGCTGCGTTAACGCCAGACTCTTATCGGCGATAAAAAAAATATCGCCGTTAATCTCTTATTCCACCTCCTGTTCGGCTCAGGGAGCCAGTCATTTGTACAGTTCAGTTTAGACTCGGCCGTAATGCTGCTGCACACACACACACACACACACACACACACACACACACACACACACACACACACTCGCTGCATGTCAGAGACGAGGGGCGAAGCTTCTCTCACACACCCGCCGCTCTCTCTCTCCATCACTTGCCCAACGACACAATCGGGTATTGGAACGCAGGGTGGGTGTGTGTGGCCACCGGTCGCCACGTGACTATAAGTTTCCAAGTTTTAAACACTTCTATCTCTTCAACGGCAACGTCACCGTACCCGAATCCTAAATATCCCCATAGCAGACGCTATATTTCATCGGGGGGAAAACTTTGTTTTGCGCCACAGTTGAGCTTAGACTCGGCCGTAATGCTGCTGCACACACACACACACAGACACAGACAGGCACACACACACGCTGCATGTCAGAGACGAGGGGCGCTACAAAAAAGACGAGAGGAGCGGTTGGAGCAGTTGGAGAGTTTAGACACACATGCGCGCACATTTATTTACATAAAATCGCAATCGCAGTCATTTGTGCAGTTATGTAAAATGTTTCACTAAGGAAAATGACAGAAAAAGTAACGCACAGTGACTTTGATGAGTAACTTTAATCTGATTACTGGTTTGGAGATAGTAACGCGTTAGATTACTCGTTACTGAAAAAAGAGGTCCGATGCCGGTAACGCGTTACTAAGTAACATCTTGTTGAACATTATTTATTTTCATCACCAATTATCATAGTAGAACAGCTTCCTCAAGCAGTTTGTGATGCATGTTGGAAACAGGAGATGAGCCCCTGGTCTGATGCGCCACCTGACTTGAGAAACACGTTCTCAAAGACTTACTTTGAGTCATTATTTAGGGAGCACACACATATTATGAAAGAATTCAAATGAGCCATTTTAATCTAGATTAATCTAGATTAATTCCAAAATTAATCTAGATTAATCTAGATTAAAAAAATTAATCTATGCCCACCTCTAATATATATATATATATATATATATATATATATATATATATATATATATATATATCTATGGAGTTGCAAATATATATATATATAAATAAAATATAAATAAAAATAAAATACAAGTAAATAAATAAATGCAAATATAAGAGCAGATCGTCACATTAATTAACGATTAAAAACAGGCTAATAAAGTGTATCCAGATCTGCTATATAAACACATATTCTACGTCAATGAAACTAGATAGATGCTTTTGGAAATGACATTTTCTAGAAGAACATTTAAAGGGTTATGTACAGACAGATACCTCAGCCACAATGCCCTCATAGTTGACATGGAAGCCGAGCTGGCCCAGGCCATTCCGACGGAGGGTCATCTCTGTTGTCTCACAGCCCTTAGTCAGGATCTGGACACAGGGAGGACAGAGGGATCAAAGATGAAGTGACACCATGGATCAGAGGAGACATGGTGAAAAACAACCAAACAGGTCAAGAGGGGAGGAGAAGAAAGTGAGGAGAAAAGGAGATCAAAAAGAAAGAGAAGTGGCCTTGAACTTTCAAACCCTCGGTAAGAATTGCAAAAACAAACTTTATTTTCATGTCTTAAGATCTAATTCTGAGACAATTGGTCTGCAAACGTGCAGGTGTGTGAACATGCTCAGTGGATTCGTACACATACTTTTAAGTTAAAGGAGAGATTTCAACTTAAGTGATCCTTAAGAGACTTATGGCCATATATTAAGATGAATTAGTGCTTTTACAAAAGTGGTTCACCTTTCACCAGATGTGTACACTTATGCACACACACACACACACACACACACACACACACACACACACACACACACACACACACTCTCTCGTGACATATTACAGAAATGAAAGCAGATGTCTCTGTGACACTTTAGGCGGTGTTCACACAGAGATGCTCAGATAAACTTTTGAACCTCATGTTTTACATTGAAGGATGTAACTAGCATCAAGCTAGATGGGGAACACCACTAAGTAGCTGTGCTTTTTGTTCAAAGGAAGTGATCTAGAAACATTTAAAAGTAGTTCAATGTTTAAGCCTGGAGCACATGTCAAGCTGCAAAGGACAAACAATGACTTGACAAAAGATCCATTAAAACCAATCCTCATCTGAGAACTTTTACATTGTGGTTGGTCACAATCATCCCTCTTGCTAGTGATGCACCATCGGCATTAGGGGACCTTGCATGTCACTGTGTGTAGAGATAGTGTTAGCGAAAGCTAATTAAATTCAAACTCATTGGGCGTGCATAAATCATGCTGGAAACTGGCACCTGATGAGAATAGTTATGATGCTCTCTGATGTTTTTGAATGTGTGCGTGGGAGAGGGAGAGAGTACAAAAAAAAGAGTAAAGAGAAAGTGCAAACCAGGAATAAAATGGAGAGAGAGAGCAAAGAGAAAGAAAGACGAGTTCCAAAAAAAGGATGGCCCAAGGCCACTTCCATTCCTCTCTCTAGCATTGAAGAACCCCAAATGATTGAAGATTATCATTAAACGCATAAAATGCATCATGAAAGTGATTCCTGATGTCTGAGTCCTGAGTTAAAAAATGATGTGTGTCTTTTCAAATATGTCTGAATGCATGGATGCAAATCAAAGATGGTGGGCTAAATCCAGGTTATATAAATTCCCAACACCACATACACACACACTGAAGGTTGGGAAACGCTGGGAAATGAATGTGTTCTGTAGCAATGATGATTACATAAGAAGGAAAACACTTTTTTCATAGCCAGTTTCCATGGAAACAGCTAAGGAAGAGCTAGCACCACTTCACTGCTTGTGTAGGTGTATGAGTCATTAGGAGTACATAGTCCAGGAGGGTTTCAAAAACTCTCAATAAAGCTGGGGCCAGTAATGAGACAGCAGCTTGCAAAAATGTTGTCATTCTGGCAGACTGACAGCTCAACGGTGAATAGTAGGAGAGAGTGTGAATGGGCCAGGTAAATTATCAATGGCTGCCAACAGCATTTTTAGTCCATTGTTTTGCTTTCTCAGCCCTTGTCTGCTCACATGACTGGATATTTGTCACCTCAGACATTCTTTGGTCTTATTCTGAGTCGCCCATCAACCATATGGTGTCTGGGTCAATTTTGCAGCATGAATAGAGCCCTATATTTGGGGGGGGGGACAAAAAAAGGACATTCTTTTGAGAGTGAAACACTACACACTCAGTTCTCTTGGCAAGACCTTGGCAACCACTGACCTAATTTGATTTGGTTGCCATGAAAACAAAAAAAAAACAATTGGCAATGGTTGACCCAACAGCAGAAATATAGCAAATAACAACTTTTTTAAACTTGGATCATCATCATCATCATCATCATGAATTTGTGTGTGTGTCTTGTCTTCTTACCTCCAGCCGTTTGATCACCTCTTTGAAATCCTCAGTGTTATTACTGATACTCCTCAGAGAGACGCTTTCTCCGCGCTCGTAGAAAATCCGCAAAGACGCGGGGCTGCCGAGCGTCCAGCTGATCACGTCCTTGACGGCACAGTTAAACACCACGGCTTTAGCCTCCTGCTCCAGCAGAATGAGGAAGTCGTTGGAGAGAGCCAGCAGGGCCTCCAGTTCCCCTCCGGTCCCATGGTCCTCCACGTGAACGGGCCAGGTCACCGCGCCGACGCTGCGCAGCTCGGCCCCTACATACGGCCGACTCTTCTCCTTCTTCTTGTGCGCCAGCGAGATGAAGGGGAACTTCCCAGAGGGGTCGATGGGCGTGCTGGTGGTATGGCGCTCGGCCAGATCGCGCAGGTACTCCTGTCGTGTGCGGGTGGCCATGGCGCGGAACTTCTGCGACTTGTGCGCAGCGTTTTCCGCGTTGATGACCTTGGCCAGCAGGAAGTCGCGGAACACGGAGGACTTGGGGAAGGTTACGCCCTCTGGGATAGGCGGGCCGAAAGAGGGCACGTCTTTGGAACGAGTGACGGCCACACTAAAGAGAAAATTAAAAAGAAAATGATGGAAAAAGGTTAGGTGATACGATACATTGCGGTATGATATGAAATGACACGGTACTATACGATACGATACAATTTATTGTCCCCTAAGGGAAATTTGACTTGGACTCGAGCTGCACTCATTATTAAATGCCCTGACAGCTACAATAAACAAAACTAAATATATGAACACATTTTTCAAATAGTGTTGCACACTTCCCGTGGCAAAAACATTATTGCATGCAACACATATTTCCCTTACCCCACAGTAACATACCATTAAACTATTGCACAACTCTCAAGCAGCATTGTTAGAAGTTGGACAGAGGTAGGAATAATTCTGTTTTTAAAACAGTTAGAGTTTACAGTGAGGGACTCTGTATCGCATGCCAGAGGGCAAAAGCTCATTTTCAGTGTGGAGGATATGTGATGGGGGTTCAGTCACTGTCCTCCGAGCTTGCCTAAGAACAGACTGCTTGTTAATGAACTGGAGGGGCTTGCATTCATTCCTCCCTATCACATTCATGGCAGAGTGAACTAGACGAGCAGGCTTAGTTTTTAGTTCAACAGTCAGGTTGTCATACCAAGCTTACATCCCATATCAGTTGTTCCAGTATTGACCGCAACATGACCAGCTTAGGGTGAGTATTTTGTTCCAACATCACAGATCCTGCAGCTTAGATTCAGTGTTTTTATTACACGGTAAATACAATCAAAATGTCACATCACATCCAAGCTCAAAGAATGTATGGCATCAAGATTGAAAGGGTTTTGAAGAAAGTGCTGCCAGATTCTGAAACAGGGTTTATGTTTGATATAAAGCCTCATGCTGTTTTCTCACTCAAGTATGGGAAAGAGAAATAAATGGCACAATGCTTGACTGGTGTATCATGTGTCAGGACAAAAACATTTGGAGTGAATTTAAAACTGGAAAAAGTCAGCAGACCTAGTTCTAGTCTAACGTCTTTCTCCTCTTCCAAAAATGATCTTTTTGGTCTCTGCTCCAGATCAGTTGTCTACTGATATCTACATCAATCTAAACGTTAATACGTATTAACACATTGGCTAAGATGTGGAGGAATTAGCTTTTTCCCAGTACGGTAGCATACAGGTATACTTCATTTTCCTGTCCTATACCTTTATTTATTTAACCTTTCTACCCTTGCATTAAGTCCCTGCAATGGCCATCTTAGGCTGTTTGCCCTGCCTGGTATATCAGGAACTCGGCTGAACAGCCATGGAGAATAAAGAAGACTTAGGGAGAAGGATGGATAGGTGACTGAGGGGAAAGGAAAATGTGGCTGAGAAAGGAGGACAGTGTGGGGGATTCTGAAAAGACAGGGAAATTATTGCTTTCTGAGGGGGGGAAAAAAAACACAGATTTTTTTCCGGAATGTGAAACAAATAGGATTCACGTGATCTGCTGAATGTCTCAGTCTGAAGCGGTTGACAAAAAAAAAAAAAAAAAAAAAAAAAAGGTTTGAGTGACCTGAATTTGCTTTGTATATGACCATAGAAGGCCTATATCTGTACCTGTCCTACTCTCTTCCTTTCCTAAATGAGATCCGCACACATGTTGACACCAGGATTAATCACTTTGTCTAATAAGCAGCTCAAGTCAATATCTCACCCACATATTTCTAAACATACCTCAGAGACAACCCGTCCTCAGCAGGTGGGTGTTCAATTATAATAATCGTCATATTGTCGACACCTCATTTTAAACCTTTCCTTGTTTGTGACAGACAGGTGGCAAAGGGAAACTTTTTTTTCTTTTTCGATTGAAATTGAACACATACTTTTTATAGTGCAGTGTTGATAAATAAATGCTATGAATAACTTTGGTAGTTGTTATTTTTCCCACGTGGCATTAAGGACAAAAACAAGATGCAAGGAAGGAGGTAGTTGTGTCAATGTGTTTAGTTCACATTCAGTTGATATTCAGTGTAGTTGACACACTTCCGACAGTTTTCTGCTAACAAGTTTGCTCTACCGATTTAAAATGTTATAATAAGTCAGTGTTGTGTTTACAGCTTGTATTTGCTGAACCCAGGTGTCCAAAAAACATGAATGAAAAAAGTAAATTTATATGGCAATAAAGCACAACCAGGTGTTAGACTTCTTACAATTTGAATATCAGGTTTAAGCAGGTGTCATAGCAGCAAGCAAAACAACCATTAATGTGCTACAAAAGACATGAATGATTACTGTATTGTTTTCTCAGCAAATCGTGAGTACAGTGTTTGTAATATTATTTGAGGAATGGTATAAGACTGTCATTTTGGAAATAATCTATTACGATAACGTCAACAAATTAAATCTCATATAAAAATCAACCAGTCACTTTTGCACTGCGTTCCAATTGTTACTAGCTATAAACGACCGAACATCTCTCAAACTGAAGGCCCATACACAAAGTCAAAGGCTTTATTCACCTGCTTTTTCCGTAGATGACAAATGAATCATGCAAAGTTATTACGGAGAGGGGGCATCTAAAGTGGTTACAGGCCGCCTGAACAAATGATTGAAATAGACTGTGACCTTTTCTTTGTATTCTTCTACATCACTACGAACATCACTCAATACATCACACTGAAAGTCTAAAAGCACTTGGGCTGATCTGAAACACCTGTGATTCAGTCCACCAAAGACTTGTGTGACTCATGCAGCAGGACATACTGTGGCCAAGTGATGGAGATGGGGGCGACGACATGTGAAAGCCAGAGAAAAAAGATAGAGCTATAAAACAAGGGAGGGGGGGGCTGCTGTGTGTGATCCGCATGGCAGGAGGTTTTGGCAGTGGAAATGAAAGAGCACATTCCTGTGGTTTTTCAGTGATTTGCGGTCTTATAAATATCCAGTGTGTGGGCAGCTCCACTCTTCCGATATCCACGGCCCAATGCCCACTGAGCCAGGGGAAGAAAAAGAACATGTCAATACCTATTGGAGTGGGTGTACTGTATGTATGGATGGAGATTCGAGGAGGGTTCATTTAACATGTTTTGTCTGCTCGTGCCAACTAGTCTTCAAGGCATAAAATCAACCTTTGTAAAGAGGCGAGTATTTTTTCACACCTTACAAATGTGTTTATTGGGGTCATGCTCAACTTCCCTATTACATCATACTATGTTATGTTTGTTTGTGTAATCTAGTAATTCCCATAACAGTGGAATGCCAAAAAAATGATTGACATTTTGGCATCTATTTTTATAAGCATATGCAGGCATTGAACCCTGAAGACATCTGTAAATTGTTGCAGTGATTTACTGGAAATTCAATGTTCACATTTACTGTTCCACATGTGGTAAGTGTTTGTTTATGCAATGACACAATGTATTCTTAAGAAAAACACCCTCATTTGTCCTTTCAGCAGTTTTCTAATATCTTTGGCAATTTTAGGCTAGTTTTCTGGACCCCATATTGATATAAAAGAGTATGGGGTACAACATTAAAAGATAATTATAACTGATTACATTAAGATATCAGCATTAGCGCATTTCATAAAAATCACAAAACACTGACCTAGTTTACAACATAATCCCGAAAAAAAAATCTAATTCAAAATAAATCTCACCCATTAACAAAGTCTGAGACGATAAATATTGTATGAGCCGACCAACAAAATAGAATAAACACTATTAATTTGATTTTTTTGAGAAAGGAAAAAGGCAAAACATTTTAAAGCCTGAACTGTTACTTTAATGAATACAAGTACTTTAAAGGAGTTAAATTATCTTTGGCATCTATGAGTCGTACTTTAACTCTTAAACCTAAAGTGTCAATTATATTCCTTGAGTGAAATTACTTTTCACTTTGGAAAAAATTATTCACATTTGTGAATTGCAAAAGGCACGTGTAAATACTTTTTGCTCGATATTCACTCTATTGCTGGGCTCTTCTTTGTGTGTGTGAGGTTGCTCAATAATGAAGTAGCCCCATGGGGCACAATTAAGACCTCACACAATGTGCTCAGACAGCAATTAAAACAGCCATTAGTGGAAGAGGGAGAGAGAGTCATAGAGAGCAAGATGAGAGAGAATGACAGAAAGACTAGATAACAAGACTGGGGCAGGAATAAATGAAGAATGAAATGTTCTTCACAGTTGAAAAGTTTAAACAGGAAATAGAGTAGACGCAGGATGTTAATTATGTCTTAAAAATGACACAGGGCTGGTACTTTTTATTTCATATTAGACTTCGCTGACAATGTGATAATACATTGTAAGACGTGGAGTGGGCTTTCAACACTCGCAGCCTACTCTATGATGGGGTTACATAACTGAAAATGAATAAGATATGTAGAACTTTTTGAGGTAACGGATAAAGTGTTATTGTTTCAGTAGTAATGGAAAGTGATTCATAAGAAAAAGTACATGATCCATACTTTTTCAAAATGCTTTTTGTGTACTGACATCAATATGAGATGACATTATGAAATGACCAAATGTTGTACAATAACAGAAAAAATAGGGGACACTTACCTTTAAAAAGTATTAAATATGTTTTAAAACTCAAAAGCAAACTAGCACAAATAAAAGAGTAAACACCAAGACAACTTGTTTATAATTCCATTTCATCACTTTACAGAAAAATAAGCACCAATACAGTAATTGTGTGATCCTTATATTCGGTTTCAGGTATATAAACACACTGTCCTGCCTAACTTGTGGACTACAGTATTGGCTTTTTGAACTCACCATCTTCCAAGTGAAGTCCTGTGAAACCACATTTATTTCATGTAATAAAAGCCAGCCGTACTGTATCTTCTTAACTGTGATAAAACTAAGGCTGAATCCAGCAAACCCACTATAGGACAGCTAGAAACCCAAAAGAGAGGCAACCCATAATAAAACACTATTTTAAAGAAATGATTTGAATGGTTGGGTATAGCTCACCTGTAAGAGCTGTTTTCTGAACATGGGTTATGGGCACGCACGATCACAAAGACATGCTGGAAGTGTGAGCGAATGTTTTTGGGGGTGAAAGGGAGGGCCCCCGGTTCCTGGAACACAATCGTGACGATATCATTCCCAATGTGACGCTTCCGCAGCAACTGGAATGGCACAAATACAGCAGGAGAAACGAGCGTTAGATATTGATTTATATCAGATTAGATAGAAAGAAAATACAGAAAACACTGTGCAAACATATTGAGTTCAACCTCAACCACAGTTAAATGTACACAGCACTCATAGACACCATATAAGTTATTTTCAAATTCTGTATCTATGGCATTAGGCAGACAATTGCTTAACTTAAGATGGGGGAAATTATGTCAACTGTTCACAGCACATTACAGTTGGACCTAGATATCCATTTTACGTTTTCAACTAAAAAGTTACAAATGGCTTGTGGATAAAAACCTCTATGTGTTATAACTGTGAGCCATCCATTGAACATACCTGTTGCTTATTATTGGGTGTGTAGGGCAGCATGGTAGACACATGGAACATGATCTCGTAATCCTTGTAAGTGGTGTGCAAGGAGTGGGTGCCCGTCGAGTCAGCTGAAATAGATACAATTGTACATGTGAATTTCTCACGCTTTAAAAAAAAGCGGGGAAAATGCAATCGTTTTAATTATAAAAGTGGGCTGTAACCCATGTTAGGACACTGTCTATAGGTGGGTTTGGCTTTCATTGTCCGCACAATAACATTTTACAGAAAAAACCTATCTAGACATTTGGAAACAATAGTTACATAAACATCTACCGTTATTAGAAATTGACTAGTTCAAAATATACACTATTTATAAAATATCTGTGAAAAAGGACCATTATTATTACTCATCCCCTGCTGCTGCAAATGCCTGGTGTTCACTGAGCTCTTAACAGTCTCTGGCCCTAAAGAGAGGCACTGCATGTTAATAACCGCCGCTAACAATTTATCAAAGTGCTCTATTCAGAGAACAAAACAGTCACAGGGTGTTCAAAAAGGCCATACTTAACCCAGCTACAGTCATATGAAAACGTTTGGGACCCCTTTCTAATTTTTGTTCATCATTAGCTGGGATTTCAAAGAAGCAAATTCCTTTTCATATATGACATACCTTAGGGAAACAGAAGCAATCAGCAGTGTCATTTTGTTTATTGGAATAATAGAAAATATGCAATAGGCATCATAACAAAATTTGACTGGTGCATAAATTTGGGCACCCCAACAGAAAAATTACATCAGTACTTAGTTGAGTACTTTTCCCTCTGCAGGAATTTGAACTGTGTTAAAGCGGCTACGAGTAACATTTAAATATCTTTTAGAAAGCCTCATATTTCCTCTGTTAATCATAAATTACCTTTAACAGCAAACGAGACCATCAGTGCAAAGAAAGACGTTTTTAAATAGTTTTTATTACTGCTTTTGGTCTGGTCGCACACCCAGTCCGATTTTCGGTTCGCTCGTGCAGGCTCTATGGTCACATATCCGTATTGGTCGCAGATTTCAGTGAGGCGCAGCAACGTGAATTGAGAAGCCTATCCCTCCAGGTGAGGGAAGGGGAGCGGGAGCTTTGTTTGAGACAGTTATTTGTCGTCATAATGACTGATAACGGGGCTGAACCATCAAAGAAAAAATGCAATGAAGAAAAGCTAAAAGGGAGAGTGATATAGGCTACGGGAGGGACCAGGGCGTTGCCAAGCAATGTGTATACAATTTCACGAGAGCGAAACTAGACTGCAGTGTTTACTCACTAAAATACCACTAAAATCAGTGAAAAAAATATCTTCAAAGTTTACTTCTACACTATTAACTTCCAATCCTTTGTCCTGTTAAAAACGAGGCATTTCCAGACTGGTGTGGGTAATATACTCAACAAAAATATAAACGCAACACTTTTGTTTTTGCTCCCATTTTTCATGAGATGGACTTAAAGATCTAAAATTCATTCCAGATACACAATAATACCATTTCTCTCAAACATTGTTCACAAATCTGTCTAAATGTGTGATAGTGAGCACTTCTGCTTTGCTGAGATAATCCATCCCACCTCACAGGTGTGCCACATCAAGATGCTGATCTGACATCATGATTAGTGCACAGGTGTGCCTTAGACTGTCCACAATAAAAGGCCACCCTGAAATGTGCAGTTTTGTCTCACAGCAAAATGCCACAAGCATTGAGGGAGCGTGCAATTGGCATGCTGACAGCAGGAATGTCAACCAGATCTGTTGCTTGTGCATTGAATGTTCATTTCTCCACCATAAGCCGTCTCCAAAGGCGTTTCAGAACTTCGCACAGCCATTGAAGAGGAGTGGACCAACATTCCACAGGCCACAATTGACAATCTGATAAACTCTATGCGAAGAAGATGTGTTGCACTGCATGAGGCAAATGGTGGTCACACCAGATACTGACTGGTTCTGAGTCCCCAGACCCACAATAAAGCAAAAAAATGCACATTTCAGAGTGGCCTTTTATTGTGGACAGTCTAAGGTACACCTGTGCACTAATCATGATGTCAGATCAGCATCTTGATGTGGCACACCTGTGAGGTGGGATGGATTATCTCAGCAAAGCAGAAGTGCTCACTATCACACATTTAGACAGATTTGTGAACAATGTTTGAGAGAAATGGTAATATTGTGTATCTGGAATGAATTTTAGATCTTTAAGTCCATCTCATGAAAAATGGGAGCAAAAACAAAAGTGTTGCGTTTATATTTTTGTTGAGTGTAGAATTATGTTGTTATGAGCAAAAGCTGAATGCTTGTCCCAAAGCTAATAGCTATACACCAGTCAGGCAAAAATACCAATAAAAACATTTCTTTCAGTTTCACTGTTTGAAAAAATCCACTAGTAGCTTCCTATCCGTTGTGTTATTAAAAACGAGGCATAGACTGCTGTGGTTAAGATAAATTAGTGGAGTATGTGCAAAAGCATTCTGTGTTGGTGTATGTAACATTTGTGAGGGCAGATTTATTTGTAACTATCTAATTGATCTGTTTTTTATGTATATCACATCAGTTTAACACATGTGCATTTCCTCCAAGAATGTGCTGACAAAACAGTTGCTTAAACTATTTTAAGGTTTATTGTGGCTGACCACAATAAACCCCTGAGACCTGTTTACTCTATTTACCATCTGTTAGTTGACACCCCCGTTGTTGAAGGGGGCCTTTAAGTACTCTGTCTGACCAAAAGATAGGGTCAGTCCCATCGGGGGCTGACCATGCAGGTTGGAACTTTACTCTGTAACTCTGTTTGTTTTATCTACTTTTATTAAATTGTTTAGATTGAGAAGTTTCAGTTCATTTATTCCCACAAGGTTTAACTGATTAAATACTTCCACGACAACATTCAGGCTGTACTATGGGCATCTTGTCGCTTAGCGGGGAAAGCAACATGGCTGTCGCTCGGAAAATTTTCCAGAGGATCTCGGGGCCGTGGACCAATAAGAAATGGGGGGGTGGGGTTATCATAGACTACTGCACGGTGGAAGTTTCTGGTTACTAATGTGGGGGGGAAGCATGGACATATAAAGAAAATATGGGGATGTGGCTGTGCAGTTTATGACGTCATAAACCGCGAGAATTCTGAACGGAGTATATTGGGGGGAGGGGTGGGGGTTTCAGAAAGGGGGAGAGTGAGAAAAGGAGAGATTGTTATTTTTTTTTATATTTTGGCAGTCTCTAGGCACACCGTGGGCCCATGGATATGTTAGAACACATTTAAAAAGTGCATTTAGAATAATATGTGACCTTTAAATTATGTTAAGAATGGTATAGTTATTTATTAAACAAAGGCTTGGAAAACTGACATAATATGAACATCAATCTTGTTTATAGCTAATGCAGAGGTGGTCAGGCAAAGGAGGGAAAAGGGGAATAAATAGTGGATAATTTTCCTCAATAGAATAATTTGACACCAAAGGCCATCTGTCACATGGCAGTTCATAGACAGGAAACAGAAGAATCACTGAAAGGGATCATAGCAGATTGATACTGGGGGGCAGAAGGAGAAAAATGAATGCAAATATCTAGGGCCTTATTCATATACAATGCATATGGCATCTTCATTTGACATTGGTAAAGTAGTGAAATGAGGCCAAATGTTTTAAAGGGGGAGTCGGCAATTCTGGAGAATGCTTGTTTTCAAAATCACTTTTGTCAAAAACAGTGAATGCCACCTCACAAACTGCTAACTGTCTATGCGGTCTGCAGGATGAAAAGAATCCAGTGTAAATAGACAGCCTAGACCTTGTACACGGGCATGTTGCTAGCTGTGGTGGGCCCCCTTTTTTTACATACCAGTTTACAGAGCCTAGGATGAGGGGTGGATTACTGCACGGGCACACCGGGCACAGGCCCAGGGGCCCAAGGGGGCCCTTAGCCAGAGATACTGATAGTAACTTTTCATGTTGCATAGTCAAATAGCTAGGTCACTGATGTCAATAACAGGGTCCAAAAAGGAATAGCCTCAATATAAGGATACTCTTTAAAATGTAACAAGATAGAAATCATCATGGGCCCCTCAACTAGTAGGGGAGAAATACAAAAGCAAGTTAAAAACAACAGCATTAGTAGCTCTGTCTTAGGGGCTCCATGAGGGGCCTTGAAGTCCCCCTCACACATACAGAAATAAGCTTTCTATGTGTGAATTCTAAATTGTTCATAAAAAGTAGCTATCCACCCTCAATCTGTTGAAATGGGCCCCTCCATCATAGAACATGGGTCTGCAGACCAATCTACTGCTCTGTTTTTACAGTTGCAGAGTAAAGAGTGCTGCCTGTTTAAGAAAAATCTGAAAAATAATGTTCCTTCTGCATCTCAGGATTTGATTGAGCCTCTAAAATTTCCTCTCAAAGTGCACCAAATTGATGCATTTTACTTTAAAAAGGTAAAAGAATTCCAGGGGGGCATGCCCCCGGATCCCCCGACAAGGTGCAGGGTCCCTCCAACAGTATCCCAAAAACATGTATGACAAAATATCGTCGTCAACGAACCTTTATCACGTGACAGAAACGAGACGAGACGCAACATAAATGGTGGTCATGTGACGAAGACTATAATCAAATATATAATGCTTTATTGTTGACGAATAAAAACGGGACTAAATGTAGTTTACAAAAACAAAAACTCTGCTAAAATATCTCTTCATGTTTCTTGACAAAAACGAGAGGACACGAAATGTTATAAGGCTATTTTGTCTCGCCATTATTATTATTTTTGCAATATTTCTGTTTCCTGAGTCTCGGGCTGCAAACAGGCTACGGCTTCAGATTAAAAGCATTTCACTGGCTTAACATGAGCATCTACCTAGACAAACGTGAGTTGGCTTTTATTTTGAAATAGCAGGAAGTTAGCAGGCTACGTTACTTCCTCAATCCCCACTCGCGGAAGGATGGTAATGCAGCTGCGGCGGTGGGTTAACTTTAACGACTAACGGGCTGCAGCCTGAAGTTAATGTATAGGCTAACTGTCAATATGCGGCCAAACGTACTCACGTCATCTTGACTGGATTCCTCTCGGATATTAACCATGACTCCTGTGTTCCCTGCTCTCCTGATACATGCAAAGTCATGTCGAAAAAGTATTCCATTGTTTTCTGAACGAGTAGTAGCACTGTTTGTGGACGTCTATCCATCAAAACTATGACGTAGGTCCTTAGCAACGGTCATGACAGCGGTCTGTCTTGCTGGAAATAACAGACCTGTAGAATGCCGTGATTTACATAGGATTTTCAAAGTGCCATGTAATAAGTTTCAACAAATTCCACTGTATGCAGTCTGTGCTTCCAATCGCATGGTTCAAACCATTTGTGTTATATCTTGTAATACAAAATCTGACTTCAGTTTACGAAGCAATACAAGTCATACACAAACATTTTATTTGCACTTTGTTATTATGTTATTGTAGCTCTAGCATTCAAGTACCTGAATGTAATGTACATTTTTTCTGGCATTGTCATTTGAAGCTATTTTATTTAGGCCTATTTATTTTATGTAAATGTCATTAGAAAGGAAATTTTGAAAAACAAAGAGAAGCTGTCCGAGCTCCACCAGACAGTTTTTCAGGTTGAGGAATCCGGCATTCTTACATGTTTGGTAGCTCAAATAAATATGATGTAAATTCAATCAGAGCGTCTTCCGTGTCTGGAATTGCATGTATTCTTGAGTCTATAAGGTAAAAATAATATAAGATAAGATAACCTTGTTTGACTTGTGAAATGGGGGACTTAAAGAACATTTTGATTTTGGCTGTACTATAGGCCTTCTAGGTACTTGTACTCTATTAACTGGGTTAAATATAATTGCATTACTAAAAAGACTAAAATACAAATGTCATTGACTAAGACTAGACTTAAATGTCATCCGTTTTTGTTGACTAAGACTAGACGAAAATAGTCACAGATAATTCTGACTAAGAGAAGACTAAAAAGCTCAGACTTTTGGTCAACTGAAACTTGACTAGACTAAAAAGAGTTTAGACATGACTAAGACTAATAAAAACTAAAATTACAGTTTGACACAAAGACTAGACTAAAACTAAACTTAAAACAGGCCGCCAAAAACAACACTAACCTGAATGGATAGGGACGAGTGGGGGGCCCTTTAAGAGTTTGTGCCCAAGGGCCCATTATCTCATAATCCGTCTATGCCTAGGATGTGTATTAACAACTGTTTTTTTTTCAGCACACAAACAGTACGGACAGGTAGTGGATTGCGAGGAGATATTCACTGATTTTGACGAACAAGCATTCTCCACAATCGCAGACTCCACCTTTAACTGTCCTTACATAATTCATTTCCGTCTCTTTCCTTATCCTAATGTCACTCCTGATATGTAAAGTGGTTCCGCATTACTTTGAGAGGACATGTATCAAAAGTGTGGATTTGCTGGGCTCTTTGCACACAACAAAGGATGACCCATTTACCTGGTTTACCCACGGTGGCTGGTTTACCCACGGTCTTTGTCTGCTAAAAAAGCCAATTACGAGTGTCTGGTTTCAGAGGACATTAAGTTATCCAAATAGGGTGTTCCAGAGTCATTCTAACCCCAAACATGCCCCCTACCAGGTGACAAATATGCTTCAACTAAAACAAATTGCCTCTTGCTGGTCACACGATCATTGATACACATCACTGCTAGTTAAGGTCCGATTTAGGTCCCATACTATTAGCTGTGCAGCTAGAAATGAATGTGAAATTGCATGTTCAAACATTGAATATATAAAACGCATGTCAGAGGGGCTGGTCAACTGCTACATGCAACAACCCATCAAATGCTGGCTAGGGGACTGAACACAGAACTACTTGAATCAATGACAACTTCTTCTTAGTATGTGTCAATCATAATTTTCCCGTCTACTGTTGATATGGCAGTTTTTTTTTTTTGCCACTGTACTTATTTGAAGACTTGTAATTTCTGAGCATTCACATACTCTTGGTATCCAGCTGGGCCCGGTAGTTGGTGAAGCCTTTGAGTCGAACCCTCTCGCCGAGCAGATGTAGGAACTCCTCCAGAGCGGGGCCGGCTGATTCGTTGTTGTACATCTCTTCCTCACTGCTCTGGTTTGCCATGCAGTACATCACCCCCACTTTACGCTGGAAACTCAACTATAGAGAGAAAAAACACAGTTGGTTGTAAGGAAAATAATGGAAACAGGCTAAATAACTGTAGAAATCACATACACACACACACGCTGGTATTTTAAGAGTAACGAGCTTCCCACAGAAATCATTTCGACATTTTCAGAGGTTAGGTTTGAATCACAGAGAATGAGTATAAGAGCTTGTTCAGTATTTTTGTTCTTGTTTTTTAAGGTCAAGGTGTGCGTGTGTGTGTGTGTGTGTGTGTGTGTGTGTGTGTGTGTGTGTGTGTGTGTCAATATGTCAGGAAGCTTCTCCACTTAAATACCACATAATTGCAGTGACGTGCGGTGAGGTCAGTGAGTGGGTAGGCACTGAGTTCTGAAAGCCAGATTTCTCTAAACCTATATATTGTTAAATCAAAAACAATAAACAACAAACAGGCACGCATGGCCGATTTCAAATAAGTTCCTCCCTTTCTTTCTTTCTTTCTTTCTTTCTTTCTTTCTTTCTTTCTTTCTTTCTTTCTTTCTTTCTTTCTTTCTTTCTTTCTTTCTTTCTTTCTTTCTTTCTTTCTTTTTCTCTCTCTCTCTCTCTCTCTCTCACTCACTCACTCACTCACTCACTCACACAGACGGGACGTATATGAAATGTCACGACGGTGACTTCAGGTTTGCCTGTAGCCTACTGTAGTTTGGTCTAAATGATTAAACATCGCATCCATCGACTTAACGGACCCGTCCCTCACACCGAGGGCTGAAGAAACGTAAGGCAACAAGTCAAACCTTCGCCGATTCAAACTACCGGTACTACTTCTATTCAACTATAAAATAAAAGACAGCATTCATCATTATGTAGGACTACAGCATAACTGATGGCAACTCCACTCCATAAACTTTATCTTAATAGATAAAGTACCAGTAGCATATGCCCCATGGACCTGTCCAGCATCAGAATGTAACCATTTATCCACATTACAGAGCTTAGGTTTGTCCTTCAGTAACAATGAAAACACAACTGCTCAATTGAATATAAAATGCAGAATGGATTGCTCTCGGTATCAATTCATCCAACTTTATTATTAAATAAACCCCAAAAAAGTGTCTGACTCACCAATCTGACTCCCTGGCTGTAGAAATAAGCAAGACGATAGTAATCCAGTGACAGTCTGACTGGCAGCACAGCTAGCGAGCATCCTTCCGTTCATGTAGGCTACCTGTCCGTTTGAAATGCTCGAACATTGTGTGTCCCTGTTGCTGCTGTACACCGTCCAAGGCTGGCGCAGGCCTTTCTCTTGCTATTCATTCTGTTCCCTTTTAAATTATAATCCAATTTGTTAAAATTCCTCCAGTCTGAAATATCTGCGGGCACGGACACGGCAGCTGCAATGTTGGTTGCGTTCCGAATCGCATACTCTTTCTTTTTTCTATTCTACATACTACATCCGACGATAAAAAGAATCTAGTTAGGATGCAGTAGGCATACTATTGGGACATACTTTTCTCTCTTATTTCATCATAACATTGCGCCTTGATCTTGCATCTTGCTTTTATATCCGTCGCATCCCCGTTTGTTTTCATAATGGAGGCTTCGTCGATGTGACGTCACTTCACGTGCGCACTGGATTGTGGGTCAGAATCGCCCAAATAGGATGCACTTTTCAACACTAACAATCTTGGACGCATGAAGTAGGACATCCGGGTACTTCTAACCATCCTAAATCTGGCCACAAGAATCGGGACATCCTAAATCTTTTTTCTACATACTATATAGTAGAAAGTATGCGTTTCGGAACGCAACCTTTGACTTAAAAATCCGCGGGGGTAACGCGACATGAATGAGCATAGCCAACGTAATGACGTTGGACTAAGCTGCGTAAATGTCTAGTAATATCTCCATTTTAATTGGTCCATGAATGATATGTAACGTAAAGGCTTATGTGGCATACCATTTACGTAAAAAAAGTACAAAGAATTCTGCTTATTTGCGTACATGTTAAATAATACAGAATAAAGTGCGCATGCGCGAAAACTTTTTTTTTCTTGCCGTCCACAATGAATAGGCGCAAAAGCACTGATTCTTTGCCGTACATAATGAATGGGAAACAGCAAAAGCACAATATTTATTTGGCGTTACTAACTGCCACCTTTCTAATCAAAACGTCTACACTTTTTTAAAGTAATCGCGGATTACATGTAAAGATCGAAATAATTAACAGTAATAATACAAATATAAGTTTATTAAATAAAAAAAATATTTTATTTTATTTTTATTTTTTTGCACACGGCGCCATGGTAGGCACTGCCTACCTTGCCTACCCTGACCGCACGTCACTGAATAATTGTCTGTTGTAGTGTATGGTTGAATAGAGCCAAAACGACAAAAGAAAATAATTTATAATAAAATAATTCTGTTCACAAAGAGACATCCCCTATTTGGAAGAAGAAGAAGAAGAAAAAACACCTACACATTACTTTAATTCATAATGTCACATAAAATAAAAGTGAATAATGTACTGTACATAGTGCAGCAATGATGATAGCAATCTTAGTCATGCTATCTTTCCAATTGGCTCACTGTGACTCCTTACCGCCTGCTCATCCAGCTTCATTAGCTGCTCAGTGACCTTGGGTGTGTTGAGGGCCAGGCGCAGGCAGTGTGCATTGAGCTCAGGCACCAGGTGTTCCAGCACTTCTTTGAGGGGCAGGCCTCGAGCCAGACCGTGCTTGGATGTGGAAGGTACTGCATCTTCCAGGATAGAGCCCCTCAGGGTATTCAGCTGGCGAGAGAGAAAGAAAATAGGAAATGCCAGAGTGAGGGGAACAACAGATTTATTTTTTCTTAGGTTGGGTCAGAAACCAAAACCAACCATTTGCAGTCAACTGCGGAACAGGCTTAAATATCATAGTTAGTATAAACTGTAATATCATTTGACATTTAACACCTTATGCTGATGCCGACGAGCTTGTTATATTTTTCGAGACTTGCATTGACTTGGTCTGGAGTGTTCTTCGTGGTAGTTGTGTGCCTCCAATAATTATTATCAAAATCATACAGTAAACTAGCCTTAGAGTGAAAACCCACTGTTGTACTATTATGACTTAATAAAGTGTATGAATAGATAAAGCATCAAAGTCATTTTTCATTCCATTTTTATCCTTGGGGTAGAATACTTGATGATTTCTTGGGGACACTTTTAATCAAAGTACTATACCATGTGGAACATTTTATAACATTAATCTAAGTTTTATCTTTAGAGCACATTTCACTGCACAACTGCTGAGGTTTAGTCACAATAACATAACCAGACTTATTCTAGTTAAATCAATGTTTCCTGCTTACATGATTCTTCTATTTGTTCTGAACGTGTTGGCTGGGTCCCTCCCTTTCTGCTCCGTACAGTGTGTTGGTTCTTTCAAAATATCCATTTTAACTAGCTATAACAGCAAAACTAGCCGTACAGCCATTAGTAGACAACTAGTACGTCAATCTCAGGAGAATTGCAAGGAAGCGTGATAATTCAATTCAATTTACAACATAATAGGGAAAAACGGGCCATTTCTGCCACCAGGACATTTTCTCTGCTGGTTTGAAGAAAACTAGGTGTGGAGAACTGTCTGGCTAAGTGAGAAAAAAACAATGCTGCTGTATTCCCTAGTATGAATAGTTATGCTTCAGGTTAAAAAACACTAGAGGAAGATGTCCATGAATAAATCAGTAGAAATGTGAAAGGACCAGGACCTGAACGGATGCAGACGGATATCCGTAGTGGCCCTAAATCGCTTAACGATCACTCATATGTATTGTGTTGTGGCATAGGTCTAATGTTGTTGCACCCTTAAGGTTGAAGCATCCGAAGAGAAGCATTTCTCCTTCAAGAGAGGACAATATCTGTCCTCGGTGGACACTGCACTCATCCCTTTGACATGGGTGCATCCCACTCACTCCCACAAAAACACACACACACACACACACACACACACACACACACATACAGTATATCTATCTATACCTGCCCAGCTCCCTGCCCCGAAAACTAGCAATTAGAGAGCAGAGAGAGGGAGGTAATAGAAGGGGAGAGAAAAATTGAGGGAAACACACAGCACAGTGGGCCGTGCGTCATCCCAAGAGATTGCAAGGGCTATTACTCATGGTGTGCTTCAGTACGAGAGCGATGCTTTTTCCTCCTCTACTCAAATACCTTTGGCGCTATTTTAGTCTCGTTTAGCTGCGAACTGGCACAGCTCAGTCCTTCACAGATGAAGGCTGACAAAGATGGTAGGTGGGCGTTCAGCTCACAGAAAAAGAGGAAATGGATCTCTGCCTCTAGTGTGTCTATAGGAAGATATGCAGCAAAGCCAAAGGGATTTAAACAATATCTCAATTCACTGTAAATTACACAGATTGACCATTGTGTAAACAATTGGGAGAATACATTACAATTTAAGCCAAACTTGCAATAATTTGAGGTGGTGTTAAGGACTGGAGGCGTTGGCATCTAAAGGCCTGAGCCGCATCTGTTAACCTTCAACTGAAGCTTTTATAATGTCTCCCTGCGACTGGGTTTTTTTTTTTTTTTCAATAAGCAAGGCTGAGTGCCTGATACGCTAACTCCTACACAATTTGAACTCATAAGCGCTTCACTGTAACAAAACCTCAGAACAGGATGTACAATATATTGACATGTTTGTGGACATGAACATTTATAGCTCCGGAGAGAACAGCTACAAATAGTTTATTCTTTTGAAAAAAAAAAATGTAATTACAAATCATTGAACACAACACATCTAGCTAATAAAGCACAATATAGCCTACAGTATGTCACTACATGTTGATAGTTAGCGTTTATTTGAATGTACCTCACTGGTTCGGAAGATGACCCTGTAGCTATACTGCTGGCCATGCTCCTTGTGTTCATCCAACTTCTCCCTCCTTAGACTCACTGCCACTGGGCCCAGGTTCTCATCCACCCCCAGGTAGTTCCAGTGTTCTATGGGGTGGAAAGGAATGGCATATTAGGCAGGGGATTGACAGAAAGCGATGCAGTGAAAGAGAGGATCAAATTTAAAGGACAGCTTCGCATCTTCACCCAAAATCAACCCTCTTATTCCTAGTGGAATCCAGAACGCAGTATTTGCATGAATACGGAAAAATGTGCAGCACAGTTGAAGCTCTGTTGTAAGACCCACAATAATGGGGGGAATTTTCTATATTTATATTTATTTTTTGTATTTAAATGTACAATCAACAGATTTTAACATACAACTTCCACAGCAGAGATGTCGAAAGAGCTATCAAAAGTCAATAATTATGAGTCTAAAAACCCTATAATACCCTATGTTGCTCACCTCTGAGGTAGAAGTATTTTCGGTAGTAATAGGCGCCAAGGTCAACATGTTCCACAATGTATCTTTTGGACCTGTCAGCGTGTTGGCTTGGACCGTCCTTGGCTGCCTCCAACACAGCTACACCAGCATTGGTAAAATGAGTAGTGAGGGTGGAATCCAAAGGTCCTTCTTCTGCACTTCCAGGAGAATTGTTTGAACTCCCACCACTACCTATGCTGCCCTGCTGTAGTATGGAAGAGAAGGACGAGGCAAAGCATGTCAATTGACGAACACATTTTTACATTTAATATTCTGTGCATCTTTAACATTCATTTATTTTTTATGAGATTTTAAATCTTAGATTCTCAAAATTGATCGAACGTTAAGAAATCAATTTAGGTGGAAATGGAAGAAATCCCATTGAGTTATCTTTAGGGGAATTGCAAGAAACTACATTAAGATATAAACTTTATAAAATGTTATCATCCTATTTTGCATGAAACTTACCTGTTGAGCAGGAGAGATGTTCCTCTCACCCTCTCCACCAATCTCGTTCCTGAAACAAGGGCAGCTGAGCACCACATCATTGCTCTTGTCGTCACCAGGGTCTAGGGCAGGGTTGGTACCGTGTCCTCCTGCCCCCTCCTTGCTCAGCTCCTCTTGTGAACCACAGGGTGACCCATAACCTCCACTCTGATTGGAGGAGAGGGAGGACGAAGCAGAGGCGGCAGCAGCAGCCGAAGCACCGGTAGTGGTGTTCTTCCGTTTAGACCCAGTTTGCCGACTTTGGATTACCTCATTGAGGTCAAAGAGTAAAGACTGGACGTCGAAATGGGCAAAGCCTTTTTGGCACAACCAGGGCTTTGGAGGTGGGCCACTGTCATCCCCTTTCCCCCCATCTTCAACATCAGAGCCAGCCCTCGACGTGTCGCCCTCCACCTTCACACTGCGCAGCTTACGGAATATTGACTCTCCCCCAGTCTCTGACTTTGACCTCCTCTTTAAGTGCTTCTCTCGATCCTTCAGCCGACTGGCAGGACTTCCTTTGGCCGGCCCGTCTGGCAGGTCCAGGGCAGCCTGTTTGATTGGGGCCACGGTGAGTAGCTCCGTTAGCCTATCTGGAGCTGGGCTTCTCTGATCGGGGGCCTCATGGGACTGGTATCCCTTTAGCATGTCAAAGAAGCTCTCTCCTGACACGCCATGTTTGTCTATGGACGAAGTGCTGCCATACTCGCGGTGCATAGGCGTCCAACCGGAGAAGGACCAGCCCTCGTTACCGTCAACATCCAGCTCACTGATAGTTATATCGCTGTTGCTGCGCTGGCGTATGCGCCTCATGCCTTTGCGAGGTGAGCCCTGATAGCCGTCCGGCGACAGGAAGCGATTGTCCTTTCCCTTGCTATGCATCTTGTTCTTCAGTGTGTTGTGGATGTTGCGCAGCATGGAATGGTCCTGCGGGCTTATCAGGTGGCCCAGCTTGGCGGACAGATTGCTGTGGGCTGTGACGGCTGACCCCCCCCCTCCTCCTCCACTGCCACCACTACCACCACTTCCTCCTCCTCCACCACTTCCTCCTCCTCCCCCTCCTACAAGTCTTTCTCTATCTCCACTCCCTGATCCTGAAGAGCTGGTGGTGTTTGTGGAGCTGGGTGAGTCTGCGTCCACGGTGATGTGCCAAAGACCCCCGCCCCCGCCATCTTTTCTCGGGGGCCAATCCGCCACACGAGCCCGAACCCCCATCTTGGGCACACCGGGATTGGTGCCGGTGTTGGAGGAAGAGGGGATGTGGGCGCTCTCACTGCGAGGTGGTGGAGCCCCTCCATTGGGCAGTCGCAGGCGGCGGGTGTAGAACTCGTCAGAAGCCGGCACCGAGCCCCCGACCGAGGTCTGAGAACGCTTCAGACTGGTCATGGTGGAGATGGGGAAAAGGTGTGGGGGAGGGGGAAGGTAGGGATGGGCTGCTGGTGGCTTTAGAGTAGGGTCAACATAATGCCCACTGAGTGAAGTGACCGGAGAGCCTCACGGACGCATTTGGTTCTGCACGAAAGAGCAAAGAAAGAGCAAACATGAATAAGTCTCAATGGAGAATAAATAACTAACAAAAGATTTTATATCAATGGTCTTCAATAATGCTAAATTGTTTAGCTCTTTTATAGGTGGGGAATACAGTGTCCAGAGAACGCTTGTTTATACGTGCCGAGCGTTGACCTAGACGAGCCAGGTGTTGCCTGCCCCTAGCAACTGTTTTACAGAGCCTCGGCTGTGTATCAAAACCCAACTTCAGCGCAGACACACTACGGACAGGTAGCGGATAGTAGTAGATATAAAGCCGATTTTGACAAACAATGTTCTGGATTAACATGACTGAGTATGCCTTTGATGAAGGCCTTGGATTTATTCCTGTTAAGTATTTGTTCATCTTTCTGGCGACTTAAAAAAGTAATATTATATGCGTTTGGTTGTAATTCTTGTTGTCATCACCAGAGGTGTCCTGTGTCTTTCTTATTACGACTGAATAAAGCCATGACAGTTAACCTAGCCATCAAATACATTGGACAGTTCTCACGCCCACACAATTTGGAATTTTGCTTGAAAGGCTCAAGGGCACAGGGAGATTACTGTAATATAAAACAAAATGTAGAAAAACAGCATTTCATGTGTATGAGCAGATTTGGGTCATTTAGTCAGTCAAAAAAGGAAGAGACAGCTGTTGCCTTACACAGCCATTAAAAACAGAGATAAGGAAAGATTTTGGTTTGCTTGAGTACGTGTTTGTCTATTGGCCTGTCCATAATAGTGCACTACCTCACTCTTCCAGACCACACTTTGTATCACCATGGCGATAAGGACTCACAATGCATGTTTCTGTGAGTGTGTGTGAATGTATGTGTGTGAGACAGAGAGAGAGAACAGGATGATTTATTCCATCTTACAGATCTCACTGCAAACAGTTTCTGAAAGTCAATACATTACTTTTGTGGTTTTCAAATGCTATTATTAATATCTGAAACAGAACCGACTATCACTCCCATACTCTAGGGTTGTGTCAGACTGTATTCATATGACTACGGCCTCTCTACTATAATGCTGTTTGTGAATTGTTAAGATACGTCTGCTTGAGCAGCATGACAAACACTTACAGGCTCAACTCAAAAGTAGAACTCTCTTTTCAGTCATACCAGTGTCACAGTCGATTCCAATTTGCAGACACTACAGTACTTCTCTGACTTGTGTTGTCCGAAAGATTTTTATATGGTAAAAGTGCCTTTCAGATTTCTGTTGGAGAACATACAGTATATATGAAAAGCGGAATTAATCGTTTTACCTCAAATAAAGTCCAACGTAGGATTAGGATTTAAACAGGTAATCGGGTATAGTCTGGTGCAAGTATCCAACAATGTAAAGAATAATATGGTGTGTTAATGGGAGAGTTTTTCTTCATCATATACTGTGCAAGATCATTTGATCTCCGACATCCAGACAGATTTCTGCACCTGTCAGTATGAACAAAATCTTCCAAATGTTGCTGTGTCAATCCTGCTGCCTCTCTGCTCGACATAAATCAAAGCAGCAACCAATCCCATCAGTGTTTAATTATCCTTGACACCACATCAGAGAGCTCATCAAAAATGTGTTATGTGCAAAACATTACAGATGACAAGTGTCTTTGAAGCTGTTTAGAAGTGGCTTCTTGTACCAAAAAAAAAAAACACAAAAAGCAACAATGCATTACCCATTGCTAAGGGCCAAACAGGACTCTGAAATCCCACTCAAAAAGGGGTATTGCCAATAACTACCTCAAGAGTGCCTTTTACCTTTCTCCGCTTAGGACTGGGCTGTACTCTTTAATGAGAGTTGGAAACAGTGAAGGAGAAACAGTTCGAGAAGAGGTTGAGAGGGCAGTTCATTGCACTGCAACATTAGGGTGAAGGCTGGGAATTGAAATGCATGAATGTTGAATGAGGACTAGCGTGCCTATGTGCACTCGCAGAGAACCAATTACTCTGACAGATAGTGAATAACCTTTAGCAGTGTCTGAATGAGGTCCATTCTTGAGGTAAATATGTAGCAACAAAGCTCGATGCAGGTTAGTGCTGCCAAGGTTGGCTGCTGACCCAGGTAACCGGAAACAGTAAACAAAAAGGACTCCTTGCATCTTGGCTAGGACCAATACAGTAGTTCTCTACGGAGAAGATTGCAAATATTTTGTAAAGTAAATAGACAGGATTGGGTAGGGGCGCCCTTAGCTCAGTTGGTAGGGCGTCCCCCCCCGGGCCGGGCCCAGCAGCAGACCCGGGTTCG
The DNA here is from genome assembly GCA_949357725.1 of Hyperoplus immaculatus. Classification (NCBI taxonomy): domain Eukaryota; kingdom Metazoa; phylum Chordata; class Actinopteri; order Uranoscopiformes; family Ammodytidae; genus Hyperoplus; species Hyperoplus immaculatus. The sequence continues at coordinate 11,655,426 of OX442368.1, forward strand.
ATTCCCGCCTGCGGTCGTTCTCTGCATGTCACTCCCCTCTCTGCCCCATTTCACCTCTGTCTCTCTGCACTGTCAATAAAGCATAAAAATGCCAAAAAGTATCTTAAAAAAAAAAAAAAAAAAAAAAAAAAAGACAGGATATGGTTACTACTGGTTTATGTACATTGAAGGGCCAAGGCTGCTGTTAATAGTATTGAATCATTTGTTGATTTTCAGAGGGATTTCCTTACATAACTTCTGATTATACCCGGGGTACTATGAATAAAATGTAATAAAGGTGTGTTGAGTAATATGTCTACGTCTTTGACATTTATACATAAACTGCAAAGGCTACGAGACGCGGTGGCTACAACAGTATAAAGCTATTGTTAAGCAGCACAGAGTGTGCTACATGTATGGGCACTGAATTAGCTCCAGTGCACAGTGAGTCACACACACCTGACAATTACTGCAGATAACCATTGCTACTAAGTGACTGACTGAGAGAGACTACTGAAAAGAGAGGTCACAAAGAAGTTGAGCAGTGTGTGTGTGTGTGTGTGTGTGTGTGTGTGTGTGTGTGTGTGTGTGTGTGTTCGCGTGTGTGTCTGTCTGTGTAGCTTAGGTGTAAAGACTGACACCCATTATCTTCATGTAAATTGGAACCGGTTAATATTTTTGGACAATTGCAGGGTGAATCAGTGTTTGACATTCAATAATCAGCCTGTATTGTAGTTACAGAAAATGGACAGATTTTTCTAGACATGTGCAATCATGGAGCATTTATTTAATATAGTAATTATATATTAATAGTATATTATAGAAGTACAGAGGAACAACACATTTTCAAGAAAGAGAAGAAGAAACATATACAAGCTAGAGTGAATTGTGCTATTTTGGTGAATACAGTATACACCTGTTTCCCCAGACAGAACTCATTACAACACCAACTGGTGAGTCAAGTCAAGTCCAGTCATGTTTTTATCTGTACTAGCTACACTTACATTGTGTCGAGCAGACCCAGCCCAAGCTCTTAAGGAGAAAAAAGGAGAGAAAAAATAAGCCTTTGGACATACAGAGTATTATACAAGGACACTTTCAATAGAAAGTTCAAAAAGAGATCCCCTTTCTTGGATGTGTGGGGGTACAATATAAGTTGTAGGTGGTAAAATGGTAATTTAAACAGAAAGCAAAAGACACTGATGTAAACTTTAACAGTATTTCCTCTCAAACACCTGCTGTCAATATGCTCCTGGGCATAGGTGTGACTGTCAAGGCAAGATATTAAGGTGAGTGAGTGAGCACATGCATTTGTTCACAGGTGGGTGTACGAACACCAAATGTAACACAAAGAGCCACGGGACCAAAACAAAGATGGAAAAGATCCCAAACCAGCTCATGACTCAGGCATTCAGTGTGCACCCACATGTGTGTCATACACAAAATGACACCGAAACAAACGTCCCGGATTATAAGAAATGTTGCATCAGATTTGTTTTTTCTTTGTCGCCCATCTAATTTTTCCCAGGCTCAGCGGCAGTAGTGTCTCAGTTGGTTTAAACTTTGCATCAGTGGCAAAACATCAAACTCTTCAGTTCACTCTTCAACTACTAGTAGCCCAGTGTCAATGAATGCTACACAGCCATTTGAAAGCCAAACAGCTTTTTTTCATCTGAGCATGTCTGAGTTAAGATGACAAGATGGCAGAGGGAAGATAAGGAGAAAAATACATACATCAAACATTATTCTCTTTGAAAGCCGCCAGGCAGCAGGAAGTCCAATGTGTTGAGCGCTTCAGCTCAGAGCCTTTCAAAGTAAAATTTTAATTGTGTGGAAAGATAAACATTCCCTCGGCTGGGGTCTCCCTCCTATAGCTGACTGAAATGTAAAAAGGGCCTTTTTAGATGCTCTGAAGTCTGCCTGTTGTTGTCTTTTTCTCTTGAGTGTGAAATTGCGAAGGCGTTTCTAAGGCACACACTTTACTTTCCCCGAGTATCACAGTGAACAGCAATGCAGGCAGTGGGAGGAGATGAGTATGGAGATTTGGCCGCATTATGAGAAAGAGGTAGGGTGTGTGTGTGTGTGTGTGTGTGTGTGTGTGTGTGCTTGCATGCGCGTGTTAGTTACAATAGTTAGAGTAAGTAGCTTTAATAGTGGAATATATTAATTGTTTAGGTTAGGTGAGGTTTTGTACAAGGACAAATGTAAAACTCTTTACAGTTTCATACCAACATATAAAGAGACTTCTGAAATGCCCAAATACTGAGCGCGGACCCTTCTGAAAGATACAATGTTGTTGTCCTACGTTTTCATTCATAATACAAACTAAGGCTAATTTAGGCCAGGTGCATGTTCTGCTCTTCATCAGTGAGTTTGCATAGATTATCAAAACAGATGTTTTTGAACGTCTCATTTCCATATTCGTGACTCATTTCTTCATGGCTCCATTGCCATTTGCATTAGATTCATTGTGAACCATGAGACTTCTTTACTGCGTTTCTCACCAAAGCTGGCAAATGCTTATGCTTTATAATAAAGGAATATTCTCACCTGGCCTTGGTCTCCCCTTTGACTGTAGCTGCGTGGATCTCTTGTACACACAAAGCACCTACAAAGACAAAGAAGAAGAAAAAGTTAAATACTGCTACGATCAACCTCAAACTACATCCATTTTTGCCTAATTAACATTGATATAATAGTATGATATATTCAAAATCACAAGAGAATGGAAAATGCAGCAATATCTATCAGCCGATCAAGTCAAACCTATAGCTTGGGTGAAGTGAAGGACCGGATATGAACTTTTGTTTGGTGGAGTCATTGAAGTGACATATTCTCAAACAATAATGTGCTGATGGCAGCTTCTTATATCTTTTTTGCATTATATTTCATATACTTTTCTAAATTAAATCTGTAATGAAGTTTAGATGATCACAAAGGGTATCGTTATCCTGGGAAATTTCTCTAGTGGACATACCACACAGAGTTGCCACTTTATTAGGTGAACCCAGTTAAAATGAATGCATCAATAAATGGTAACTTTATGCAGTTTATATTGTTGTTTAAACTGTTTATGAGGGTGGTTGAAGTCAACTTTATGGTCGTTTTTTAAAGCTGTTTTTTTGTGGTGCTCTTAAACTTTATTGCTTTATGCTGAGAAGGATTTTTATTATATCATCCAACCACTTTATAAAATGCCTGTGGGCAAATTAAATTGTGAAAAAATAGATCCCATGAGGTGTTTATTATATCAAAAGTTTTCAGTGTCTCCCATTTATTTGTTGTTAAACGGCATGGAATTGTTCAATTATTCTTGCTAGCTTGTTAGCTTTTGAATGCACAGCTTTTAGGTGTCACACATCAGTTAACATGTCAACACACTGTCCATACTAGATCCCTAGGGGCTCACAACTATGATGATGCCTCTTTCTATTAGCCAAAGGAGAGATATGAGTGATAGGAAATGGTGGGGGGGGGGGAAACAGGATGGGGTTTTCAGAGGGGAGAGGGACCGAGGATAAGTACCACTTTGTGTTTTAGGTCCCCTGTGTTGTAACAATGACACAAATAGCTAGGGCCTTCCTATGTCCACTGTGTGCAAAGTGTTTGGGGGGTATGTGTGTGTGTGTGTGTACACGTTCTATAGTGGTACACATAGTATATTGAGGATACAGTATATACAGGGTGAGGGGGTTTACCCTTTACATCACTTGCTTTACCATCACACACTTAACACACACTTCCTTGCCTTCCTTCCCACTGTGTTCCAGGGGTCCAAGATCCCACTTCTCTGTACTTCCATTGTGAAATATATTGTTTACACATTCACGTTCTTAAACATTACACTCCTTTATCAAGTTAAAACAAATACATTCATAAAATGTAAATGGAGAAGTATTAAAACTATAATAAATACGTGTTGGTTTGTTCGGATGTATGGAAGGCAAAAAATAAAGAATGTCTGAAAAAGGTTTCAAATTTCTCACGTGTTGTTTAATGAATCAATGCACAGGACAGCGTATGCAGAGACAGCCAAGGTGTAAGTCAAAAAAGAAAGTGAAGTGCCTCTTCTACAGCAAGGCATTATATTATCTCTAAACAGGGTGGCAATTTATTGTTGCCATGTGTGTTCCGGGACCATCCTCTTCGTTCCTGACGTCCGCTGCTGAACTTTACTGAAGTAGGGTTAGCTTCCCAGCCTTGAACTGTATCTAAAGCTTGGTGAACCGAGTGAGAAACTATGAGAGGAATTTTGTTATAAAGCAGATACATCACATTGCCCTCTCGGCTTATCTTATGGGAAAGTTCTACAACAAGATTTATGCTACTTAAAGGTCACATATTATGCTAAATGCACCTTTTAAATGTGTTCCAACATATCCATGGGTCCACGGTGTGCCTAGAGACTGCCAAAATATAAAAAAAATAACAACCTCTCCTTTTCTCACTCTCCCCCTTTCTGAAACCCCCACCCCTTCCCCCCAATATACTCCGTTCAGAATTCTCGCGGTTTATGACGTCATAAACTGCACAGCCACATCCCCATATTTCCTTTATATGTCCATGCTTCCCCCACCACATTAGCAGTAGTCTATGATAACCCCACCCCCCCCCCATTTCTTATTGGTCCACGGCTCCGAGATCCGATGGAAAATTTTCCGAGTGACAGCCATGTTGCTTTCCCCGCTAAGCGACAAGATGCCCATAGTAGCTTACAGCCTGAATGTTACATACACCAACACAGAATGCTTTTGCTCATACTCCACTAATTTATCTTAACCACAGCAGTCTATGCCTCGTTTTTAATAACACAACGGATAGGAAGCTACTTTTGGGTTTTTTCAAACAGTGAAACTGAAAGAAATGTTTTTATTGGTATTTTTCCCTGACTGGTGTATAGCTATTTAGCTTTGTGACAAGCATTCAGCTTTTGCTCATAAAAACATACAGTCATATGAAAAAGTTTGGGAACCCCTCTCAGCCGGCATTATAATTGACTCTGCTTTCACAAAAAAAAATATAAAAGTGGTATGTCTTTAACTTACCAGGAACAGCTAAGTACTGGGATGTTTTCCAAACAAAGATTTTTTGAAAAGCAGTATTTGGTTGTATGAAATAAGATAAAATCTGAAAAAATGGCTGTGCAAAAATATAGGAACCCTTGTGGTTTTGTTGATTTTAATGCCTGTAACAGCATGTAAAACTGATGACTTTAAACACAAAGTTGGTTGGATTATGTTGTTAAGCCTTGAACCTAATAGAAATGTCTGTTTAATCATGAGAAAATGTATTTTAGGTGCCTAAATGCAAGTTGCACTTCTCTTTGACTCTCTGCTGAAGTGAGACAGAATGGGATCATCAAAACAGCTCCCAAAAGATCTGAAAAACAAAGATTGTTCATTGTCATGGTTTAGGGGAAGGCTACAAGAAGCTTTCCCAAAGGTTTCAATTGTCAATTTCGACTGTAGGGAACGTTGTCAGGAAATGGAAGGACACAGGCATAGTGGCAGTTAAACCCAGGCATGGCAGACCAAGAAAAAAACAGGAGCGGCATAGGTGGAGGATTGTGAGAATGGTTGCACACAACCCACAGATCACCTCCAAAGACCTGCAAGAACATTTGGCTGCAGATTGTGTATCTGTACATCGTTCAACAATTCAGCGCAATTTGCACCAAAACATCTGCTTTTTATAAAGACCAAATAACTTAATTTTTGTCTCATCAGTCCAAAGCATTTTCTTCCAATATGAAGCTGGCTTGTCTAAATGAGCTTTTGCATACTCCATGCAACTGTATCTGTGGCGTGGGCGCAGAAAGGGCTTCCTTCTCATCACCCGGCCATACAGATGTTTTGGTGCAAATTGCACTGAATTGTAGAACCATGTACAGATACACAATCTGCAGCCAGATGTTCTTGCAGGTCTTTGGAGGTGATCTTTGGGTTGTGTGCAACCATTCTCACAATCCGCCGCATATGCCGCTCTTGTACTTTTCTTGGTATGCTAGACCTGGGTTTAACTGCAACTGTGCCTGTGTCCTTCCATTCCCTGACAACGTTCCCTACAGTAGAAATTGACAATTGAAACCTTTGGGAAAGCTTCTTGTAGCCTTCCCCTAAACCATGACAATGAATAATCTTTGTTTTTAAGATCTTTTGGGAGCTGTTTTGATGATCGCATTCTGTCTCACTTCTGCAGAGAGTCAAAGAGAAGTGGAACTTGCATTTAGGCACCTAAAATACATTTTATCATGATTAAACAGACCTTTATATGAGGTTCAAGGCTTAACAACATAATCCAACCAATTTTGTGTTTAAAGTCCTCAGTTTTACATGCTGTTACATGCATTAAAATCAGCAAGACCACAAGGGTTCCCATATCTTTGCACAGCCAGTTTTTCACATTTTATTTAATTTCATAAAACTAAATACTGCTTTTCAAAAAATCTTTGTTTGGAAAACATCCCAGTACTTAGCTGTTCCTGGTAAATGAAAGACATACCACTTTTATCTTTTTTGTGTGGAAGCAGAGTCAATTATAATGCCGGCTGAGAGGGGTTCCCAAACTTTTTCATATGACTGTAATTATATTACCCACACCAGTCTGGAAATGCCTCGTTTTTAACAGGACAAAGGATTGGAACTTAATAGTGTGGAAGTCAACTTTGAAGATATTTTTTCACTAATTTTAGTGGTATTTTTAGTTTATTTTATCGTCTGAGTCTTATTTTTAGCGTTAGCGCCCATGTAGCTTCGGTTGTAGCACCAAGTTTTGCTCTTAACACGCTGTTTATATTCCCCACAGCAGTCTGAAAATGACTCGTTTTTAACATGACAAAGGATGGGAAGATATTCCTGTAGAAATCAAACTTTGAAGCTACTGTTTTCACTGATTTTAATCATGTCAGGTGGCTGACATGGCTTAGCTCCGGCCGGGTAAACACTGTGTTCGCAGTCACGCAGTCTCTCTCTAGTATCGCGAGAGCATGGCAGAGACAGTGGGAAAGCCCTATGTACATATAAAGAAAGCCCGGCAGAGAGGTGGGAGGGGCCAGCCAGATCGCACAAATATAGGTCATCCTGAGACCAGAGGACAATCAGGGTATAGAGGCTTGCTACAATAAATGATCTGAACGGGTTTTTCAGCAAACATCTAAAAAAATAAGTATTAGGGACTACTTAGACCATATAAAATTGACAGCAAAGTGCATAATATGTGAGTTTTAACTCCCTTCTCCTCAAGCTGTCCCTGCTCAGGGCCTGGAATGAGAGAGCATTTTAAATCACAAGTTAAGAATATATCGATTGTTCAATTGATTATATATGAGTAAATGCAAATTAATGATGGGGGCTATAACATCATTAATATTTAGAAAATAAAATCCTGACAGAAGATATCTGACCAAATATACAGAATTGATTCAAAATAAATATATACATACAAACACAGTAGTTTGTTTGACATGCATTACATAATATCTTTGTGGAGCTGACAATGTTCAACTTTTACTGACATGAAAAGTGTTGTTGTTGTACTGGTTTGTACAATACTACTCACACTAATGAATGTACGTCTGCTGTTATTTTGGCAATGCCAGTTTATCCCTATCCAAACAAAGCCCACATGAGCTACTGTTGGCTTTAAATCATTCGTACAGGACAGTGGTGTATCTGGGTTTGCGTGAGCTCTGATGAATCAGGTCGATAAAGCCAATCGCCATCGTGACAGGCCGATTTATTATTTATGGCAACAGAGAGGATTTTGGGAGGGTGGGGGCTGGCGGGTTAATCTGTTATTCATATATTGACAATAGTGATGTAACTAGATAAAGCTAACACAGATCATTTAACATTTGTAAAACTGGCCAAATGTTTTACTGGTCAGATGTAGAACAAACATGTTTAACTGGCAACTGTAAGGTTCGCTTTAGTCAAGCTGACATTAAAGGTGGAGTCAGCGATTCTGGAGAATGCTTGTTGAAAAATCACTTATTTTTTTTCCAATCAAAAACAAAAGTGAATATCTCCTCATGATCAGTTACATGTGCGTTCTGTATGTGTGCTGAAAATTGTTTTGTGTTGATACACAGCCTAGGCTCTGTAAACTGTTATGTAAACAAAACAAGGGAGCCCCATATCTAGCAACATTCCCGTTAACAAAGCCTAGGCAATGTATTAAAACTGCATTTTTTTCCCACCACACACACAGCACATACAGGTAGAAGATCGCGAGGAGATATTTACAGATTTTCAAAAAAGTGATTTGACAACAAGCATTCTCGAAAATAACTGATCACAACTTTAAATTGTTTTGGCATACATGTACTAGATTTGTTCGCGTTTTGACAGTATACGGATTGTGCATGAGGTACAGGATAATTTTGTACTGTTAAGTTGGTGGTATATGCTGCCATGTAGGGATGGGCATAATTAATCGATCATTGATCGTTAAGAATATTGTCGATCACGTGAAATTGTTATCGATCATATAGCCGTTGTGTTGCACAGTGTGAGTCCGGCAGCACAGAGATACTTAGCACAGGGAGATACTTAACTGGTAGTAGAAGACAACAGAACAGGCTCAGGCAGCAGCCTGCGAGCTGCTGTAGATGTCAAAACATAAACAGGAAGAAGTCAAGGCGAAGTTTGGCATCGGACAGCTTCAGCTTTAGAACCGAAAATATCTAAGGCTGTGTTCCGAAAGCCATACTAACGTCCTACATCCTACATACTCAACATCTATATACAACATGCGAGGTGCGTCGAAACGTTTTCATTTGAAGTATACTCAAGCAATAAAGAATTTCTTCTTCTTCTTATAAGATCCCGGCCGTTTAGATGCTGTTTAGCGTATTGCCTCCCTCCACAGGTTAGATATAGAACTAGATTTGTACATACAGTCCTGTGTTGTGCAGGAAATGCAGAATTGTAAAAAAAAGAATAAAAAAAAACCTTCCTTGTCGTTTGAAAAGACACGATGCATTGTGGGGCGGTTGAGTAGAAAAAGTATCCAATCGATCCTTATCCAAAATCTTCCCGGAAGTTAGTACTCATCCGGGAATTTCTTGCATACCCAAACTTGCATACCCAATCGTCACATACTCAAATTGAAGTCCAAATGAGTACGAGTAGGACGTTAGTATGGCTTTCCGAACACAGCCTAAGTTCATTAAGCATTGTGAAACCTTGTATAAGTACAACACTTAAACAAACCGAATTATGTACCACTTGTACATTGAAGCCTACATCCGACCCCGTTTACCATGTCACGTTAGCGCCGCTAGCATTAGCGGCTAACTTTAGCGTCTATGCTTTCCTACTTCGCCTTCATCAGGGTACTAATTTGCACATTTTAGGAAGTAACGTTAGGTCCTTTACCACTCAGAGAAACGTGCCGTGCCCTTATGCAGTCATTATGTGTTTAAACTTTAAAGGTATCGTAGCATTGGCTCATTGTTGGCTCATAGCCTCGGGCTTTAACCAAGATCTTGGAATAAAGATGTAATTGAGTAAAAACCTCTTGTATACAGTCTGTAGTGGCCATTTGTCCTCAATAAAACAATAACTTGAAAATAAAGAAATCAAACAAAACAACGTAATCAAAATAGCCACTGAGGCACTAGGGGGACGAATCTTACGCAGGGTAGGGAAAAGAGTCCACTGTCCAGTCAGGAATTTGCGTTCTGAAGGTTTATTTTCCGATCTTTACAAGCAAACAAAGCACATGTACATCAGCGTGGAACTGGCCGCTTCATCTCCTTTGTCTCTCTCGTGCAGCTGGTAAAAAACCATAACCCTACCCAGTGCCTGTCTCACCCATGCCTGCCTACCTCTATATATAGGCACCTGGTGCGCCACAACTGGCCACTAATTGCAAAACAAAAGCATAAACATAAAATAATAAACTATTTTATATTAAGTCAAAAAACTAAATAAATGTTTTATAATTAAATCGGACAAATGAATAGCTCCAACATTCTGGCCCCTAATTGGGGAAAGTGTAAACACACAATTACTTAAATCCATAAGGGGAGCTATTCTCTCTATCTGCCCCTACGTTTTAGACTATATTCTATTGTCTTCTTCCCGATAGCTGGAGGGGTAGTGCTGAAAGAGAAAAATAAAAGAGTGAAGACAGGACAGATGGAGAAAAAGAAAGAATATTGTCCATTGTCTCATGCCATAGCCTCCAGGAGCAGGCATATCTTGGTCACAGGTCTTTCCAACATGCTGGTCTTGGTTTGGATGCAGAAGGAGCGGACCGCTTCTATGGAGCCCGACTTTGTACTCAGAACTTTGCCAATCAACCGTGGGGGCTGTAGCATCAGCAATGATGACAAGTTTTCCTTGTGAGAAGTTTCTTTGATAAGCCAAGTATTGTCTTTCTTGCATGTAGAATTGGCACTTGTGATCCAGTATTTCTGTCTAAGTCTATACAGCATATGGTTTCTACCATCATGTCCAAATTGTTGATGAATGTGGTTTGTGGCCTTATCTGCATATTTGACAATGGTATTCACTCTTGTTTCTCTTTTGACCTCGGGGTCATCAGCAGGAAGCACAGCTGGATCCATGTCAGCTACAGGCCACTCCTGCCTAAACTTTATCCATTTTTCAAATTTCCTCTTCAAACCCTGGAGCTGCTGTTCAGCCACACAGTGATTATTTGGTAGCACAGGGTCTTCTTTTCTGAAGGGCAAGTCTATGCAGTTATGAGCATTCTTAATTTCTGTTGTACTTTTCGTAATCCCCATAAATGTAATGTCCTCTCTTGACAACTCCAACTGCTCCTCTAATGCGTTCTCCTTAAAGTCTTGGTTGTATTGTTTGCTGGGCAGTTCCTCCAGGTGTGTCACAGAGATACCGTTTGTTGTAACAACAGAGCAGCCAGTCTTCACTTGGGTATTATTTCCACCACGAAGTGGTCCATTAATGACCCAGCCGACTCTTGTTCGGACAGCATATGGTCCTTCGCCTGGGCTGTTGATCAGCTCCCAGGGTTCCATCACTTTAGCTGCATCAGTGCCGATGAGCAAATCCACTTCTGCATTAATATCATGAAGCTTTACATTCCTCAGATAAGACCACTTTTCAACATCTTCTTGACGTGGAATGTTCAGCCTGGACCCCGGCATAGTATTTTGAGTTAAGGTATTAGGCAACTCAATAAAATCATTGGCATCCATACCAGACACTTCCAAACCAGTCAATATGGTGGTGCCCACAATCCTTTGTTGGCCCATTGTGCTTAGTAGGATGTTGGCTGGCTTGCCTTTCAAGCCCAACTTCTCTGCCAAACTGACTGTACAGAATGTACCGGAACCCCACGGGTCCAGAAATGCATACGTCTGCACAATTGTGTTACTCATGTAGGCTTTAACTTTGACTGCAAGAATGGAAAAGACAGTATTGTCCTCATCACCGGCCCCTATATGCCCACATGTCTGAGGCGGTCCAGGTGAAACGCTTAATGAAGAACTCACAAATGCTTGTATTTCTTTAAAGGATGTACCTCTATCCTTTATCTCAATGTGAAGTACTGAGGGATGCAATCCAAGCGACTCCTGCAGTCTTTACTTAAGTGGCCAGGCTTTAGGCAACCAAAACAAATTCCCTTTTCCTTTATGAAACATATCTTGTCCTGATGCATCTTCATCTTAAATAGTGAGCATTTCTCCATCGAGTGAGTTGTTTGTTGGCAAAATAAACAGCAATTGATGTTACCTTCAGTAGAAGAGGATATGCTTTTGTTGGCCTCATAGCTTCTATCTCCTACATTCACTGCAGTTATGCTAGCAAATGTGCTTCTTTCTTTCCTTTGATTTGCATAATCTGTGTTGGGGGCTTGTTTGTGGCTGAAAGGTTGTGATTCTTGAATGTTGCCAAAAAGCGGGTGAGAAACAATCTTGACTTGTTTCTCCAAAAAGGTCACAAGGTCAGTGAACACAACTTGTCCTCTTTTTCTCCTGCAGATCACATGCAACCGTCCTCCATCTTTCCCTTAGCTTATAGGGCAGTTTCAAGATAATGTTTCTGAGGTTGGATGGCATATCCAACTCCTTCATATACACAATTTGCTGTGTTAAATTTGCACAACCTCGAAGAAAGAGTGAAAACGATTGAAGTGCTTCCACATGTTCTGTTTTAATGGGTGGCCAGTTGTGAATTTTTTCCATATAAGCTGTAGCAATTTTATGTTCATTTCCAAAATGCTCGGTCAGAAGGGATTTAGCTGTTTTGATTTGAGCAGGGGGGAGATGATGACAGCTCTTCACCAGGTCCCTGGGCTGACCCCTGGTGTACTGTTCCAAAAAATGCAGACGGTCACTCCAATTATTTGTTTTTCCTTCTACGCCAACTTCAAAAGCTCTGATGAAAGATTGAAACTGCAGCGGATCACCATCAAACACATGAATATTTCTTACTGGCAGAGCAGATGATAAATTTTGCTGAACCAGTAATGTTGTGATGTCATTCTGACGCTGCATGATGTTCACAATATAATTTTGTGTGTTATGGTTGCCTCCTAGATTGAGATAGGATTCACATCCAAACTGTTGAGCATCATGAACCATTTGTGTGCCTTGTGCTTGAATATTTGTTGCAGGTCTGAAGTCAACTTGTGTCACAGCCGTTTGTTTAGGCCTGACAACCAACCCTGGAGACTGTGGTTCACCCAACATTTCACTTTTATTTGCATTTTTTGGGACAAAAAAATGTGCATGTGGATTCAGTTGGGTTGTAATTTGAGCTGAGTTCCTTTCAAAATAAGAGCTCATTCCATTGGATGCTTTAGAACCACACTTTGAGTTTACTTCCAGCACATAAAGTTTTGCATTGGCTGCTGCCAGTTTGGTTTCCAAAGCATGCCTTTCCTTTTCTTTTCTTTTCTTAGTTCCTCTTCCTTGGCTTTCAGAGAATGTTTCTTTGTTAATGCAGCCAGTCGCTCTGTTAGTGCTGCTCTATCAGATTCAACTTTTATTCTGGCAGAGAAAGTGGTTGATGATGCTTTGGATACATGAGAATTGGCTTTGTACTGAGACCCGTTAGGATATGAAATGTTTGAAACACTGTCCTCTGGATTAATCCCATCAGAAGCAACACCTTGGTTATCTGGAGGTTCATTAACCTTTTCTTTAGTTAGCACATATGGGTGACCGGCATCAGATAACCACTTCTTGGCTTCTTCTGTAAAATCACAAAACGTTTTCATTTTTGCATGGAAATAATTATCTTGTCTTTCAACTTCACTCTTTGGCAGTCTATGGTAAAAACGCTGTATTTTGGATGTTCTGTTGGCATTTTCTAATAGGTAAAAAGATAACGATTAATCGATAATTGATTGTTAATTTTCCCGATGATCGATCAATGAAATTTCTTAAAATGCCCATCCCTGCCATGGAAATTTTTCTGCTCCGTTTCATTCTGCTGAGTAACTCCCAATAAATAACAAGCGCATTTAGTTCAAGGTCCATACAGCATAAGAAGGCCGAGTGGCTGCTACATGGACCGATGAGGCACAACATAAAAATTATTTTAGCATAAGACGTCCTTGCCCACTTGGTATACAGAGTAACAACTAACAAAAGGTCAAATCTTTGATTCAAATGTGAGGTTTAATCACTTGTCTGACATTTCCAAAACTGCAGTGATAATGCGTGTACAATACTCTGGCCTCATCAGTACTAAAATTGGTCAGACTGAAAAGTTATTAAGGTCATATTTTCAACTTCTGAAAGCCATAACTGCTGCTCCAACTGCTACACTCTGATCGTAATATAATGATGCATCTCATTACTAATTGGCCCATGGGGGCGGGTGGGGGGCTGCTTCTTGATGCCTGCTGCTTGATTTCCTGTGGACAACATGCTTTAACAGACAGAGGTTGCTGTGATGTTACTTTGCACTACAAAGTAGATGTTATACATGGTGTGTATGGTTCTTATAGTGTCTGAAAACTGCAATACCCAGATCTGACCCTAGGGTTCACAAAATTAGTACCAAAAAGCTAACTGGATAATCTGAAGAAAAAAAATCCATTTGAATCTCAGCATTTTCAAGCCAGACGTTCCTGTGTTTCTTTGAGAAACACCTTGGCAAATGCTGACATTTACTTCAAAACACATGCCGTCACACCTTATTCACTCTCGAGTGTCTCCATTAGACGATAAATAAGTAAAGAGTGGATAGCGCACACATGCACTCAGACATACATGGACTGAACAAGGGTCTTCCCGTCTGAGAGGTTCCAATCCATTTACCACAGTCTTGTTTCCATACCTAAAAATAAGAAAGTGACACCAACCAAGCTGCAGGCATCGTGTTTTTAAGTATACTGTTCAGACTCACAGGGATTTGGCAACAGCTGCATGATGTGAGTGAGTGAGTGAGTGAGTGAGTGAGTGAGTGAGTGAGTGAGTGAGTGAGTGAGTGAGTGAGTGAGTGAGTGAGTGAGTGAGTGAGTGAATAACATTTATTTGTATTTGTTCTGCAATCTAAACAAGATCGAGGACCAGACCTGCTTGCAATGATTAACATCTTGTTCATTATTTTCACTCAAAAAAATCTTCTTCCACGAAATTTGCCTTCATCAGCCTACATGAAAGTAGCCAGCTAGAAAGAGGCAAGTGGTCAGTCATTAAGACAAAATTGGCCTTGAGGAATTCTCTGAATTACAATTGAGCAGTTAAGCGCATCAATGCTTCAAAAGAGAATCGCAATGCCCAACCCTACTTGTCCGTGCATTTGTATCCGTTACTATTAAAAATAAACCCATAAAAGTTGGAGTCAGCGACACTGTAGAATGCTTGTTTTCAATACCTTAATACCTTTTGTCAAAATCAGTGAACATCTCCTCAAGATCCGCAACCTGTCAGTACTGTGAGTGCGCAGGAAAAAAATCCAGTTCTTAAAACACAGCCTAGGGCACTGTAAACTGGTATGTGAATAAATGTAAACAAATAGGGCCCACTGTAGTAAGCAACATGCCCGTTTACAGAGCCTAGGCTGTCTATTTACACTGGATTTTTTCTTTCGGCGCACACACATTACGGACAGGTAGCGGATCATGAGGAGATATTCGCTGTTTTTGACAAAGTGATTTTGACAAGTGTTCTACAAAATCACTGTCACCACCTTTTAATTATGGTAAAATGTTGCATCCTATAAGCACTGTAGCCTATTGCTCTGTCTTCATCCATTGAAATTACAATTAAATAACACGAAATGACGTGAAGAATGAAGAAGAGTCAAACCCATTCTTGGCGGAAGGATCAGTCAGCTGTGCTAAGGCAGCCGCAATGGAGCCACCTGGTCCTCTGCAAGAGCCACCTCCGCAACACCACAAAAAGCCCTCTAATCTGTGCCAATCACATGACGCTAAAGAGCCATTTGCTGTTGAATTGGGCACCAGTACACTCCCCCTCCTCATTTCAACAGCCGCATCAAACCCCCAACGTTTATATATAATAAAATAAAATATTTGAAAAAGACAGGCTTAGCAGTGAGGGTGACAGAACAAGGGGAAAAGGAACTGTGGTGTAATAAGATGGTGGCTGGGGGCTGACATACTGTCGAGAGCTACAGAAAGGGAGTGAAGAGAAGAGATATGCAGGGTAAAATGACAAATTTGATAAATTAAAAGAGAAGTGAGTTTAAGAATGGGGACATTTTGGAAAAAAAACGTACACAAACTCAAACACGCAAATGGAGGATGCATAGGGTAAGTGAGAAAGCAATATGAGTCACAGCTGTACACTCAATCCTGGTAAGGTGCAGCACAACTCAAATGATTTTTTTCTTTTAAAGGTCTCTCTCATGTACACAAGGTAACCCATCTGATGCCTCATAAAAATACCGAGACACAAAAGTTCAGAGATGGAGGGAGAAAGCTGGGGACAGAACAGGTATGTGGATGTAAATGTTTCCAAGCCGCTGTCTGTCTGCAGCAATCTGATGTGCATTCTTATTTACTTCTTATTCTTATATTACAAATGTAAGATTTGTTATTATTGGTTTATATATTGTGGCATTAAGCACATATTCTTTACACTTGTTTTTGTTTCTATTCTAAATTGGAGCAACTGTAACACACTGAATTTCCCCCAAGGGATCTATACAGTATTTCTGATTCTGATTCTAATCTCAAGCACAGGTGACTTCTTTGGTCACGGAGAGAGAAAGCCATGATTTACAGGCATCAGAAAAGAGCTGCGGTTTTTCCAAAATGGCGCTGCTGTGCGTGGGCAACAGTGAGCTGAACAGCACTGCAGTAAGGAGAGGAGTGAGGGGGACTGAAGGCAGCCCACTCTATGCCAGAAGACGCAGGAGGATAAATATGGACAGCAATGCAGATAAAAAAAAAATGACAAATATTCATGGGAAATGTGAATGAAGCCACAGCGGAATTCTACGGATACCCAGCTGAGCTCTCAATCTTAGAGTAGTACGTCCAAATTTAAGTGCACCTTTTTGTCTCCATTTCAGGCCTTTGAGCATGTGAAAAAAAATATATTTCTTATCCGAACAGTATTCAAAATGGAAACACCTGCAAAACAGCTGCATCAGAGGAAATCTTACATCTAACCTCCTCTCATTTTAAATGCCGATATAGCTGATCACACAGCACAGGTCTTGTAATTAACCTGTATATTTACGTTCATTTTGTCGGACTAATTTGCAATGATGAAATTATGATTTTTATCAGCATAGCAGCTGATCACAGCAGTGACTGACTGCTGGTTGGCAGGATGTGGAATGTCCTAGTCTGGCAGCAGAAATTAAATAAATAAATATGTAAAATGAGAAAAGCTATAGTGCTAGAGTGTATAGTTATGGGCTAAAATTCACATGGGTAGAACAAACAACCCTAATAAATCCCCATTAAAAACAAGAAATGCACCTAAGTGCAACCTAATGGGCAACAAAAGCTACATAAAACTATAACAAATGCACATTTCTGACTGAATATAACAAGATGTGATTCTGTAAATCACATTTAATATGAGTCGAGTAGATCATATCAATATTAAGGAGGCGTTTTAGAGGGTCTCTTGCGAATATGATATGTGTACACATTTTTATGAATGAAATACTGGATTCCCAAAAGCAATCATTGCTGTTTATGTATAACAACGCTTTCTTGTTACTTACTAGTCGACATTTACAGCAAAAAGGGTTGGGATTATTTTGGTCGGCCTATTTATCTGAGAGGCTTAAATAATAGAAACTACTGTATACTATATGGCCTTTGGATAGATGGATCATAGTGCAAGGAGCAAGTCAGACACCTTTTGACCAAGATTAGTTACGGGTTATGACAACAAATTAATGCATGATTAAATCAGAAGAGGGAAAAACGACAAATTAAATGTGAAGTAGCTTTTGAATACTTCGAAAGGTGTAGAAAACGTTAAACAGCTGACTGTAATGCGCAGTGAATATTACTAATGTATAGCACCTTTCATACAAGAAATACAGCTCAAATTGCATTACAGGAAGGATATCGTATACTGAGAGCGTCACTTGACAAATAAACATGAATGAACATTAAAAAAACTGGGAGAGAATGCCACAATTAATGGAAAAAAAAATATGGAAATGAAAAACCCCCTTGATAATTATCTTATTATAAAGTAAGGAAACCCTGTTCCTTGATGTTGCTTCCGACACAACGCTGTGCCAGCGCTTTCTTTTCAGCCAAGGAAGCCGTCTCATATTCCAACAGGAAACACATCGCGGGCCACTTCCTGCTTCCCCTGAGGAAGTGACAGGTCAGACAGGGAATGGGTAAGCCAGTCGCTCTCGAGACTGAAGTCGGGGGGGAGTGATTTTCAAGAAAAAAGAAAAAACGCCTACACACTGGTTCTGCACAAGCTCAAAAGAAGGCAGATATTATTAAAATGTTTTTAGTCTTTCATCAAGGTTGCTGTTTTCTCCTTTCAGGTTGATGTGAATATCTCCATACTACCAGTTTTATTTTATCCCTGGTTAGTTGTTCTAACTATGAATAGCTTTAGCAGTATACCTTCTCATTTGACACACATCTTTGCCACTTCCACAGAGGTTCTAGATGGGTGACGATCATAATTCACAGCTTTTATGCATTACTTCAAAGTTCAACATTTAAGGATTTAAAAGGAGGTTCCTAAATAAGTTTCCCAGAATTCATTCAGTCCTTGTTGTTACACATCACTAGTAGATTTGACAAATGTTTTATTTACCGCGCCTCTACTTTTATATCCACAGCTTAGAGCCCCCTAGATTGTGAAGCTTTTGTGACATCCGCTTTAGAAAAATGCTATATAAATAGAATGAACGGCACAATAGAGGATAAGTAAAGATACCATACTTTCCACACATTTCAAGACTGCACTGGAGGTACTGCCACACAAACCAGTTTTCTTGTAAAAACACAAGCTATGCTAACTAACAAAATGGAACAGAAACAGTCAAGGTGTTTTGCTTCCACATTTCCTTAATTCTTTCTTCTTATTTGCTCATCAATCTATAACTGAAATAATGATGTATTGCAGCTTTACACATCACAGCAGGTTAACCCCTGGAGAATGTGACAGTGATCTTGCACCAATGTGATCTCTCACTTCAAACCTTATCTGGAACAAAACGTACTTTTCTTAATGTGCTGCAGAGGAGATTTTAATTGGAGCAAATGATAGTGTTTATATGTTTGTTTGGGAAATACATATCAAAGGTAACACAGACACGTTGACAACATAGATCCACGTGTTTTCATGATGATTGCTTGAATCAGCCCATACACACAACACAATTGGCGGATTTTAAGGAAGGCGCTGTTCAAAGGAGCACTATACCGTTTCAGGGATGCAGGATTTGTTTACAAGTCATTTTTAGAATTGAGAATTCTATAACCATAAATACAAATAAAAAAATATGTTGAGGCACCTTGAGTGTTCCAGGGATCCAAATGTCCTGAGAGGAAAGTTTTTTATTCAGTTATTGAGAATATACCTTAGAAAATATTCACTTCTCTGACACGCCCAAAGTTACATACTCTCTTTTTAGCGTATCATTATATTCATCCAGAACATTCTCAAAACATACTTGAGAAAGCTATGCCTGTACTAGATCATCTGTAGAACCACCTCAAACAGGCAAACTTGTCATAACTTTAACATTAGTCATGGTGGAAGGAAACATAGCCATAATGAGCCTCATCTGGTTCGATCTAAAACGTTTGATATTATTTTTCAAAGCCTTTTCTTTTTGTTTACCGCGGCCCTTATCCACAAAGGATGTAAAAGGTGGTGGCTTGAATAGGATCCATGTGCCCCCGGAATACACTCATTTGCTGAAATTGACATAAGGCAGCAATGACACAGGCTATTGTCAAAAACCGACTCACCGCTAACAGACCCTGGCCGGTGGCAGTAAGGAATAAATTGCAGCATTTGTATTGGGGCTCTTTCTGACAGGTATAGGCTGAGGTGTTTTTTTTTCTCCCAATTACAGAAGGAAAAGGGATGAGGCAGGATAAGGCGGGCCACTAGAACAGATCCTAATGAGGAGGACGTGGTACTATTGCTGCACGACAGTGGAGAGACACACGCTCATTTGTGCCCACCGCGAGTGGTGATATTCGATTGGTTATAGAAATCGGCCAGAATGAAGTGGTGCAGAGAGACTGACAGAGGGGAATGGAGAGATGGAAACGGAGAGATAATGGAAGTGTGAAGGATTGATTCCTCACTCAATGTGTGAGAGCATGTGGGAGGCGATGAGATGCTGAGAACTAGAGTGGGAACCGGAGAGAGACGGATATACAGCAAGTGAGCGAGTGAGTGAGTAGTCAGCCCATCAATTCAACCAGCCCCTCACTCCCCTTTTCTTTCCATCTAATCTAATCCTCTCCATCTTTTTTTGTCGGCCTCAATTATAACAAAAAAACACCTAGAAGAGAGCACCAGGGCAACCATCCATAATGATACACATCCTCAAAGTACAGCCTGGCCGCATGCAAACCCATCTATGCCGACGATACAACTTCAAGGCTTGAAAGCTTTTACTAGGAGCAGAACAAAAACCTGGGGGAACCATACAAAGTAGAAAAAAGTGAGTGTGTTCAAGTCCATTTCCATTCAGACCACACTAAATAAGCTTGGAGTCTATTGTACAACACTGAATGCATGTGGAATGGAACAACCTTTTACATACGGATACATTGGTACGTTTTTCAACAGGTTCAGTTCTCTTTCACAGCTATTTAAGCAAACGAGAATGCTTGCATTAGCGACGTGTGAATGTTCTTATCACTCATTGGTCTAAAACTAAGGGAAGTAGTCTCCCTCATCCCGTAATGCATAGCGTAGCTGTCTATGGGAGCTTGTTTAATTCAAAAATACTCCCTTGCTTCCTGCAGTTGGGTCGAATTAAGTCCACTCATGTTCTAACCACAAACCACAGTTTGTTTGGAATTGTACCAAGAAGACCACCTCTTCAACAAGGTCTCGGTCCGCTAGTTTGGGACGGTTTTGGTGCAAACCAGAGTAGGATTGCTGTATTCTAACCTGCGCAAACCAACCCAAGGAAAGGTGGAAACCAAACCCAGTATGTTTCAATCAAACAGAACAAGGCAGTTTTTGAAAGCGACCTCAGTCACTCGATCTGAACATTCCTTGCCCAGTGATGGTTTCTCCTTAACTGAGTGTGATTGGAATATTTGAAACAAGAAACGGCTTTAAAAGTAGCTTAAAGTTTAAAAGTTGGCATGTTTTCTTGCTTAAAAAGATACAGGAAAAATTGTTTAGTCTCCGTAAGTGTCAATGCTTCAAATCAACCTCTAATGACCTTGAAACTGATGTGTGTGGCCTCGGTTGACTTTGCATGTTCAGTCATAAGTATGTTTTGGATGCAATGTGGTTATAAATTAGATCCAACCGCAGTTATTTTATAAGAGGCAAAAATCCATTATTGTCCAAGATTTAAAAAGCAAGCATAAAGAAATTCCACCGAGTCCAGTAGCATGTGGATATTAAAATAAGATCTAACAGGACATGGTGTTTGAGCTGCTTCATAAATAAACCATCTCAAACGCTTCATTTGTTTTCTCTCTCTCTATTTGATCCCTCTGATTACATTCCTCTCTTCCACTTTCTATTATCTTCTCTGTCTATCTTCCCTGGTGTGTTTTTCTTTCACTCTCCGTGCTATCTCTCATTCCTAGGTCTTTCTCCCCCTCTCTCATTTATACTTGTGTGTGAATATAGTAGTGTCTGTAACTATGTGTCTATGTGTGTGAGTGTGTGCGTGGGAGGAGAGGAGAGGAGAGCAGCATTGATGGCTAGAGGGGGAGGTGAGAGAGAGGGAGAAAAAAAACAAGTGAGAGGGAAAGAAACGGAGAGAAAGAGAAGCAAAGCATTTACTGGAACAAAACATGCTGTTTCAATCTCAGATAAGGGCCGCCTACTCACTACTTTTTATCTCAAACGCAGATTACTCCTCATTTTTACAGAATATATTATTCGCTTAGTTTTATCTTACCTTGTTTAAAAAGTCCAAGACAACCAGGGCATTATTCTTTGGCGATTCCAACCGAACTACATTAGATTTACTAGACCCACCATCTGTCCAGTGTAGTGCACATTTATATCTCATCAGATGGAATTAACTTTTTAGTGTTATGAAAGGTTAATTAATTGACTGTGGACCATATTAATCAGTTGTGCCTTTCTGTCACAACCAGTGATAATGGGCTGAAACAAATTCTCCAGAAAGTGGAGTAGCAGCAGTATTGAACCATGTGTTGATTATCTTGTTGAGGTCACCTTTTAAATGTATCAATCGTTTTCTGGTATAACAACAGTCGGCACACACACGCGTAGTGAAAAGATGCTTATGTCAAACAAATAAAACCAAATAAATAAAGGTTTAGAGAAAGACAGCAACGTGGAAATAGAAAAAAATGTGTCTGGTCATTTGTTCAAAAGAGGGTGTAAAGAGTAAACCTTCTCACTTAAAACTTCACAGTAGCCAATTATTGATCATCTGCAAATGTTCAACAAAGTAAGCGACAATTAAAAAAAAGGACAAAAAGCATTCAAACTCTTGCAGCTCAGCTCTGTACCACAGGGTCATTCACTCCAACGGGTTACGCTGGTCTTATTGACCAATACATTGCAACAAAAGAAAAGGTTCCAACAGACCACTACTTAAGGACAACACACAACACACCCTCAACCCAAACTGAGAACGTCAGATACTTACTGATAAAGCCAGTATCTTGTGGAGGCTGGGGAAATGCAGACGACACCGCCTGAAAGCGCTCACATGTGACCCTGGAAGGGAAAAGGGGTAGTTTTAATATAAGAAATGATGCACATAATAAAAATGTGCAAAGCCAATCTAAAAATCAGTATATGGGCAAATCCAGGTAGATTTTAAATATATATAAGGAACCTTAAAAGTGCTCTGAGGAACTTTAAGTGTTTGGTAATTATTGCAATCCCGGCTTTGGACAAAAGCGGTAGTGTTTTTACTACCCCGGCCGTTGTTCCTGGGTGAGCGTACCCATTACAAAGGCATTAAGAAAAATTATATAAAAATAACATTCTTTGCACTGATGGTCTTGTTACATGTCATTTATGATCATCACCCTAGGAATCTAAAACTATCATTCCTCCAATGAAGAACAAGACTTTATTGCCACGGTCTAAAGAATGACAGTATTGGAGTCGCAACTGAAGTGATCATTCATAATGCTAACCAGTACAGTCGGTGAAAAAAAGGTTCAAAACTATGCAGTGTCCATTGTAATCACAGCTCAAACAAGTCCTCTGGCAGTTGTTTTTAAACAAACACACACACACACACACACACACACACACACACACACACACACACACACACACACACACACACACACACACACACACACACACTTAATTTCCTCTCAGCGGACGTTGGCTGGATATCCTGGAGAACTGAGCCCGCAGCCGCCAACTCTGCCGACTGCAGAGAGACACTTGTGAAACATTGTGTGGTCTCTCGTGAACTTATTTGACATTAAAATTCCCCAACCCAGTGCTTATATTGTTAGCCTCAACTCATATCACCACACTTTGATCTATGAAAAACACAATCTGCATGGCATTGACTTGGTTTATTTGAGAGTTTAACTGAGCCAGGTCTGCCAAATGTGTCTGTTATACTGTAGAGAAAATGACTTGGATAAGTACAATCAACATAAACTGGCATAAAAGGAAATCTAAAAAAAAAACACTGATTCTCAAATATTTGAAATCCAGAATGCCATAGAGCATATTGTCTTTATTGTCTCATTACAGATGAGTTTAGATGACACTTGAGTTTAATATTTAGTTCCAAGGACACTTTTATCCCACAAAAAAAAATGGTCTAACAGAATCCGTACCATATCGACAATCATCGATATAGTGTCTTCATCTCTGAAAGTTGTGTTGTGTTTTATAACAGTTAAAGAACTTCTTCTGACATTTGTAGGGAGGGTCTTTGTTTCAAGCAAGCCAGCATAGCCTTCACTGCAATATGCTGCAGGGAACCTTGCAAATTTCTATCAATAGTTGATATTTTGGCAATATTTTTGTCCAATGAATAAGCAGCCTTAAGGATGAGTCCCTAACTACCCATAGTTACATACAAATATGTATTTCTTATATTCCAGTCCTCAATTCTAAACCATTTGTATCTGTTGAGCCTGAACTCAGCTTAATTGCCATTTCTCAATCTGCTTGGCTGTTGCGTGGACCTTGGACCTCTCCGTAGTCTGTTTCTGCATGTTGGCATTCAGCCTAATGAGGCTTGCTAATGGTCCAGCCATGTCAATCTGGAAGAAAGCTCTATACAAACTGGAACACATGTACACAGAGACGCTCAGTACACACACTCCCACACTGTCCACAGTTGCTTAGTTGATAAAAGGACAAACATTACCCAAGCATGAGTCAACTTATCTGCAAACCACTGTGTCTGACATCCTCTAATACTGTATCTCATCCTCTTTTTATCTTTCATCGCTAGAAAGATCTGTAGATATTGAATAAGTGCCACTACAGCCTGCTTGTGTCCTGTTACATAACCTTTTTATGAAAACTGTTGCACCTACTCAAGGTAAGATGGCATTTAAACTTAACTTTCAGGGCGTATACATTTAAGCCATAGTGCATAATTTTTGTTCCCCCCATGAGTAATTACAACAACAATGACTGCGCATCTACTTGAGGGAAGTCTGCGGTGATCACAGATGTATTTTATGCATTCTGCTGTACGTCCAGGTTTTTTTTAGGCAGTAGAATCAACAACTGAAACATTTCTTTGGCGCTTCTTTGGATTTTTCTGAGCTCCTGCGCATTGCGCAAGTGTCAGGGGGTGACACCAGTTTGTTTACGCTGCCATACTGAGAATTGTAGAGAGAGTTTTGCGGAGCTTATATGCTTAATTAACTTTATGTCAACTTATATGGCAATGGCTTGAATGTAAACGACATTCATTCCTATGAAAAAAAGTTACGCACTATAGCTTTAACATTACAACTCTCTGATCTGGAGTCTGACTAATGTTCAGAAAACGACTCACAAGAGCTCACAATCATGATGACCCACATTTTCAAAGGAGATAACAGGAAATGGAAATGAGCATACCGACTAGAATGAGACATACAGTGGACAGCCTTTGGTTCCACCCCGCCACTTATCCAACAGGACACTGGTGGTGACGGCTGCTGCTGCTGCTGCTGCATGGCCTAACTTCCATTGACTTAACAAGGCCACACTCTCACGGGAACCTGTCCATTAGTGATGCTCTGTTAATATCACGAGGTAATGATTGTGTGAGTCCTGTTTCAACACATTTACAAGTTGTGGTCTAAGTATGTGGGCTCAAATGACACCAGTGAGTTATATGTGACACCTGACTGCAGTTGACAACTTTTTATTTACAGTTCAGAAGAAAATTGAGAACACTGTCTAATTATAGCTAGCTAAATGATTTCACAAAGAATGTAACTTTACTTAAGTTATGTATTTAACATAAATAATTCATTGTTAGCATGTATCTTTTATTGCAGCAATAATGATTTCTGAGGAAATTAATTTAGAAGTGGACTAGATGCATAATCCAATAACATTTGTCTGGGGGGAAGGATGTGAAGCTGGAGTGATGATCAAAACTGTAACCAGAGGCTGATCAGAGGGAGAATTAAGATGATTCAGACAAATCCAGACATAAAACTGCCAAACGCTGTGAGAAATGCGGGGAAAAGTTAGACTAGCAAAATCAGAAGAGTTTCGGAGAGAGCAGACGAATGGGAAGGAGGTGCATGGTTTGGTAAAAAGGAAGAAAAGTGAGTAGGGCAAAACAGGTCAGAGCGGGTTCAGCCATAGTGCGTGCTGGCAGGACGGTTGTCTTTTGCCAAAGCCACAAGCCTTCTCCAGATGCTTTTACACCAGCCTGGAGCTGGGCATAGGGCAGCTCACTGTACTAAATTAATCACATAATAAAAAGGAAAGACAATCAGTATGTGAAAACTAAAGGCATGTGTGAGGTGAAGTGTGAGGGTTCCTTGAGAGCTGTGTTCTTAAAACTGCAGCTGTTGTTTGTGACATGTTAAAGGTTGAGTCAGTGATTCGGGAGAATGCTTGTTGTCACTTCTTGTTGAAATCATTAAATATCTCCTCGTGATACGCTAACTGTCCGTTCCAAAATCTGATGTTAATACACAGCTTAGGCTCTGTAAACGGTTATATGAACAAATGGTAAGTATACAAAGGCGGCCCACCGTAGCTAGCAGCATGCACGTTTCAAGAGCCTAGGCTGCGTATTAACACTCAAAATGATGTATTTAGTGATTATTTCCGCCTGGTTAAGTCGCAAGCAATGTCAAATTCGACGATCAAATCATTCCATAAATGTAAAGTTTACAAGAGCAGCTGTTGATTTGCCTTCCAAATAATGCAATATCACTGTAGATTTGAAGCATGTTCCATCGATTAGTTCTGGCCATAAAACCTGATATGACCACCCCTCCCCCAAAAAATAGACTGTGATTAAGAAGAATGTGTGCTTTGGCGAGATCTTTTAGGAGACATCTTGATAATACGAATCATGCTGCTGTGGTATACTGCATTCAGACTGAGCTTTAGATCAAGTTGCAAGTCGTAAAAACAGACAACGTCCAGATGTCTGGCAAGATGCAGGAGAAAACAGAAGAGGGTTTTTAGGAGCTAGTTCTCCTTCCAGTAAGCTACTGATTGCCATGGTTACTCAAATCCTAATCTGAAAAAAAATACTTCACATATAATACGACAAGTATTTCAAAAGTGACTCATTCAATTTCCTTCTAAAATTTGCCTTTAAGAGTGGATAGAGTTGGCATTGTCCATTGACTATTTTTCTTTATGTCATCAAACCTCAGGAAAAGACCAAAAAGGAAACACGGCAGACAGAGACAATGTAGTCCAAAATGAACTACAGTTCCCATGTTTATTGTAATGTAGACCCATCTCAACCACAGCAATGGTGTTGCTTATTTGTGTGTTCCTAATCGTTTTGGATAACAATGGCTGTCTGTGGCACAAAGGCAACGAAAGGCTGAATCATGCTTTGGCTAAATTCACTGTTAAAGTATTTTCCAGGGATTTCTTGATTTGAACAACGGTAGAATTGTGTAAGGGTACACAAGCCAAGGGCAAATCTTTGATGAATGGGGACATTCAAGACACAATAGTTAGTAATACATATCAATATCTATTTGAGTGTTGAACAAGGCTTGGCTAATATCCTGCACCTGGGACTCGACTAAATGGTTTCCGGGCTGGCCTATGGGTGTGTCATAATTTCAACATTATCAGTCTTGTAAGAAGAATGCTGTCGGGGGGGTGAGGGGCTCCAAGGAACAAAAGATAAATGACATGAAATACTGGAAATAACCCTCCTCCACTTCTTCCTGTCCTGGTCTAATCATGGAAGCTGATGAAAGAGCCTATATTGCCATACAGACGTGAGGGAATTAATGAACCCGACTATTGCAATCCCACAAATTAACTTATTTGATATGAATTAGGCTCGAAAAACAAAACATTTCTGGAAACAATCGCCATTGTAACCCATGTCTTAAGACACTAATCCAAGCGTCTGTTAGCTGCACAAGTGTCATTTAGTTTGTCACTTCCCGTCTAGCTGAGCAGAAGCATTTAACCTGGATGAGCAATGAGCACCTTTTTAAGTATGTCTTATGTAACCCACTCTACATAAGCCTGGGCCTCTAATCCTCGGCTGGCAATGCTTTACAGATGACAAGACGGTGAAAAGAATGAACTGCACTGCGCCCATGTAAAATCAACAGCTTTTTTTTTTTAAACGCCCCATAAAAATATCAAGCTCACAGCCCATATACTAAGAGAATAACCCACATTACAGGGAGTGTGTGTCAATAAAGTGTGGGGAGATAGTTAGAGGTGAGAGGTTAAGGGAAGCTCAGAAAACTTGCAAAGAAGCTTGAAGAACATTTTTCAAAAGCCATTTTGAAAAAAATGCGACCACAAGCCAGCATAAGCAGCTTTGTTTCTTTGCCACGTAACTTTTTGCCCATTCTAATTCTAAACCTACCTTCATTGTTCTGGCCACACAGCTCTCTGTCAAGTCTGTCAGTCATGCGCGTAAGCTTCTGCCGTTTTCCCTCTCCCACACTTTCCAAACCTCATTGGAAAAAAAAAACCTGGTGGCGTCACTGTATCAAATCTATTTGTCAGGTAAACCTTCTTCCGAGTGGAGCCTGGATTATGCCTGCTTTTAGCTGCTGGGGCTTTTCAGTCAAACCTGGCGTGTGTGTTTGGTTGCATGAGCTTTGATGGACCAAGCTATTCGAGAGGTTCGGCGAGAAAAGCCTCTGACTTACCATCATTACGGTGAGGGTCATCAGAAGAGAACAATGTTTATGTCATGTCTATGAAATGTTTTGTACTTTAAGTTATTAACAACATCAATCATCACAAGAGTATTGAACATAGGGTTCTTTACATTCTGTTGTTGCTTTAACTGCCAAATATGATACCAATGTCATCAAAACAAAACAATGCTCCAAATTAAGAAATGAGGACATAGGAAAGAAAAATGGTGCAACACAAGGGAAGTAGTGTGTGTGTGTGTGTGTGTGTGTGTGTGTGTGTGTGTGTGTGTGTGTGTGTGTGTGTGTGTGTGTGTGTGTGTGTGTGACAACAATAGTTACAATAAGTGGCTTTCTCTTAGTAGTGGAATATACTGTATGAATAGTTTAGGGCCAGGTGAGGTTTTGTACCAGAATAAATGTAATAATCGTAACACTTTCATACCAATATATACGTGTCTGATGAAGCCTGGGAATCATCCATGCACAAAGGGAAATTGAGAAAAATTGAAAAAATAAAAATAAAAAAAGCCAACTGCAGCTCACCTCCTGATACAGACCCGGAGAAGCATTAACATTTAATCATCCTGGACCTCATGAAACTTTAACTGTTCATCACCCCTCTGTCTCTTAACCACCATCTACAAGCCTCCCAACTTCTCCTCCCATGCCGGTCTGTCTGTGTGCCGTCTTTCGGGGGAACCAACAGTGCGGTAATACCTTTATAATGAAAGCTATAAATCACTTCTACCACATCATCCCCAGCCTCAAAGCTCATAAAACTCCAGCCCACGACAATCCTGACAACAACAAAACAGCTCTTTTTCTGTTGTTTTTTTTTAGAGTCCCTTCTCTTCCATCTTTCTTTTATTAGCGTTCCCACTATGAACAACTGCAGGGTGCATGGGTAGCCATGACACAGCCAAGGCACCATAAAAGATTCTTGCTCTTTTGCTGCACCCCATTACATCTCTCCTGACACTTTGAAAAGTCTCTACAAGATGATTTTGACTAGAATTCTAGACAAGAGATTACCGTGTCATATGCAGGCCTGCTAAAAAAAAAAATCAAAAAAAGGTGACGGTTTTAAGAATATGGACGAATTTCTCTTTGGACACATTTTTTCATTATGAGTACAGCCGATCAAAAGTGTTAACGATGAGAACACTTGGGGTCCAGCCTAAGGTCCGAGACGTGATATACTGTATATTTCATTTCAAACATACCAATGACACAGAAAGGCAACGCGTTTGCAGGTATG
Organism: Hyperoplus immaculatus; assembly: GCA_949357725.1. Taxonomy (NCBI): domain Eukaryota; kingdom Metazoa; phylum Chordata; class Actinopteri; order Uranoscopiformes; family Ammodytidae; genus Hyperoplus; species Hyperoplus immaculatus. The sequence continues at coordinate 11,684,560 of OX442368.1, forward strand.
CATATGTGTGCCAACATTTACAGCAACACATTTAACAATCTGTTATTAAAGCAGACTCTGTGGTATTCAGAAAGCTCATCTTTTCAAATGGATCTTAACTTTGTTTCCAATCAATATTATCTGATTTTCTATTTTAGTGCTGTGAAGCAAATTAAGTATGTATTACCTTGATTAGTCTGCTAGTGTGGATGTAGAGTCAGGGAATTTGAGTCAACACTTGTCAGAGATGTGCACCAATAAATTCCCTAACCACACACACACACACATTCACTAGGCAAAGACCAGCTGCTAAACAAGACTGAGAAAAACCTGGCAGCCCTGACATCAAGGTAAATAAGAGAGAACAAGAGATTGGAGAGTGTTAGCCAATGCTTTTAGTCCTGACATCTGAAGGCACAAGGCCCGGCACTTACAGCAATTAGCAGACTCGATCCGATCCCACTCATGTCTTTGTTTTTCCTCTCTCACAAGCTGAAAGCACCAGACAGACAGATAGTCAGTAGTACCAGGTAGCATCATTAACAGGCAAAGGCAAAAAAGAAAAACAAGTGGGCCGACAGCTTTACTAAACAAATCAAAACGTATTAAGGGAGAGTGAGTCAACCATTAATAAAGGCATAAACAACTGTCCATGTTTAGCAAGCATAACATCTATCTCTTTGATTGGTTGTGTAGATCTACACATTAAGTACTGGTAGTCAGTAGCTTAACATGATAACAGCATGGGTTAGCACTAGAAAGCTAAACCCATAAGGTTATGCAAAATAAACAATACCTTTATTTAAAAAGGTGGGTCTTCACATCGGTTTTTGGCAAACATTCACAGATATGCATGTGAAAAAGATACAATACTCTATAGTTTGCTAAACCACGCATGCACTGTGGGACTATACACAGCAGTATTCCCTTCTTAAAAGGCAGTCATAATGCATGTAGGATGTATTGCAACCAAACTCACTGCTGGTGGCAGGTGATTTGAAATGGCAATGAATCACTAATCAGGAAGCATATAGATACGTCTCTGGAGACCACTGAGGGAGAAAATCTGCGCTTGTAATCGATGAGGCTTAAACCAGCTGAGAGGCAAATGGCTGTGAGACCATCGCTCACAGATTGACAAGTGCATGTTTAATGGCCGTGAGAAACAGTGTGCAGGGGATGCTGGGTAATCGCTGTTACAAGGGCATGGTAGGAGGAGGAGGAGAATAGGAGCTGCAGACAGACACTTTGACAGATGTGTGCGAGGCTTTTTTGCACCTCCCAAATAGAGAAAGGACTTTGAATGAAAAAGGACTACCATTAAGCTCTCTGGGTGCGCTGTGCCCTCAGCGGCTCAGCTCACACCCGAAGAAAAGGGTCAATCCGTTGCTTGACTACAGGCATCTGGGGGCTTTTCAGCACAAAACAAAAACAATTAAGTGTGGGGGCTGGATCTTCTGGAGGTTCACCTTTCTCTCTCTCTCTCTCTCTCTCTCTCTCTCTCTCTCTCATGCCTTGCACTCATCACTCTTAAAGCTCTACTAGTATTTCTCTCTCGCTTCTTATTTCCCCTGTACAGATAAAGCGTCTTTGTGATCCATTCTTAATCCACTTTAACCTGCCTGGACTGAAATGTTCTCCTCCACCCATCTTACTTTCCTTTCCTTATCTCTGCCTCTCTACCCAATCTTGGTGCCTACCTCTCTCACCTCTATCCCCACCACACACCCTGTCAGAGGGGCCGAAGAGGCTGCGGTAGAGGAGGAAAGGATAAAAAAATAAGGAGCAAAAGTTCCTGCTTGTTTTTTTTTTCAAGCTTTGCTTAAAACTGATTGTTACTACTTGCTTTCATCCATCCAATCACTCAATCCCCTGAGTCTGTGTGGTCTCTTGATTTTTTCTCTCAAGTGAAGTGCAATCACTCAAACTTGTGAAATACCTACTGCCTTTAAAATGCTCAATTACATTTAATACAGCGCTCCAGAGTACGCCTGATTAGGGCGCACAATGCCGCACATGTGTCTAAATATTTGTGGAGTGTGCCTAGATAGTTTCACTGGTCTCACCAGTGCACCTGAAATGTTTCACGTCATATTAAATGTAGGCCTAATATTGGGTGGAACAAAAATATATTGGTGCACCCAGAAATAAAAAGTTAGGCGCATTGGTGCAACCAATGAAAGAGTTAGTCTGGAGCCCTGCAATACAATAGGTACAATAGAAATATACTCAATGCTTTATATTAAGGATGAATAGTTCCACCAACCAACAAGCCCATTCGTTTGGAGATTTCCTTTGACCATTACACTACAGAAATGGCAATAAAATAAACGGATCACATCCAATACTGCTGATGACATTGAGATCAATTCTTCATGGAAGATGTATAGAAAGAAGTTGTGTAGGTTTTGTTTTAGCCTGTGTTTGTTAAGAACAAACGTTTACTAAAGGGTGCAAGCTGGAGAACATCTTTTTGTCTATTTATCTTCCTATAAATGCCTTAGTTATAAGAGACAAAGATTTGGTGATAAAACACAGACACCTCATTATTTAATTACAGAGGTCTTTGAGTAGCCTGGTCCTACCAGACCATCGTACTTCATTTCATTTGTACAGAAGGTCTGGAATCGCTCAATTGACAAACGTTAACTCACTTGAAGGCGGGTGTCTGTTGAAGTTTAAAACTATTGGATCTGCCCAGTGCCACTCTGGATCTGCCAACCAACCATGTCATGTGCCGGCTTCTGAGCCACTCCTTCTGTTCGCTGATTGGACCGGCAGAAATCTGTCCGGAGAAAACCTAAGAACATACTGCACACCCAGACTGACCACTGAAGGGAAATGAAAATTGAGCGGAAGTAGTAGGCGGGTGGTGCCAGGCTAGTCATGGAGGGCTATATGATGAGTTTTGAATGATAGTGACTCTGATACAGGCTCGCAGGCTGATAGGCTGCTTCCTGGAAGACACCTGTCGTGTATTATTCTTCTTTCAAGCTTTATCCTGCTTGCAGAGTCTGGCAAAATAAACACCAATAGCTGTGTGTAACCCATTACCAACATGGAGGGGAGAAGATACTATACAATACATAGGTACCAGATATACGCTGAAAAGATATTTCTTCTGTGCTTCTTTCTGAAGAGTAGAGCTGTAAAGATAAGAGAGAGCGCTACAGCAGGAGGAAGTTTTAGTTGTGAAGACAAAAAAATGGCTTCTAATTACCGTGGTTGAAACCTAGCATTATCGTTACACTCCAAGGTTTCTTCTGACAACACAACAATTGTGCTGCCATGGCAACACAGCCCCCGGAAGAGAGATGTTGGTGCTGCCTGTGTTACGGTGCCATAATGCTCTGTGTTTGTGTGTGTTCTGTTGTTCTTCTTATTTCATGTTTTTGGCCCATTTCAATTTGCCTCTGAACCACCGCGACCGTCATGTGATCAGTGTGTTAAGTGTCATTCCGTTCATTGACCTGCATTCTAGATCCTGAACCCATACTCTGATGAGCGCAGGTGGACACATCAGTCAGCTTGGCCCGGCACCACTCCACCCATGGGCTAAACAACAGAGCACAGCTGGGTTCATCTGATGTTACATAACGTTAGCAGCACCACCCATGCAGGGCCCTGTTCACACAATACAAGCCCTCTCCTCCCACTCTGCAGCCTCCCACTAACTGTAGTGCATCAATGGCCATGTGCAGAGAGATGTGCACTGCATTGTGAGACAAGAGTCCTCCAATACTGACGCACACAATTTGCAGGGATATTTGGGGAGGATTCAGCTTTTAGAAAATTAAAACAGTTTAGGAGTTGTCTGACTTACGATATTTGGTTTTCCACTACCTTTGCTTGTTCAAATGAATTCGACTGGATAAAACCAAAAGGTAGCGTGTCTGGGGACATATACACCACAGTTAAACAGAGTGTAACACAGTTACTGCTTTAAATTTCCCTGATAGGTGATAAGTGGCAAAGTTGTATCCATCATGGATCCCGCCAGTGATTCTGCCTCTACTCCTCCTTTGAAACAAATTTTGTTACTAAGCAGTACTTGCCAAAAGTGGAATTGCACCCGCCGTTGCCTGGCAACATTAGCTTATTGAATCTCATGTGAGGAAGCAATGACAACCACTGGTGCTTTGAGCCACAACCCTCCAGATACTCGTTTCATCAGCGGCACATATTGTAATGGCTAATGACAAGAATGCTATTCAAGACCTGAGATATCCCATTATATCTCTACACTGGCTGTTTCACACAACCATTGACATAATCCTACATACAGGCATACACTTGATAGATTTGGATTCACAGAGCTATGGTATCCCCCTGTCAGGTTAGGTAGTCAGTAGGGCTGTGAATCTTTTGGAGTTCCGGAATTCAACTTTTGAAATAGATGTTTGAATTCGATTGAAAATCTATTTCTCGATTCAGGATCTACTCCGGTCCACTGTGTGCTAAGAAAGGCATTGTGGCAAATTATGGCGTGAAAGAAGAGCAGAGTTATGTCCTTTATACATTTAAAATGATTTATCAACCGATTGCAATAATGTAAACACGAGGCAAACCTAAGACAATAGGTAACATGTATCCATGCTATAGTGAACTTGTACAGAAAAATAATGTTTGCTCAATCAGTGAGGGAATAAATTAAAGTGATACAAACAATCGGTAGCAATGAAATAGATTGAAGTGAGTCCCTTCATTTGAACCTCAGCTCAACCGTGGCTGATTCCCCCAAGTGCTTTATGAAGATGTTAAAGGGTTTCAGGCAGTCACTTCATTAAAAACAACCGCGTGGGGCACTCATTGAACACGCTTTACTTGTTAACTGGCCTGCTGTCATGTACGCAGCACCGCCATAGGGCAGTCAATTCTCCTCCCATGTGCCAGTTGCCTCTTGTAATGAAAAACAGCCGCTTGCTTGAGCTAACACACGTCTCCCATCCATAAAACCAAATGATGGAGGTTTCCCCCTATTCGCGGCTGGAGAGACGCAGAGGAGGCATTAAACTGGAAGTTGAGAAAACGCCCCCTGGAATGGATCAAAGCACTGTGCAAATCGCCTCTCCAATGACAATTTAAAAAGTCCACCAAACGCCAACGGAGCAGCCCACACAATTTAAGTGACTGCAGTAACAAGGCAGCAGCAGCAGCAACACTGTTTATGGTGATAGAGTCCAGGGTTCTGTCAGCATGATTGAGGGATGACAGTGGTGGTGGTAGATGAGATATGAAAGACAAGAAAGTTGGTTTTGTGAACATGTTTAAAAGCATTTAACAACAGATAACATGATCAATTAGTCTGCTGTTTATTTTTTTAATCAATAATAACTTGGGTCGGGCGCTCCGGTGGCGTAATGGATAGAGCGCGTACCATATTGGCTCCAGCCTTCGTTGCAGTGGTCGCGGGTTCGAATCCGACCCGTGGACCTTTGCTGCATGTTATCCCCCCTCTCTCTCTGTCTCCCCATTTCAACTCTGTACTATCTAATAAAGCTTGAAAATGCCAAAAAACAATCTTAAAAAAAAAAAATAATAACTTGGGTCTACGTAATGTCAAAAACTGGTGACGGAATTCCCATCGCCATATCTCAAGGTAAAGTCTTCCGATAGCTAATTGTGTCCGCCAAACAAACCACAACCCAAACATATTCAGCTTTCTATCAAATGTCAAAGAAAGGCCGCTATATCTCAAACTTGAGGAGCTGGAACCAGAGATCATTTTCAAAATCACCATTCATTCAACCAGTCATCAAAGTAGAGCGACTCATAGATGATTCATCTAATTTAACCAGTGTACTCTACATCAAGACAACAAATGGACAACAATCACAACCCACTTTAGCACCGGCCATCCGCACACAGCCAGTCTTTGTGATGGGGAAATGAAAGCATAAATGAGATTTTGTGAGAAAATGCTCACCCTCTAACCCACAGAGGGCCATTGAGGGTGGGGAATGCATTCACTAACTGACACCTGGAACAAAGCCCATTGGAGTTGGTTTCTCTCTGCAACAACTTGTCCCAATGCGTGTAACACTTAAAAATCCTGCCTGTCCAAATAATCATTAACCCTTTCAGCCCTGAGTAAATATTTTAATAATCTCTGTAAACCACAAGGTAAACTCAAACCTCAGAGATGAGGTCATAGACTCATACATACCCAGTGTAAGGGGGGGGGGGGGCACATGTAGATTTCATTGTCTTCAGCATGTTGAGCTTAAATGAAGTTGAAAACAATTAGGTCATCCCTATTGTGAACACACAGCATTCTCACACATTCCACTGCGTGCCATTGTACACCCAATCGCTCGGCTAAAAGCATGATGGGATCTAACGTAGTGGAAGACTGATTCACTCTACAAAAAGCAGTCCCGTCTGAAATCTATTAAAAACCCCACATTGGAAAACTCCACTTTGGCTTGCATGGCAGTCACCTTTACAAGCCAAAACATTCCTCTACTTGGATGAGCACAGTGAGCAGAGAGAGGTTACAGTGATCACAGCACATCATGACAGGCCACTTTCCTGTTTTTTTGGTTTCTGCTTTCCAACACCTGCAGACCAGATGTGGGCATTGCCATTGAGGCCTAATTTTTCTGGTATAGAAAAAGAAAATTCTACAGGCACCACTTGAGCTAGTCCCATATCATAGCTTAGTTTATGTCCGTCTCTAGAATAGTCATTGGAGTGGATACAATACCAATTTATCAATGGCTTGGTTAACCAATTAGTTGATTAACATTAAATAGTATTACATTATTAATAAAAAATGACAAACAGTATCTGCTTATTGATTTGTGTCTCTGTAAACAGACTGCCTTTGAGTTCTGAATTGTTGTTTAGAAAAAAAAACAAGAATATTGAAACCAACACTGTCGTAAATTGTGATTTTTTTTAAGTACTGTGACACATTTTAGAGACTTAATTATTTTTATTTATTTTTTAAACACATGAAATGAAAGTAAATAGCAAAATATACTATAGTCCAATCCTAAATAGCTACAGAATGAGCATCATATCCGGGCTCCAAAGCAGCATCAGGGAGGAATTGGCTAGCTTTATCTCTGGCTCTGTGTCAGTGTGGGAATCTGCAAAGCAGGAAGAGTGTTAGGGTTCAGCCAAAAGCTGCTGCTGATGCTTCCAGTGCATCAAGAAGGATTTATGTATTTACCTCCCCTGGCACAATCAAGGACCTTCTCGGAACCCACAAACCCAAGCGAGATGTCTTTCATTACAAACTCCACCAGCTCTCTTCTCCTTGGCTCAGTGAGTGAGTGCTGGAGACATATTCAACATTTCGTAGAGGAATGGCATCGTAGAACATTCACTGAACTATGCATTTATGATTAGGTTTGTACTTTACTTTTCTTTCAAAATAAAACTTCTCAGTATTTAATCCAGATCTATGCAGATTTGCAGAACAAGACTGTTATACTAGTGTATATCGAGCATTGGCGATCATACAAGATAGCGATAGGCCGATGTGGCACCAAACATCTCCAAACCCTACTAAAGAGCAGATATGCTTTACATATGCTGAACTTTATATTGCTGTGCCAACATCATACAGACATGAACACACCAACTAAACAGAAAAGTGCATGAGCCTCCGGTAGCAAGTTAGTAAAGGCTGAGCTCAAGCAACAAAACATCCATTTCCATTTGCTGTCTGTTCAAGGTCGTGGAAGGCTCAGCAAATGCTCAGTACATGCTGTAAACTAAAGGCGAAATCCATACTGGGTGTGAACATGCCCTACGAGGCCAATACTGTCAATCAAATGTAATCAAAGAGCACATCAACACAGTCCAGTTGAGGCAGTTTAGATTAAAGCAGCTCCGAGTAACATTTAAATATCTTTTAAACAGCCTCATGTTTCCTCTGATAATCATAAATTACCTTTAACAGCAAACGAGACCATCAGTGCAAAGAAAGACGTTTTTATATAGTTTTTATTACTGCATTTGGTCTGGTCGCACACCCAGTCCGATTTTCGGTTCACGCGTGCATGCTCTATGGTCACATATCCGTATTGGTCGCAGATTTCAGTGTGGCGCAGCAACGTGATTTGAGAAGCCTATCCCTCCAGGTGAGGGAAGGGGAGCGGGAGCTTTTTTTGAGACAGTTGTTTGCCGTCATAATGACTGATAACGGGGCTGAACCAAAAAAAAAGAAAATGCAATGAAGAAAAGCTAAAAGGGAGAGATAGGCGGGCGGGAGGGCGTTGCCAAGCAACGTATACACAATTTCACGGGAGCGAACTGCAGTGTTTACTCCTAAATGAATGCGCGGTAGCCTACTAAAACAAAATTTACTTTGCCTCACCAGCATCATCAGATGAACATTATTCATCTGAAATAGTCATTATTTACAACAACATAAACATCATCGTGATCCATACTAACTGCCGTCTCTCGTTCATTCACTTTCTGTGAGGACACGTAATATTTCAGCTCCGTGAGGACACGTAATCTTTCAGCTCCGTGAGAGGTGACATTGGATCAACTCATTGCAATCAGGTGTGTGTAGCACTGACTGGCATTAGTTGATGCTGTGTCACTAACCACTCTCACGGAGCCAAAAAGAACACACGGACATGCACTATATTGCTTCCTGATCATTTGAATCTCGCACGCCCGGCACGAGCTAGAAAACAGCTTCACGACAGCTGGCGTCGTAAAAATACTACCGCTTTTGTCCAAAGGGGCCGCCAACGTGCCATGTTACTCGTAGTGACTTTAATCAGTTTCTTGTTTTTTCTAAATGTTAACTTTGATTGTTGCTCATTTTGTCAAACATACTAAACATTGGGTTCACAACACCCTGTCTAGATTACCAATATATCCCAGGGAGACATACATCCACTTTGGTAATTTTAGTAAAAAATATTTTACTGTAAATTTTTTGTATTATATTATACACATGGTAATCTCAGTCAGAGAGTTGATAAGCAGCACTGTTTATTTTTAAGGACACTTAAAAGAGAAACTTCTATAAACTTTGATTTGAAAAGAAAAATATATTTGAATACAAACGTTCCTTATTATAAGCTTGTGTCAAATTTCCCTTCGATAACTGACATTTGAAAGCATCTTGAGTATACTTCTATAACCACATCTATGCCTGACATGTGTGTTCCAGTAACTTAACACAACCCCTCCCGAGCGGCCGCATTACCAGAAAAACATCAGCATGGCCACAAGATTATCGGTTTGGTTTTCTCGGGGCTCAATGGGGCATTGCAGAGGAAGAGAACTCAAACTGACAGTGAAATCACAGACACTGTCAATTACGGCTCGCTTAATAAATCAATTCCAAAGGCAGGGAATCAACTCAAGAAAGCTTGTTGACTTTAAAGACGGACTCTTTTTTACCTCATCCCGTCGGGGGCAGATGTAATATAACGTGTGGTGTATGACACGGGAGAGCACAACATGCATTGAATCATCTTCTTCACATTAAATAGACAGTTGTTTCAAAGCGTGCTGTGAGTTATGTACACTGCATGTGGTGTGGATTACTGCAAACAGATGACAGCTCTCCCAACTTCAAGTAATAACAGTTTCCTGTACATCAGAGAGGCAACTTCATACAACAGTGATGGACAATAACCAGGATATGTCTTTCTTAAATCCTATGCCTGGTTGCCTCACTTGTGTGACTTAAAAGGCGGAGTCAGCGATTTTGGAGAACGCTTGTTGTCGAAGTCACTTTTTGTCAAAATCATTGAATATCTCTTCACGATCCGCTACCTGTCTGTACTGAAATTCTGATGTTAATACACAGCTTTGTTTCTGTAAAATGGTAAGTAAACAAATGGTTTTCAAACAAAGAGGGCCCACCATAGAAAAAGTAAAACTTCCAGACTGAATTTCCTTCTTAATTCAGGGGGCTCAAAGGAAGGTTTATGAATATTTTAATAAGTAGTTCAAGAGGATGATGTATTTTTTGCAGGGCACTATCAATTTTTGGGCTGGCTTAAAACCACATGAGGATGAAATAGCACAGCTGGCAAATGCAAAACTGCAAAACAACCAGTATCTTATAGATTCTGAGGCGATCATCAATCATAATCTTATGCAGAGTCTGCAGTTCATGCAGAAGGAAGGAATGTTCTTCTTTTCCCAAACTGAACACTGTACGTTATGTAACAGAATTGACCATGAGTAATTCAGTCATTAACTTGAGTGGAATCTCAGGCTATCACAATGCTGGATGCCAATACATTCCAATGAGGATGTGTCTGATGTTCGATGTCCGTGCATGGGTGATAAACGTTAGCCATGAGGTTGATCGGGCAGCTAAAGCTAGTTAGCTTAGCCGAGTGAAAACAAAGACACCTGCTTAGAGAGACTAGCTCCCAACTAGGCTACAGTTCTGGCCAACAAGCTGATGGATAACAGAACTCCTGTGAGTGAAGAGTACTTAATTTGTCAAATAAAGAACCTCTCAAAAAAGGATAGCAGCGCTATTAAGATGCACATTCTCGCCTAAAAGCCTCTGGGATAAATAGAAGAGAAAAAAACGGTACGTTAAATGGTAATGTGTTGAAGTCCTGTTGGTTAAATTCACAATTTGGCAGAGATGGATCATCGTGATTTGTTCAATGCGACAAACACTAAAAGAAAAGGCTACCATTGCTGCTGAAGTGGTAAATAGAAGAAAAAAACTCTAAAACGGCCAACCCAATTACACAAAGGTAACACCGTGTACCGGGGAATAATTTGAGGACGATTTAATGGTATCAAAAATTGGATACCGCCCAATCATATAGTCTGGTTTGTTTAAAATGTAAATAGGTATTCCTTTCTAAACTATTGAATGTCATTGACTCAGTGTTTATCAAAGAATGGTTCTTAAACCTTTGTTTGACTAATTTATTGCTGACCACCGCAAGTAAATACTCAACCTGTGCGAAACACTGGACATTACTATTAGACTGAGATAGGGAGATCGTTTGGTTCCACAATTTGCTCACGGCACCAATGACGCAATGAGTCTTGATAGACCTGGTTTCAGTATGCCATGTACTGGACTATTTGACATGGTTGCCATTGTTTCATATTTTTAAATATACTGTTGACTGTTGCTGTCAAACTGCAACCTTTGACTATTTCCAAAAATATGTCCAGTCATTAATACACACATCCTCAAAATGTCATGTTGAAATGTTACCAATGCAGTTGGTTAAAAGGACTGAACTCAGTCCTTCAAAGACATTAAAGTTAACATGGATGACATCCTGTTCTATTTTCATTTACACATAGCTGAGGGTACAGCCTAGCATGTGTCATATCATGATAAGCAACCCAGGATGACTAAGTTCCTGTTTGGTAATGGGTAGACAAGCATTAGTGTTTCAGAACTGGTACAATGATATTGTTTCAGGTAGGCACTTGGCTATCAGTCTAAAGAAAGATAACCTTTTAAAAGTATTTTATTGGCTCTTTTTTGTTAAAGTTATGTATGTGTGTTGCGGTTACACTGCCGGGATATGACAATGTGCTAGTCATCAAACATGTCTCTTAATAGAGAGGAGATAATAATCCTTACACATGGGAATAACTGCGCACATTGTCAAACAATCTCTCAGCTGAATATCATCATAGTGAGTGATGCACTTGGTTGTAACGTACGCAGCTTGAGAGAGAAGTGCAAACCCTGCTTCCATTCTCACCCCCACACAGCCAGCCAATCAGGGTGTGAGTGGGTGCAGTTGGCGGATTGACATTTTTCCGAAAGTCACAGAAATTGCTGGACATGTCCTTGGAATGTTGTGTTGGAACGGCACATTCAACTAAACAACAAGCATTTCTGAAGGCTTATAATGAAATTGTTTCTCTTTTTATTATTTCAGTTCAAGCATCAAGGACGAATAGCAGCATATTGTTTTTTAGTGTATATGGTCCTTAAACCATTTATATTTCACCATGATAAATGACTCAAATTTAATCCCACTGGAATAACAATATGTATTGGGAATTTGCAACTAACACGTTTATATTAAAAATCATTAAAGGTTGGAGAAAAATATTTTAGGAGATTCAATCTGGTTCCAGGCTGCCAACAATTAAATCACATCTTTAAATAGCTTCTATGAATTACAGGTTGCAGCTTCGCGAGCACGCATACACACACACACACTTTCCCAAAATTGCACAGGAGAGACAGTGGCAATTAACCAATCCAATAGGGTAAGAAAAGCATTTCTATCACCACTAACAGCGCAGGCAGCCAACAGTAGCAACATCCTTTTAGTCATCCAAAAGGACAGACATTTGAGATTTCTTTCTGCTTGAAAACAGATGGCAAGGCAGTTGGTGGGAATTTCTGCAACGCTCCCATACTTGTTTGGGCATAAGATTTAAAGTTCCTGAGCACAGTTGCGTTCTCTGAGAGAGAGGAACAGTTGATATCATCCTGAGACATTCATCCATTTCACACACAAAGCCCATTTCTGATGCAGATTAATGAACACATGCTCCACCTGCACTTGACTTTTCAAACCAGACAGCTGGCACATTTCCGTTGTTTTAACTCCCAGAATTACGCCCTTTCTATAAAGTTTCAGTTTACAAAACAACGCACGTTTACAAGCTCATTTGAGCATTACAGAGATTACGTTTTGTGTTGTATTGTCCTACAGAGCAAGTTGTGTGGTTCACATCTGACTAAATATATCTGAGTATAAGTTGCCACGGTTATAGAAAACACAAAGGTCACATTGCTACAGGGAACATGAATGTGTGAAACATTTGTTCATTCTGGACCAATCAGATGGGTCTATAGATGGCTAAATGAAGGAAAAAACAGAAGTACATTATACGCCTTTAGCACGAGTAAAATCAATTTCACTGATAATTCTAAATGATAAAGGACAAGAGCAACGTCATTTGGGTTTGGGGATGTTCAAAAAGTAAACCCTAGGTTTAACAATAAACCAGGGGCCTGTTTCAGGTAGCTGGTTTTGTGGCAACCCAGAGTTTGTTCGCTCTGAGTTGGTGGAAACTCTGGGTTTTCCGTTTCAGGTAGCAGGTTCAGCGCAACCGAGGGTCAGTTACTGCGGCAACATACGCCGTGGGTCTAACCTGCTCGGGAGGTGGTTAGTCCTACCCTGAGTTTGTTTTCACTTTACGCTGCAGCTCCGACTGAAGAAAGAGTGTCACTGTCACACGCGTCCCTGTACAGTTTGAAGCAAAATCACTCCATAAAAATCTCCATCGGGATGTTTTTATCATTTCCTGATGATTTTACGTTTGACCGATCATTTATCTGATCAGTATAGCCTTGTTCTCAGCCCTCGGTCCGTTCATAGGCGGCCACCTTACACATCGTGACATGCTCTACATTCAGATTAATAAACCTATTTGTATTGTATGTTTTTTAACGTATGTGCCACTGAACAGATTTATGTCAGGTGGATTCATGTAACGCTGCGGCTGCACGCGATCGTTACAGTTCACTTCTGCGATCCTAAAGTCACAGACGAGCCTCGTTAAATAGCCTAATGTGAAAATACAAATTATATAATAATTTAAACTGTGATCACTTGAGGAAAATGGATCTGGTAATAAATCAATCAGGCTCTTCAATGGAAACTGTCACCTAATGTGTCTTGACGTTAATGTCTTTCACTCCCCATTTAAAAGAAGCGACAGTCTGTTCTGTTTACTGCTATTAGGCTATAGCTTGCCAACATATTATACAGCAAATATAAAACACTGTCAGCAATGCTGTGCCGCGCCAGCTTTATTACTTTACAGCTGATATGCGTAACTTTTTAAAATAGACTATGGCTTCTCATACGGAAGCGAAATGATTCTCTTGACAAAAAATGTTTGCTCTGTTTTTTTTCTGAATTGCCGAGGAGATTAGATCAGAGTTATGAGACAATATCCCGTTAATTCTTCTCCATAGGCTACCATAAGTTCATTCGTTAATATATCTAACTCTAGTGGGAGGAGCGGAGATTTCTTTTTTTCTTTTTTGAGAAGTGGAGAAGTGGGAGGATCAAGCATTTGTTTCTTCTGTTTCCATGGTGAATCATGTCAGTGTTTCCCCCAGCGCTTTATAGCTAAGGCGGCCGCCTTAGCAACGCCAGCCTCCCGCCTTGACTACCAACCGACCCCCAAGAAAAAAAAAAATTTTTATTTAATTATTATTTTTTTTTTTTTTTTGTGCTGCACAATTAATGTACTAGCAAGCGCGATGTGTGTGTTGTGCATGGTCATAACTGCGCGAAAGGCCGCGATTTGCGGTAAAAAGCATGTGTCTCCAAGCGTTTCTCTATCAGCTGCTCTGTGTCTGCGGCTTTGCGCGCGCGACCGTACCGCACCGCGCGCGACTACGGCATACACGCGGGAGAGTTAAACGAGCAGAAGCAAACCGAGATTTAACTGGTGGCGATAATAAACGCAGTGCAGTTCTATGGGGGTATTTAGCTGAACAGAAAGAAGTGCTCTGCAAAGCTAGAATAGTTTAAGACTCCACATCACTGTGGCAACACAACCTATCAGCACAGAGAAAAGTTTGAAGAAGGCATGAGAGTGATGGCCCAGGCAAGTTTCAGTAAGTGTTTACAGAAGTGCCAAACTAGGCCTACTGTCTTTGAAATGCATTTAGTCATTTTAAGGGGAAAACACATTGTATTTATTATTTAAAGTTATTTTTCAAACAGCATGCTAGTGTAGGCCAAGAAGATTTATTTTCTGAATTTTCAATGCTGCTTTATTTTTATGTTTTAAATTGGGAAATACATGTTCCAAAACGACCTCTGTATTTAAAAATAAATCAAGCAAGTAGACTTAAAATAATCATTAATCGCACAACAGCCCCCATCCAAAAAGGAACTTTAAAAAGTTGTATTTGCACTTTGATGTGCATACACATGTTAAATGTATGGTCCATTATTTGTATTTAGTGTGTCTGTATAGTATTGCACCAAAACAGTTGAAGTTTTCTTTAATTGTGCTTTGTACTGTCTGTACGTTTACACATAATTTGTACCTGCACATAGCAAACAAAATTGCACAACTGTAAGGTCAGTGTCTGTTTTATTTTTGTATTCAAATAAACAGTTGTTTATTTCTTTACGGCGCATTGGCATCTTTGAGCAAAATACCCCTAAAATTTTCGCCTCCCCTAGCACAGGGCAGTGACCACCTTGACTAAGACATTTCCTGGGGGAAACACTGCATGTTATCAGCGATCCATTGACGATGGCTTTTACGCACATGCTCCACCCAGAGTGAACACGCTCAGAGTTGATAAACCGAACGCTGATCCACTGTTCTGAAACCGAAAACCCAGAGTTACTCATCAACCCTGCGCTCTGAGTTTACCAACTCAGAGCACAGGATTAAACTCAGAGTATGTAAAACCAGCTACCTGAAACAGGCCCCAGATGTGCTTGGGCAGAGGGTTCCCAATGTTGTTAAAGGTCTGTTATGGGTTATAGGAATATTTCATTGTACTGTTTTTAATGCAAGTTACTTTTGGACCAATCCAAATTTACCCGACAGATACGCTGAGTTGAGATAATGTATGTTAGGATAAGTATCAGGAGATTTTTTTTTAAACTCATGTGCTTCCTTTATACCAGGGCTATTCAATAGGCGGCCAAATAATTTTTATTTTTTTTGGTGGTACACAATTAATGTACTAGCACGTGCGATGTGTGCTTTTGCATGGTCATAACTGCGCGAAAGGCCGCAATCTGCAGTAAATAAATGTGAACATGTGTCTCCAAGCGTTTCTCTATCAGCTGCTCTGTGTATGCAGCTTTGCGGGCGCGATTGTACCGCAGTGTAAGTGTATGGTCCATTATTGTATTTAGTGTGTCTGCATAATATTGCACCAGTAGAACTTTGCATGTTTGCACAAAATTTGTACCTTCACATAGCAAACAAAATTGAACAACTGTAAAGTCAGTATCTGTAGTTTTTTTGTATTCAAATAAGCAGTTGTTTATTTCTTTACTGTGCATTGGCATCTTTGAGCAAAATACAGACAAAATTTTCGCCGCGGGGCGCTGCGCCGCACCTCCCATGACCCTGGACAGTGACTCCTTGACAGACATATTTTTGGGGGGGAAACACTGTAAGGTGTTGCACTTAGAGTAGCCTACATTTATTTCTATGTTTTTTGATAAGCTGTTGCACTCTTAGTAAACCTAGGCCTACCTGTATTTTGATAAGCTGTTGCACTTAAGAGTACATTTATTTCTATGTATTTTGATAAACTGTTGAAGAGTTAACCTATTGTGTTTTCCTGAACTGATAAGATTGTTAAACACTTAAACAACAGGCAGCCTATGTTAATCAAATAGGGATTTTTTTTGATAAGATGGTGAACTCTATTTGATAAAATAAAGACAATATGCACTCCTATGTCGTTGTAGTGTTTTACAGTATATGTAGCTATTGATGTGATGCTCTTCAATTTTAGGCATTTTTTTCTGGCCCCTCATTTTGGATCATTTCCACCAACCGGCTCCCATTGAAAACTAATTGAATAGCCCTGCTTTATACACTACTGCTGTTGGAGTCCAAACTGCATTGAGTAAAGAGTCTTACCATCTTTAGGTTAAAGTTGTGGTTATAGCATTTGATTTATTGTCTGGCTTGTACTATAGTAAGAATTATAGTTCCTAGCTTATGTTGACAGACTTTGAGCAATGTTTTCATAATATCTAGGGCTTTCTTTCACTCAGCGTTCTGCGTTTGTACAGTATGTTCCCTCTGTTTACTTCTGCATGGATTAGCCTGCCTAGTCATTGTTTCACCATGTTATTCATAGATGTTTTGCTCATCTGTCATAACTGAAATCTTATTGTGTGTATGTGCGTGAGTGTGTGTGCGTGTGTCTGTGTAGAGAGAGAGGGAGGTTATAATCCACGCTACTTCCATGTGCTATAATCCACTTTTACATGCCTAATTGTTCCAGATGGAGAAGCGAAAATGGAGAGCAAGAGAGGGATCTGAATCTGATTCATCAAAATATTGCTTTTAATTCAGGTGGAATGGCTAAAATGCTTCTTCTTGTGCACTTTCTTCCCTTTCCTTCTCTGGCTGCTATTGAAGGCCCTTACATTACTGCCTGAAAGCCCCACAACTGTTTCCAATGTATCCACTGTAAAAGGACCATGGATCAAAAGAGATATGCCATCTCACATATCCGAGAAAACACTGCAAGGGCTGTTTGGTAAGTGAAAACAATACCCTGGCTTGCACTTCAAAAGTGTGAAAGCACACAGACCGACCTAGGCTTTTCAACTACACTTTAAAAATGCTTTCTGGATTTGGCATTCTTTTTTTGAAACTTTTATTTTAATGGTTTTTACAATTTTTTTTTTTTTACATACGAACAAAAAATTGGGTTAAAAATGTGTTATCATTCAATACAAGTAGTTGAATTAAATGTATACACATGCACAGTCAAATTACACATATCCTGTAAGTGGTCTCAAATTGGTCTCAGAATTATAAGAGTGGAGTTTAAACTCTCTATTGTTATGTTTGCCTGCAAGCCATCACCACACAAGAGGATGTGTGCATTCCCCTCTGTTTTTTATCTTCCGGTGTTCAACCTCAGTCTTTATAACAAGCAACCAACTATTTATTTGCAGGAAGGTTCGCACTTCAGAGGGACACTATCTGATCCATAACACCTGTAATCTGACACCTCCATCCTTAAAAATGTCCTTCATTTATTCTGCCTACTGTCAGAAGAACTGAAAAATATTCTTTACCTTGTTTGTAGTTTGAATTATGATTGTGATAGGCAGTGCTAATTAGCCAGCGTAGCATGGTAGAACCACCCTGGTGTGATTTTGAACTCTCAATTACAGGCAGTGATTGCATTTGAGTGAAAAGGCCAGAGTTACATTCTCTATGCAGGTGAATCCCTAGTTTTAAAACTGTAGTGCACAACTTTTTTATATAAATGAATGTCGGTTACAAATTTCAAGCCATCGTCAGACGAGTTCACACAAAGTTGATATAGCCTATCAGCTCCACAAAATTCTGTATTTCTCAGTATGGAATCGTTTACAAACTGGGGCGCATGAACTCAAGAAGCACCCAAGAAATGTTTCAGTTGTTGATTCTACTGCTCAGAAAAAACCTGGACGTATAGAAGGAGGTATAAAACCCTTGTCCTATCACTGAAGGCTTACCTCACGTAGATGCGCCGACAATGTTGTTGTAGTTACTCAAAATTCCTCATGGGGGCAACAGAAGATACGTGCTACAGCTTTAAGAATCATTCGTGCCCTGCAATCCGATCTGTGCACTGTTAACAAACTGGCATTTCTAGCTCTAGAAACAGCCCACCCCAAGACCTTAAAAAGAAGGAACTCACATTCCAATCTCAGGCATGCAGCAGACAGACACAGTAGAGAAGTGGAGGAGTGGAGACAGACACACAGGGAAAGAGGAGAAATGAAGAGATGGTAGAGGGAGGGGGGACGGGAGAAAGAGAGAAGGAGATATACGGTTAGGGATGTGGACAGAAATGATGAGAATGTCAGTCCTCGCATGCTTTCCACAACAGGAAGGAGAAGGCTGCACAGTGGGTGATATGATGGGAGAAGGGAGGGGGAGGGGGGATCCTAGGAGGTGGAAAGTAGAGAAGTAGCGACTCGAGTAACAATAATATATCAATAAAAATTAAATAAATAAATATCTCAGAGGCTCAGAGCTATCTCGCCAGTAAACGACAGTTGACCTCTTAACGTACCTCCTAAATTAAAGGTGAAGTCAGCTATTTTAGTGAATGCTTTGTCTAAAAAAGGTTGTTGTCACAATCAGTGAATATCTCCTCATGATCCTCGTGTGTGAGCATTGAAACAAAATCCAGTGTTACACAGCCTAGGCTCTGTAAATGAGCATGTTGCTAGCTACGGTGGGCCCCCTGACATCTCCTATGAGTACCACCAGCTTACGGAGACTAGTCTATGTATTTACACCCGATTTCTTTTCAGCGCACACATAGTATGGAAAAGTAGCAGATTGTGGGGAGATATTCACTGATTTTCACAAAAAGTGATTTTAGACAACAGGCAGTGTCAAGAATCACTGACTCCACCCTTAATGTGACTGCGAGTACCTTCTAAGATAAAGTTGCACCTGCCCAAATTTCTATTATTTTCCGTACATTTCTTTTTATTGATGTTTTTGTTTATTATTTTATCAAAACAAATTCCTTCCGTCTTGTTCTTGCCTTTGATATTTGTACATTTGTGTCAGTTAAAATATGGTCTTAAAAACAACATTTTTAACAAAAAGGAATAAATATAGTGTTAGTAGTCAGGTAAGGGAGGGAGGCATTAGTGAGGCTAGTGTGGGAGGTCGTAAACAGGTAGGAACCATTTCTCAGCTCCTGTCAGCCCCTACGCCTTGTATGTGGACAGTTAAAGTGCAAGCTGGCCCGCAAGGAGAGTGAAATATTTCCCTCTTCCTGACTTTGAATCTGGCAAGAACTACCTTATATGCAGCACTGGGAAAATCTTCAATTAGAGCCCCTGCTTTCCTTACAAAGGAGAAGGTTAAACTGGGGTTTTAGCTAACTCCCGCTGCTTAATCCAGGAACACCTAGAGAGAGAGAGAGAGGTTTGGGATTATCTACATCCCAAAAGCCCATGTGATTGATTATATGTGATTGATTATATTTTAGCTGCCCATCAGCATCCCTGACATTATTCGTTTTTCTCCCACCTCTCTTTTAATTCAGCACTGTATGGGTGTTACATTGCGCGCCTCCACCTCCCACACACTCAACACAGCCTACATAGTATTGAAAATGCAACACAGGCCCCCAGATCTGCTCGAGCTTGGCAGTCACAGCCACCGTCAAGGGAGGGCTGCTGCTGGTGGTGGCACGAGATGGTGAGACTCTGGGGGGTTGACAACACAGCAGCTGCGGTAGCCAAAGCAAAGCGGACAAAGCAGTTGAAATGAGAATATATCTTTTAATGCTGCCGTCGTGTGTTTCAAGTTGAGAAGAAACACTTAGCGACCGCCCAATGAATAGAGATGAGAAGTCTTTCACATGTCCATGTTGGAGGAAAGGAGTGTGTTCTGCTGGCCTATAGCCTGAGGACACAATCCACAGGTTGAGATGGCAGCCATAATAGAAGACAGAGCAGCTACAGGGGGGTCCACTTACAATAATAGAAATCCCTTTTTTTAGGATGTCATTGAGGCATTGGGAGAGCACCAACATTTGAGCGCACTTGGAGTTAGTGTTTCTGGAGAACGCTTGTTGTCAAAATCAGTTTTTGACATTTAGCAGTGAATATCTCCTCTCAATTCACTACCTGACTGAATTTGTGAAGTGCACTGAAAAAAAAACAGTGTTAATACTCAGCGTAGGCTCGGGGGCCCCTACTGTAGCTAGTAACAACCCTGTTCACAGAGCCTAGGCTGTTCATTAACACTGGCATTTTTTTTTCAGCCCACACACAGTACGGACAGGTAGCGGATCGTGGGGAGATATTCACTGATCTTGACAACAAGCATTCTACAGAATCGCTCAGTCCCCCTTCTACGTGAGGGTTTCCACTGGTCCTATTAAACAGTAAGCAGTGGTGAATTGCACTCTAAGAACAGACTAATAACAGAAGTTAATTGATTGATGATCACAGCACTCATAGCACCAGCATCACTTAAATGTAGCACTGTTACATCACTCCTCAAATCTGACTAGACTACACAGACGGCCATTTTGATTAATGAGATTTTGACAGAGTGGGCTACTGAGTAGAAAAGATGCTGCAAATTGTTGAACTGCTTTTCTGAAAGTTGCTATAGGTGTGCTATCATGTCTTTCTACAGCAACATAGCCATGTATGATTCATAACGTTTTAATAAATAATAAACGCCTTTCGTTAAGATACACACTTGATCTAACTTTCCCTGCAACCAACACACTGTCGCATCACTCGGAGAGATTGCTATGAGAATCAACACCTTGCAGAGACAACCCCATTCAAAGGCAAATTCAAACGACAGCGAATTGCACCACTTCAAGAGTCATCGTGGCATTGCACTGAGAGTAGCCTATGTCCTCTATCTAGCAGCAAAAAACTGTTTCACTAGAAGTATGACAAGATAGATAACACATAGTAATTTTTGCGCAGTAGTTGAGTCATCATTAACAAGTTTAAAAGAAAATGAAATATGGACAGCGAGGTTGAGGATGACAGGAAAGGAAACCCACAAGAGCGACTGCAGCCAGCCATCCCAATTACACAGCGGCCACGCAGGGACTAAAGCAAACAACAATTACCTTTATCTGATGGTCATTTTTGCTTGGTTTCCTGTGTATTTTAGAGAGCCACGGTGAATCGTTGTCTTATGTAAACTGTCTAGCGGAGAGGCAGTTTCGTGGCTATAAAAGCTACACACAAATCGAAATGTTTAGCTAACGAAGTGATCGATGGAAAGAGCTCGTGAGTCAAATCGGACATCAGCTCAAAAGGATGAGCCGTGACACACCATTCAGTAACGTTACGAACTTAAGATAGCTAAACTTTTTGAAGTGTAGTTTTCTCTCAGTTGAGACACCTGAAATCATTGAATGGGTCGCGCGGACGTTTAGCAGAATACAAAACAACTCCCTCGGCTGTTGTTAAACAAAATACTAACGGTTGTTGTCGCCTGTGTGTGTGTCAGTGAATAGACCCAACAGAGTAGAGAGTGCACTCACCTACCTTGAGTTATTTCCACCTTGTCGGCGTTTTCGAGAGGAAAAAAGCCGCTCGCGCTGGTCAGTCCTCAGCATACACAAACCGCCACGGCCGGGTAGATAAAAACAAAGCCGCTGCAAAGAAGTTCGTAGCAGAAAAAAAACCTCTGCAGGTTCTTCACCTTTGTGCCTGTAGTAGTTGTTCGCACACTCCGCAGACCGCCTCTCGGTTTGTTCAAATCAGAAGTTCATCCAAAGTTGCTGCGGTTCGCTCCGCCTCGCTCGCGACGAAGATGAGGTCACCGCCTCCCGCAAACTCCTCCATGCCTGTACTCTCGCGATATGAACCAGAGCGGTCGTTCTGGTTGCAAACTTAAATCTCGCGATATGATGAGCGGACCCGAAGAATGCCAGTGAAAGGCATAGAACTGAAGGGTGGGCGGCGTTGCTGTGGCAACAAACTCGAATAGGCTTATTTTACTAGCATGGCTTTTCTCCTGAAGCAACTGGTGTAGGCTACTTGTGTTGCAGGTTTGGGTGTTGATGAACACTGCAAAATGATGAAACCCTGGTGTCTGTATATTTCACCATCTAGCCTATTATAGATTTCCAGGTAGGCAGCAGGTAACAGCAAAATAACTGGACAACCATCAGAAGTGAGATAGGCCATAGCCTATTGCTGTAAGGTCTGGGTTCCTTCATAATATGGCTTATTTAGGCTTAATCGATGTAGTAAACCACAGTTGTAGACCTACTGTAGCACCTTGGGTAGTTAGTTTAGAACGGGACAATGTTGAAAAGGAATGCACATTATGAATAGGATAGGCCAATTAGCCTGCCAGTATTGACTCTCCTTTAAGCCTACTCCCAATACTGAATGCAATTGCTATATCCTAATACTTAATGTTAAGATGTTTGAACTGCAATTAAGGAAAACAAATAACAAAATGTTCACAGTGAGTGACTATGAAAAGTTCCGCAGGACTATATAGCGACCTAAGACATTTGCTCCACAGGCTTTGAAATAGGCTAATCTTCTTATCGCGTTAACACATGTTGTAGGCCTATGGTATGGCAGAGACAGGATATTGAATATGCATTCACCACCCCTGTGTTAGTCAAGTGTAGACACAAAGTTATTCCACATAAGGTAGCCTACTTCACAGGGTTTGGGGAGTTTTTGTTCAATTTTAAAGCCTTTCCTTAGGCAGATAGCACATTCTTGTTCTTAAGACTTAGGATAATTTTCTTTATTTATAAGTAGCCTAGACTCAATAGGTGTAATTTATAGGTCTATTTATTAGCCTACTAGTGATGTGCAGCTCCCTCTAGAGACACTTAACGCTTTATCGCTTTATACAACTGTTTTCACATCTGCAGGAATCTTTTAAAAAATTAACAGACTTCGATGTACATTTTCAGAATTCACTGTTATTTGTTGACCTTTGGAAAAGCAGGAGGGCATCTAGGCATCCCTGAGATCATCTAATTTATTAAAAACCAGTGCATTAGTAACCTACATGTTTACCAATTTATTATTGATGTGGTTTTTAATGCCACCCAGCACACAGCTGTTGCATCATGTAACATCCCCCCTATGTGCAAGCCTATTCATTAAATTGACATAGCAATTGACGTTTAAGAAAAAACATTAACATATGTAGGAATGATTTTAACTTAAATGCCGTAAGCCCCACAGCTTTGCTCATCCTGCCAGCTTGCTTTCCTCACGTAAATGAATTATTTCAGCATTACATTTTAATTAGAAATGAGAAAGAGCAGTGCCCTAATTAAATCAGCTCAGCAGGTATACCAACATAAGGAGTGGGTGAGTAATAGTGTGTAGGATTCACAGGAATCCATCTCTCTCTCTCTCTCTCATATATTCACCTATGCATGATTACAACATTGTTCTCTGTGTCCTCTGTCTATCTGTCTGTCTGTCTGTCTGTCTGTCTCTCTCTTTTCTTTCGCGATAATTATGTGTGTAACATTTTTTATCTTCACTTTCTCATTCTCTCTCCAAATCTCCTTCACCTAAACCTGCATTATTCTAAAATCCCGGATTACATAACAATCTAATGAATAGGCCTACAAGGGAAAAAGAGATAACCGTCATTAAAATCTGCCTATAGCTTTGTACGACTTAACACTCTACCTTCCCCATTCTGTCACCGGGCGGACATTTACGTGGGCGCATTGTTCTCTGGTGGGAAAAACTGCTCCCCAAAGGATTAGTTCAAGTACAGTTTAATTGGGTTAGTCACAGAAAGAAATACAGTGTTGATTAAAAGCAGTGATAGGCCACATCACCAACAATAGAATGACAGTCAGTGAGACTTTACTGTATGTTCTCTGCCAATAATATGGTGAAGCATGGGTTACCTCGGCGGCAGAAAATAGAAATAAATTGATTTGAAAGAGTGTTATGGACTTACATGGTATACTGCAAGAGATAAGTGTCCTGTTTCTATATCAGGTTAATATATAGGATCTTTATGAAGACCCTAAACTACCGTTACATCATTATAGGACTAAAATATGAAAGGCATGGAGGCAGTGGCTGTCTATGCAGCCTATCAAAAAACTGAGTAGTGATGCAGAGGAGGGTGTGTGTGTGTGTGTGTGTGTGTGTGTGTGTGTGTGTGTGTGTGTGTGTCTTTTAGTGTGTGTACCAATGATCGAAACTCACTCAACTCGAAACTCACTTAACAGCTCACTTTTCCTGAGTGTACAACTAAAATTGAAAGACTGTTGAGGGGAAAAACATAGCTATATTCCTGTTCTTTACTCACCTACGTGCGTACAATCTTATAGATATACTTGTCTTTATGCATGCACCAATACAACGTTTTTCATTTTGATATCAATTCTGATACCTGTGCTGATGCTGAGTACCTATCTAATTCAATATTCATAATGGAAAAATTTAATTTTACATTAACATTGACAAAACACATATTGTAATATGTGTTTCGGACATGTCACTGCTGACACTACATGCCTATTGTCTGTATTGGATTGGTGCATCCTTCTACTAAACTCCTTGTATACTTTTTTTGTGGCTACTTAACTGCTTTGTCAATAATCAGGAAATTATCAAATGTGTCCACTGCAGGATGTGCAACTTAATTTTCTTCATTTTACACTTTAAAACGTAACAAAACGTAACCCTCCAATGTGCAATTTGCATTGTTGGACAATATTGTCCATTCAAAACTGTATCAAAAACATAACCATTTGGAAATACTTCAGAATTGCCACACATTCCTTTTTCAAGCCAGAAACGGTGCCCCAGTTTCACGCTGAAGTTTAATTACATAAAGTATATGTGCTAGTTACTAATTGTATTACATTGTGTTTGTTTTCATAGTAAATAAGTCAGTGTGGCCCAGTTCCATATTGCATGGCCTACTAATTTGCATAAAGTGTTTGCCATGTACACTAACTGCTCTAGTGTGTTGTTTTTTTCTTTTAGCTTACAAAAACAACAACAACATAGTAATGCACGTTTTGTGCAGGATATGAAGTAGTATCCAATGAAAGTGTGACTTTGGAATACCATATTGGCATTAACCAAGAAAACGCTAAGTGTTTCTTCAAAAATGTATTCATATTTATTTTATTAATTATTTATTAAGTGTTGACTTTCAGTATCCCTCTTGTGCTTTCCCCAATTTGTTTTGAATGTTTTGCAGCCGTAAATCGATCCTCCATTACCTTTGTGCATTGCAAATTGTGGGCAAGGGTGTAGGTCAACACCACACAGTCAAGCATCACGCTTTTCTCCAGAATTTCCCTGAATTACATTTATCACCAGCAAAAGATAATGTTGCAGTTCCTACCTTTCAGCATGGGGAGGTCACAGATTATCATATGCCTTTTCAGTTTCAAGATTCAAGGTGTTTCACTACAATTACAGCGGCAGTCATTGGCAATGAAATGCCAAGGCTCCTTTCAAGAATGCAATTAAAAGACCTGTCCAAAGATTTTAATTTACCTACACCCCATTTATTTATGTACTTTCAAATTAGGCATTGTGCATCTTCTCTTTTTTCATGTTATCCCTCTCTCTCTATTAACCAACCATGGGAAGTCCTTCTGACCTTAAAACCTCAGCAGAAATCACTAATATCTAAGATTTATGACAAACTCATGGCTCTGGAAAACAATTCCGCTGTCAAAAGCAAAAATGCTTGGGAGCGTGAGCTTGGGGTAGATTTGACAGATCAATGGTGGGATTAGGCTGTGCATAATATACGCTCATCTTCTCCTTGTGCCAGGCTGCAGCGTAAACAGTTTAAAGTGTTACATAGAGTCCATTTTAGCAAATCCAGACTATCGGAAATGTATCCAAATGTTGTGGACCTATGTGACGGGTGCCACGCCTCCTCTTATAACTTGAGTCATATGTTTTTTTACTGTCCCAGACTAAACAGATTCTGGAATGACTTTTCTATGACCATGACAAAGGTTCTAGCAGCCCAAATTAAAACAGACCCCTTTATTGCAATATTTGGAACCCTATCTCAACAACCCCATATCACAGCCTTACAATCAGAAACATTAGCCTTTACTTCCCTTCTGGCAAGATGCCGTATTTTACTTATGTGGAAATCCCCTAATCCCCCATCAATTCAAATCTGGCTCCAAGATGTTGTGTTTTTTTTTAAATTCGAGAAAATTTAATTAACAGTGAAAGGCTGCACTGACAAATTCACAAAAAAATAGTCTTCTTTTATAACTTATTTAAATTCTCTATCAACCCTGGCCCAAAACTGAATCCCCCTCCCCCCACCCCCCTTTTTAATTTTTTGTTTATTTGTTTTCCTTGCACTATTTGTTCACTGCTTGTTTTGTTTTTAGTTTTTTTTTGTTTTGTCTTGTGGAATTTTTCATGACAACTTCTATGCATTTTTGTGTGAATGCTTGTTTTTTTTGTGTGTGAAAAATGAAAAAATCCAATGAATAAATGAAAGAAAAAAAAGAAATTAAAAAATAAAGAATGCAATAAAAGAAAAAAATGTCAAATAGAAAGACACAAGTGAAAAGAGCCACCTGAGACACAAATAAACACAAAAGGTAGTGCAAGGACACAGTGCAGATAAAAAGTTTAGAGATACAGTGCACCATATAATGTAGAATGCAAAATAAAGTTCATTTACATGTTGACCGTAGGTAATGCCGAGGTATAGTTCCTATCTTTGCATTTGCAGCGCTGTGTACAATTGTGTGCTACTATTATTTGTCATGTTCTGTCTTGATGGTATGATTGATCTGTAAATAAATCTTAATGAGTAAGGCTGTTGTTACAGTAAAGCGCCCACTCTTCTTCCTAGCATGCCCTTTAAAAATCAGATGGTGGCACTGCAGTAGCTGAACCATTACGTCTTGTCTGAGATATATTAAGATGTCAAATAGTGAAATGTCAGACATGAAGCAGCGACCACCTACAACTACAGGATGCCTTACCACAGCAGTCAATCAGAGAAGGGGCACCGGTTGGAATTCCTGGTCTGTGTTGCCCTTGGAAGCTGAAGGAATGAGAAGAATGGGCCCCATTCACTAAAGTTCCACTCAAGCGGAGCTCCTACACTAATAGAGATTGACACGAAGAAAAGGCGACAACTTATATTCACACACACTGACTCTTTTGTCTCCGTCACTATGGGGCATTATGCAGACAAGTGTGCTCTGAAAATAGACTAGAATTGGATGTGCTTGTTTTTCATAAGTGGGAGACCACTGTGTCTTGATTGGAGTGTGTGTGTGTGTGTGTGTGTGTGTGTGTGTGTGTGTGTGTGTGTGTGTGTGTGTGTGTGTGTGTGTGTGTGTGTACGCAAATGAGTGTTTTTCGTCGCACATTGTTCTTGTGAGGGTGAAGTGGTTTTTCTGCTTTGGCTCAGTGATTGGCAGACATTTTGGGGCTGACAGGAGGTGACAGGCACTGATGAAGTTCAGTCAAATTATCAAAAGAAGTAGATGATGCTCAAAGATGGAGGACTTTTTTTTCTAGTTTTTTTTTTACACATCCCTCACATCTTGTCAAAGACTGTGGGACATTTTGAGCGGAGGGGATTCTCTATGCCCCAATGTGTGCCTACAGAACAGCATCAATCAAATGCAACGGTTGAACACCAAAGAGAAACTAAAAATAAAACTGAAGGAAGCGTCTGCAGCAGTGCTATGAGGTAATTATTCCATACAACTGTGCTTTGAGCTAAACGCTGACTTCCGCATGCAACCATACTGACGGATAACATGCTTGTGTTAAGCTGCTAATGTTAGCCATACTCAAGGTAGTTAAAGGTGGATTCAGTGATTCTGGAGAAAGCTTGTTGTCAAAATCACTTTTTGTCACCGTATTGAGTGTGCGCTTACATTTCTTTTGGTGTTAATATACACAACGTAGGCTCTGTAAACAAGCTATTTTTGCTGATGTTTTGTCATAAACCAAAACATAAAACAGATAGATGTTTACCTGATAATGATGCAAGGTGAAAAGTTATAACTCATTCATCCTTACAAGACAGCCTAACTGTGTCTGGGCCAAATTGCACAGCATTCGAGACAATAGTTAGTCAACATTCCACCAATAACTGAAAATGTCAACCTGCTGGTGGCGCTGGAGTAAAATCCATTTTTCTCATTAAAAATAATCTTGTTAGTGGGGGCGCCCTTAGCTCAGTTTGTAGGGCGTCCCCCCCATGGGCCTCGGCCAGCAGCGGACCCAGGTTCGATTCCAGCCCGCGGTCTTCCTCTGCATGTCACTCCCCTCTCTGCCCCATTTCAACTCTGTCTCTACACTATCAATAAAGCATAAAAAATGCCAAAAAAAATATCTTTAAAAAATAAATAAAAATAATCATGTTATTCATGTTGATACCGTGACCTTAAACAGAATAAGCACTTGAGATTAGATGGATGAGGGGTTGCATGTTATAGTAAAGGCTATTAATATATTGATCTTACCCCTGCTGTAGCCATGGGGCTCAGATGTACATGGGTTTGAAGCAGTTTTAGAGCATGACAAAATATACCACTTCATCACAAGCCCTGGGTAATCAGCTTTTATTTGAACACGCCTTAAAGTCCCGGCGTCCACCAAGTCGAATGCCAGTTGCTAAAACAAACAAAGCAAAGACAAGACTAAGGCCTGATATAAGCCATCAATTATTTACAGCGTGTAGATTTTATGGGTGGTGCTTGAACTGCATGCCAGATTGAATGAACTGATTATGTCAGCATGAACTACATCAGCCAATAGACACATTTGAATGCAGTAGCCAGAGGTTTCCGCCTGTTGATTTATAACATAATATGTTGAATTAACACATTTTGTACTCAAATGTGGAGAGTTGGACCTCAGTCAAACAACAACAATACAACAACGTAAATTCAAATTAGTTTTTTCAGCTGGAAAGAAAGTGTTTGGGGATAAGAAACACTTTATGTTATGAAAGTAAAAACCAAAAAAAAAAAATCAATATAGCGAGGCAGGCATTCTTCTTTTTATCCTCGGTAAATTCTCCCCATCCTCACTTTCAGTGTGGCACCAGGTTAAATAGAAGAAAAAAATCAACGCATGCAAAGAAATCTTATTCACAAAATATACAGTAGCTACAGTAAATGATTTCCTATGCAGCTAAGAGCTAAAGCAACTTTGCAGAATTAAAAGATAGTGAAATCGTTGTCTTTGACCGGTCCTTCGCCTTTTTTTCCCCCCACCACATGCAGCTACCAGGGATCTCTATACATCTGTCTTATGGGTATTTCAGTTATCATTGTGCATGCTTCATGCAAGCTCCACTACCAAGCTGAGGCATGAATAACTTATAAAGGGATTTGTACGTTAAAGAAAGTGCACTGCCAGAGCTGAATATATAGTGTCTACATGTAGTGTTCTCCGTATCTTTGGCATGGAAAAGAAGCAGGTGGTTTCTGGGAGGATTAACATCCGAGCTGCCAGGCGAAGGCTATGATCCCCACCATCCCAGGGCTGCCTTTGCAAAGTTCAGGAACTTACAGAGAACTCTTTTAAGATGTGTAAGGGCAAAGGCATAGACAGAGTTCAAGTTCAAAGTACTTCCCATTTGGCTTCACAGTCACACACACACACACACACACACACACACACACACACACACACACCTCACCACGAAGAGAGCTGGAGCAGTGTGACTCAACGCTGGTGTGAAAACACAGTGGAGAGGTGGGAGGATGACATCACAGCACCCCACGCAGAAGAACAAGTGCCTTGGAGTTGGACCCCGTTCAAGCATCCACACACACACATACCTACACTCAACAAAAATATAAACGCAACACTTTTGTTTTTGCTCCCATTTTTCATGAGATGGACTTAAAGATCTAAAATTCATTCCAGATACACAATATTACCATTTCTCTCAAACATTGTTCACAAATCTGTCTAAATGTGTGATAGTGAGCACTTCTGCTTTGCTGAGATAATCCATCCCACCTCACAGGTGTGCCACATCAAGATGCTGATCTGACATCATGATTAGTGCACAGGTGTGCCTTAGACTGTCTACAATAAAAGGCCACTCTGAAATGTGCATTTTTTTTGCTTTATTGGCTATGCGAAGTTGCTGGATATTAGTGGGAAGTGGTGCACGCTGTCATATACGCTGGTCAAGCACATCCCAAACATGCTCAATGGGTGACATGTCCGGTGAGTATGCTGGCCATGCAAGAACTGGGACATTTTCAGCTTCCAAGAATTGTGTACAGATCCTTGCAACATGGGGCCGTGCATTATCTTGCTGAAACGTGAGGTGATGTTCATGGACACAACAATGGGCCTCAGGATCTCAACACCGTATCTCTGTGCATTCAAAATGCCATCAATAAAATGCACCTGTGTTCTTCGTCCATAACAGATGCCTGCCCATACCATAACCCCACCACCACCATGAGCCACTCGATCCACAACATTGACATCAGCAAAGCGCTCACCCACACGACGCCACACACACTGTCTGCCATCTGCCCTGAACAATGTAAACCGAGATTCATCCGTGAAGAGAACACCTCTCCAACGTGCCAGACACCATTGAATGTGAGCATTTGCCCACTCAAGTCTGTTACGGCGACGAGCTGGAGTCAGGTCAAGACCCCGATGAGGACGACGAGCTTGCAGTTGAGCTTCCCTGAGACGGTTTCTGACAGTTGTGCAGAAATTGCACGCTCCTTCAATGCTTGTGGCATCTGTGGTATTTTGCTGTGAGACAAAACTGCACATTTCAGGGTGGCCTTTTATTGTGGACAGTCTAAGGCACACCTGTGCACTAATCATGATGTCAGATCAGCATCTTGATGTGGCACACCTGTGAGGTGGGATGGATTATCTCAGCAAAGCAGAAGTGCTCACTATCACACATTTAGACAGATTTGTGAACAATGTTTGAGAGTAATGGTAATATTGTGTATCTGGAATTAATTTTAGATCTTTAAATCCATCTCATAAAAAATGGGAGCAAAAACAAAAGTGTTGCGTTTATATTTTTGTTGAGTGTATACAGTCAAGTGCGAAAGTTTGTGAACCCCTTGAACATTTTGGAATTTTATTTATTTTTACCATTATTAATTCATTTTTATCAATACCAGTATTTTTTATATGAAATAACAGATGTTTGTTTATCAATTCAACATTTTTCTTTCCCAGAAATAAATTGTTAAAACAGATAAAACAAATTATTTGACAACTGTTGTATGATCAAAAGTTTGTGAACCCTAAACTGCATTGCTTAAATGGAGCAGGTAAACACAATCAGATGGGCCAAATTGAGTCATGAAATGGACCAATGTAGTGAGAGATCTTTAGGGAAGAAATTGGGCGGCACTAGATACAACAGAGATAAAACCAGGTCAGTTTAGGCTCACCAAAGTGAACCCATACTGGTCAGACATGCTAAAAGGGAAACAAATCTCTGAGGATCTCAGGAATAGAGTTGTGATGCTGCACATTTGTCTGGGGACAGCTATAAATTATTTTAAAAAAAGTTTGAGCTCCATCGGTCCACCGTGAGGCAAATCATCTGCAAATGGAGAGCTTTAAGAGTGACTGAACATCTGCCTAGAAGTGGACTTCCTTCAAAAATATCCACAAGCGTCACAAGATAAGTGATTTTTCAGTTAAAAGCCAACCCAAACATTACATCTAGTGATTTGCAGACCTCTCTTGCAGCATCTGGGACAGATGTGCATGGTTCCACAATAAGAAGAAAACTCAGTCAAAATGGCTTTCATGGGAGGGTTGCTAAAGAAGCCTCTGCTCTCAAAAAAGAACAAAACTGCTTGTCACAACTTTGCCTGAGAGCACTTTGAGATACCTGAAGTCTTATTCTGTGGACAGATTAGTCCAAAATTGAACTGTTTGGTCATAACCAAAACTGCCATGTTTGGGAAAAAATGCAATTCTGCCTACCACCTAGAGAACCTTCTCCCAAGTGAATAATGGTGGTTTCAAATTGTCTGCAAATCTCCAGATGTAATGTTTGGGTTGGCTTTTACCTGAAAAATCACTTTTCTTGTGGCGCTTGAGGATATTTTTGAAGGAAGTCCACTTCTAGGCAGATGTTAAGTCACTCTTAAAGCTCTCCATTTGTAGATGATTTGCCTCACGGTGGACCGATTGAGCTCAATTTTTTTTTTATGAATTTATAACTGTCCCCAGACAAATGTGCAACATCAAAACTCTATTCCTGAGATCCTCTGAGATTTGTTTCCCTTTTAGCATGTCTGACCTGTATGGGTTCACTTTGGTGAGCCTAAACTGACCTGGTTTTATCTCTGTTTTATCTAGTGCCACCCAATTTCTTTCCTAAAGATCTCTCATTACATTGGTCTATTTCATCAACCAATTTGGCCCACCTGATTGTGTCAACCTGCTCGATTTAAGCAATGCAGCTCAGGGTTCACAAACTTTTGCACATACAACATTCGTCAAATAATTTGTTTTATCTGTTTTAACAATTGATTTCTGGAAAAGAAAAATGTTGAATTCATAAACAAACATCTGTTATTTCATATAAAAAATACTGGTATTGATAAAAATGAATTAATAATGGTAAAAATAAATAAAATTCCAAAATGTTCAAGGGGTTCACAAACTTTCGCACTTGACTGTATATGTGTTTGAACGCACACTCAACCTCTGCTGCCTCTCAATTGCACCAAACGCCCCCGCCAAACGTGCACACACACCGACACGCACACACACACACGCACCGACACACACACACACACACATACAGTAAACATTTCCTCGCCAGAAATAGCGCAGGTTGTCCTGAGGAGACATTGGGAGTTGTTATGTTTTTGATTTCCAACTTCATTTTGGGGGAGGGGGTTGGGGTGGAAGAGGCCAGCCAATGGTTGGCCAGGATACGGACACGCTCTGACAGGATTTGGAGGCTGAGGTTGGGAGAGAAAAAAAAGAGAAAGATTTTGAAAGGAGAAGGTCCCCTGCACCTCAGATGCTGCAGAACTCCACCAATCCCCTTGTGTGTGTCTGTCTGTGCATCATACGTATGTCTGAGCCCACATTCGGTGCATCTTCCCCCTCCCTCACAATAGGCCCAAGCTCCAGCATATTGCATTTATGGCACAAGTAGAAAAAGAGGTGTGATTAATTGACAAACAGAAATCCTCCCAGTATACATACTGCAATCAAAATGCAAGAACACTCACACACACGCTCTGTGTTTCTAAAGTGATTGAAAGGAAAAGGAGGCCGGATTACAGCTAGATCTGTGTGACGAGTTACTGATGCAGTGATTCAACCAGCATAAACCTCATTTCAACATGCTCTCTCCTCTCCTTGGCAGGGATTAGTAACAGTTAACCAATCACCATAGGCTTGCAAATCAACACTTGAGTCATGCAAACCAGGTAGCTTTCGACAAAACAATCACTGCTCAGTTTGGTAGCTGATGTGTGGACCCTTTTTATCAAAGGACATAGTCATTTATTACCAGATAAAAATGGCTAGTTGGAAAGGTTGATGTTTAAATTCTCAGTTTTCACCTTAAAGCTGTATCCATTTTTTTGGCCACTTGAGGGCAGCGGAAACAACTTCTTAACACAACAGTGATATAGTATTAGTTTATAAAGTTAGGAGGGCAAAAGGATTCAATGCTTGATACATATGGCTGCACACCTACACTGCTTCATCTGAATGTGCGTGTTACAGTCTATTTTTTCACTGCGTATTTTCCTGGCACGCAGCTCTGGCCATTGAAGCAACAGTCTGGCTTGGCGGGGTGCTTCAGCAGTTAATTAAAGCTGCCAGGTATTTTAGGATTAAGAGTGGGTGAGTGGGAATGGGCCCCTGGTGGCTTGAGCGCGAAGCCATCATCCCATGGGTAACGACAGTGGCCGTGAACACTTGATTGCACTGATTGTGACTCCAGGTGAACCATTTATTTTTTTTTTCATTTTCCTTTATTTAACCTCGAAAGATCAATTGAGGGGTGACCCTCTTTTACAATGATGTCGAGTTTGTACAGATACACAATATACAATGAGAATACATAACAAGTTTACACACACACACACACACACACACAGACAACAACAATTTAAAACATTCAGATCAATTGAATGAAAGAGACAATAGCCTAATTAAAACAGTTACAAGTGTAGAGGGGCTGATTCAAAATAATAATTTTAAATTGGTTAACAGTTATGAGTGTATTTATTTTAATTGTATGTTGTAGGCTGTTCCATTAGTCAGGGGCACTATGGCTAAAAGCGGTTTTACCAAGCTCAGACCGGGCATAGGGAACATATAACATTAGCATGTCAGTTGAGTGGGTTTGATAAAGCCCATCTGAAATAAGCAGCATTTCTGTCAAATAGAGTGGTAGCTTTCCAGTCAGAGCTTTATATATAAAAATATGCCAATGTGCATCACGTCTCTCCTTAAGGGAGGACCACCCAACCTTTTCATATAAAACACAATGGTGTGTATCATAAGCATCTCCTGTAATGAATCTCAAAGCCGAGTGAAATACAGAGTCTAGGAAATGCAGAGTCAACCATGTTGTTGTCTTCTCAATAGAACTGATGAGTCGATCTGTCTTTTCTTTTTTCTTTGCCAGTGATACCTTTGATCCATTTTGTATTGAGATGTCACCGTGAAAGCCAGCAAATGATTCTGCTGCTTACAAGTGTGCAAATGTGCAATGTACAAGAGCATGATGATTTTTCATGTTTTCCTTTCCTGACATGGCAAAATGATTCGTCACCAAAAAAAGAATCATTCCACGATAAAGAGAAAATGTATTGTAATAATTTCTCCAAATGTATGTAAATGTAATGATTATATAGGGATCCCTTGAGAACACCTTACGAATACAGAAGAGAAGTATGTATGTAGGCCTACAGAAATCAGGCATCCCTAGCACAACAAAACTACATGCTACTGTGCCTGCCTGTCTGTCTGTTGTGTGAATAAGTTATTGATTGCTAATACATCAACATTTCGAATGACATGTAATAACTTGTCAAAAAGACAAAATAGTTGTCTGTAAATAACCTGACTTTTGAAAAAACTAAATAATAATGCAGTCAGCAACTTTAGACTGGCAGCAGAGGATATTTTATCAGGAGGGTATTTCTCCTCTCCTTATCTAGGTGGACCTCCATGTTGACAGAACTGTACAAATCAAAGCTTGTAATGTAAGGTGTAGAAGTCAGGGTCAGTCACCTCAATCTCTTGTTCGAACATGAATGAACTTTTTGTAGTCTTTTTCTGTCTCACTTTCCCACGCACATATTACATCACCCCGACTCCATCAAGAACACTGACACACGCACACACACACACGCACACACACACACACACACACACACACACACACACACACACTCACACAATATGGCCGAATGTGAGTCCTGGAGTTACGTGGTTGGGGATCATAATGCAGAAAACAATGATGATGATGAATGCCTCTGCTCACTACAGCAAACACTGAACTAACCTTGTGTGTGTGTGTGTGTGTGTGTGTGTGTGTGTGTGTGTGTGTGTGTGTGTGTGTGTTAGTGGGTACGTGCGTGCGTGCGTGCGCGTGTGTGTTAGTGGGTGCTATGTGTCAGCTTGCAAGTAGACTTGTTATGCTGTCCGCGTGTCCATGTGTCACTCAGCCTCAGTGATGGAGACTGAGCTGTCATATCTGCCAACCAGACAACAGTTCCTCATGCATATTCATCACTATGCGGATCTCAGCCCAGATAGCTTTAATGAGTTCACAACATTAACAACTCAGATGAGGTGTTGAAGAAAAGCCGTGCAGCTATTTTCTTTTCTTTTTTTCTTTAATATATAATTATATAATATATGTTATTGTAATATACTTGGTGCACTTATGGTCATTTTATCATGTATTTAAAGGAGTCAGCAATTCTGGAACTTACTTTTTGTCAAAATCCATGAATATCTCCTCACGATCCGCAACCTGTCCACACTGATGCTAATACAGTTCTAGTGCTAATACACAGCCTAGGTTCTGTAAACGGGTATGAAAACAGAGGGTATGTAAACAAATGGGGCCCACCGTAGCTAGCAACATGCCTGTTTACATAGCACTTTGAATTAACAATGGAATTTATTTCAGCGCACAAACAGTACGTACAGGATCGGGAGGATATATTCACTGATTTTGACGAAAAGGGATTTTTGACAACAAGCGTTTTCCAGAATTTCTGACTGACAGGCAGGAACAATGGGTTCATTAGGCTTGATCAAGTATTCACGTTAGCCTTTAAAAGTAACCACCAGATGGCAAATGCATGATAACCGTTGCAACTGGTGGTTCTGTCTATTGTTGTACATTTTTCCTGTAATGTAACACTTATAATGTTATTACTAATACATATCTCACCATATCTCTTTCTTCCCCACTGCCCTCAGACTCCTAAACAACAGATAGGAGTCTGCTGTTACTGTTGTTATTGTTATTATTCTACCTCAGGACTGCCACCACTGTTCACATTTTTACATTTTGGTTATGCACAACGGCACACTTTCTTGGATTTGCACCATTCCGTTTTATTTTATTTTAACTTTAATTTCTTGTTTTACCTAGTTGCTGCTCTTCTATTTGCCTTGTAAATTGTATATTCTGTATTGTTGCGGCTTTTTTTCTATGTTGCTTCTATGTCTACGTCTATGTTTCTTTCTTGGCATTCAGTCTGTGGAAGACAAAGGAAGAATTTCATTGTATGACTGAGAACATTTCTTATTCTGCATATGACAACTAACACTTTGCATCTTGAATTGAATCTTGAATGAAGTGCCTTACACTCTTAAAGCAGGCTCTGAAAACTGAGGTGTCAAACACAATGATGGGGAAGTCTGTCATCTAGTGGTCTAAGTAGGAAGCAACCTAAACGTCTCTTTAGAAGCCCCTTTTCTCTCAATACGGCAACTCCTGTCCACTTTAGACAAAGGATGGGTGAATATGTAGTATAAAAAGAGCTCATTGCAATGGATATCACTCTTGGCATGAATCTTCCTCACACTCAAATGACACCTGCTCGCATTTAGGTTTACCCTGCTTCTGTTCAAATTGTATGTTTGCACACAAATATACAGGTTTGGTGCTTGCATTAAAATATATCGTTGCTCGCACAGACTTCCTCGTTCCAGTTTATGGCTCTTAATTCAAATATTTGCTTATTCCAACCACAGTGCAACATTTCTGGATGGTTACATAACCAAGAAGACACTCTGGCACTAGTTCGTATATATATGCAAGTCTTTACTCATAAACATTTGACATCTTTTCTCAAAGAATAACATGTTGCATTTCACATGTTGCATGTAATAATATATATTCCACAAATACAAGTTAAAGAAAAGAAAGGGGGAAAGTAGTTCTTGAAAACAACACAGATACATTGTGTATCTAGAGTTAATTCCAGAACATCATTCAGTACCACATACTATCATTTCACACAGATAAACACTTCTCTCTTTTTTTTGTTGTTGCATTAAGTATTACTAAGTTGCAAAGAAAATTGGCCAAAGTTTTAAATCTCCAACAGGCAACTCTGGTCAAATACTCTAGTTGTATTACGGTCGGTTGATTATTAACTTCATTGAAGTTGTCATAAAAGAAAGGAGGAAAAAGGGTGGATTGCATGCAACACTCTCGCTTGTGAAGGCTGAGGGTGGGGGGAAAGAAATGGCATCGCCCACTGGATTCTGTACAAAATAGTGCTAAAAAGAACAGAATGACCAAAAGACTTTCTTTAGAGGGAACAGTTCTGATCATCTTTAATATCACTGTTGAGTTTTTTTATACAGCCCTCTAATGGTAATAGATTAAATGAGTGGCGTGTCCTCAGTGATCCTACCAAACTACAATGCATTGTGAAAACCTGGTATGTACAATGCAATGGGCTGTTATCAAACCCCCTGCTGCACTATAAGACGTTTTTCTTTATTAACAAATACTATTAAATAAAAAAATACCTTCAGTTTTGCTACAGGGAAATGTAATATGTTTTCTCTCAGTGTTTCCCTCAATTAACGACTTGTACTGGTAACCTTGACTGTTAATAATCAGAGCGTATTTGTGGTTTTTAACATGGACATATTACAAGCTGAAAAACGTCCTGTATAGTCAACGTTTGCAAGAGAACAGGAAAACAGAAATTTGCCTGCATATACTTAGAATAATTTCATTGGGTTATAGGTAGCCACTGCAAGTGCAATTACAACCAAAAACTAACACACGGATAAAGACAAAGCTGTAATGCTGAACACCTCTCGAGTGTGTATGCTGTTTTTCTTTTGCAATGCAAGTAGCACCCTCCTGTGGTACAATTCTTACACTACATCTCATGCATTCAATGGTAGAAAAGCCTATGGGTGCAGTTTTTTTGTTGTTGTTGCTAAATCCCACTTTGAAAGGAAAACATTGAAGGGGGGGATGAAGGCCAACATGTAATCAATCACATTGTTGATTCACAAGGCACCCAGCCCTTTCATCGATATCAGAGACAGCGCTTGGAAAGAAATTGTGAAATACAATGTGAAAAAAGTTCAAGTCATTGGTTGACAATTCAAAGACATATTCCTTATCACCTATATCAGGACACCGTGTAAAAAAAAAGGAAAAAAAGTTGATCAAATAAAAATTTCATAGAGGTTTTGTGTTAGTCTTTTCAACTGTATGTCAATTGCCAAACTTGTTGTGTATAGGGATTGCATTTGGTTACATCAAAGATGCACTGAACTGAGCAGGAATTAGTGCTTTAGACAATGAGCATTTTGGCCCACTGTGAAAAAAACCTTGACACGTGGACCTTCAGTTGGAAAATTGAGCACAAACTTGGCACTTTGTGGCAAAATGTTTCTTCCTTTGTCCTTTGAAGCTGCTCTCAAATGGCTCATTAGCGGTTTTTGGCATCTTTCCGTGAGACGTGAGGGACGTGGCTGGTTTTCTAAAAAAATCACAGCTCGACACTCCCCTATACTTCAACTCACGACAAAAGGAGACACATTTTGCCAGGAGTGTGCAACTTTTTCGATGGTAGTGCGTGCTTTACTTTAAAGGTGCAGAGTGTAATATTGGAATATTTAGTGGCATCAAGTGGAAAGA
>OX442368.1:11726365-11902581 GCA_949357725.1 Hyperoplus immaculatus
TAAAAATCAATACATTTGGAATTGTTCATATTAAATTATTCCGGTGAAAATAAACAGACTTCCACTGAGAACATTGGATGGCTGCCATATAACAATTCATTTACTGCACAAGACATCTGCCGAATTGTTTCATAGGACGAAACAGGAGCGGCACTCTTTTCTTCCCAATTGCATTGCCAGTGTCTGGTTAAATGTACAATTAAATTTTCCGCCAGTGTAACCTCTTTAGCAGCCCAAAGCAAAGAGGAAAAAAAAAATTGTGCACGACAATTGCAGGAGAGTTACTCAGAATATGCTCTTTGTGGGGGGGAAAGGAATATAATATTAGAAAAAAAAGATAAAATCTGTTAACTTTTAATGTTATATTGATGTTTTAAAGCTGCTCGACGTATCAACTGACCCTTAAAGCACCTACTAAATAGACTTTATAATATAGAAATGGCAACAGAAGTTACGCAAAGTAAGAGGCGTGAATCATTCTCGTAGCTGTAGCAAATTTAATACTGGAAATAAATTGCCTTTAAATCTGCTATGCTCCTCTACGGTAATAGCATTAGGCTAATGTGGAAAATCATTTGCAGCGGCAATAATCAATAGTGGTCGGCTACCTGTGCTCGTCTGTAGTACTGCTTAGTGATGGTCTGGTATCTCTCCTGGCCTGCTGTGTCCCTGGAAAAAAACAACAAGCACACGATACATTATAATATGACCACATGAACAATGTACAGGTGAAACTCGAAAAATTAGAATATCATGCAAAAGTTAATTTATTTCATTAATTCAACTTTAAAGGTGAAACTAATATATTATATAGACTCATTGCATGCGAAGTGAGATATTTCAAGCCTTGTTATAATTTTGATGATTATGGTATACAGCTTATGAAAACCCCAAATTCAAAATCTCATAAAATTAGAATATTACATGAAATCAATAAAAAAAGGATTTTCAATACAGAAATGTTGGCCCTCTCTAGAAAGTATAATCATGCATATGTACTCAGTACTAGGTTTTGGCCCCTTTTGCATGTATTCCTGCCTCAATGCGGCGTCTTATGGATGCTATCAGCCTGTGGCACTGCTGAGGTGTTATGGAAGCCCATGTTGCTTTGATAGTGGCCTTCAGCTCGTCTGTATTGTTGGGTCTGGTGTGTATCATCATCTGCCTCTTGACAGTACTCCATAGATTATCTATGGGTTTCAGGTCAGGAGAGTTGTCTGGCCAATCAAGCACAGTAATACCATGGTCAGGCGATCAGTTACTAGTGGTTTTTGGCACTGTGGACAGGTGTCAAGTTTTGCTGGAAAAGGCCACTATCAGAGCAACCTGGGCTTCCATAACACCTCAGCAGTGCCACAGACTGATCGTCACCATGCCATGCCACATTAATGCAATAATTCATGCTAAATAAGGACCGAGACCAAGTATACAGTAGATGAATGAAAATACTTATGAAAAGAGCGACATTTCTGTATTATACATTTTTTTTAGATTGGCCTTATGGAATATTCTAATATTTTGAGATGCTCTATTTCTGGTTCTCATGAGCTGTAAGCCGGAATCCTGTAAATATAAACAAAAAAATGCCTGCAATATATCACTATATGTCTAATATATGTAGAATATATGGAACTTTCCCTTTTTGAATTAAATTAGATTTTAAAAAATTGCTTTTCCATGATATTCTAATAATATGAGTTTCACCTGCAGTAGCCGAGACAACCTAACCTTTTTGTGAAATAAGAAAACAGCGTTGTTTGACACCGAAGTGGGCTGTTTAGTGGTGCTAGTTGCGAGGCTTAAGGGAACTATGACCAATTTGAATACAGCATTGCTGTGTAATACGGCCTATTCAGTTTTTCGACCTAAAAGTTGTTCAATGTAAATATACTGAGCTTAAAACTACTGCAATTACTTTGCAAACATACAGACCACTATCAATGTACAAGTTGAGGCTCCAAAACACCCAAACAGAGGATATGACATCAGGGTTGATAAATATAAGCCTACAACTACAGTATAAATATAATATATATATAATATATGATAGTTATTGATGCATAATTGTACATGCATACTATCCCCTCTTCTGTTGTTTAATAACATTGTGTTCATCATATGTGCACGAGGCCTTCTAACACGAGTTGCTATATCTTACCATATCTGTATCCGTACTTTGATACCATCTATCTCTAGTGTTTTCATTTTGAAGTCGACTCCTGTAAGAAAGGAAAAAGATATGGTTATGATGAAATACAATATTAGCTCCACAGAGAGAGAGGAGATAGCTCTAAAGGCATTTGATATTCATCCAAACTTGTGAGAGTGCCGTGCTCGGGCAGGCTCAATATTTCTCTGAGCTGTTTTGCACTTTCCACTCAGTAACAGACGGAAATCAATCAAGCGGGCATGTCTTTCACAGACAGTGGGGGGTTCACCAGTATCTGCTACCAGCTTTAGGAAACATCATAGGAGGCATTAGCGCAACGAGAGCCCCCCATCAACCCCCTGTATAATCAGCCTGTTATAGGAGATAGGGCTAATGATCCAATGAGCTGAGACCTAGCTTACTTTTTTCTTCGTCTCTGCATTGATCACAAGGGAGGTGAGAGAAGGCAGCAGGGCAGGAGAGATAGCTGCATAACTAACAACACAGGGGAAGAGATGAGAAAATGGGAACAGAGTTGATACAGGGAGGGGGGAGGGGGGAAGGGGGAGGCGGGGTCACACACACGCTTCAGTAATTTCTGATTCATTTCAGACTCAGTGTGATGTTTTTCAGACAGAAAAACAGAGGCAGGATGAGGCCAATCATTTTTATTTCTATAAAGATTTCACACTGGGCTCAATTCTGAAGGCCAGAATAAATGTTTTGATATACTTGAAAAAAGTTGCAGAGTGGTTTGTATTTTTTTGTGTATGTTATAAAGCGTCTGGATATGGATGGTCTAAAATACAGCAGTAAAAATCAACATCAAAGCTGAATGTTTCCATAAGCTCTACACAAATCTGATTCAAAATAAATGTTCATAAATATTTTAAAACTTAGTATGTTGGCCGTATCTAATGTCAACAGGCATTGTTTTTATAGAACGTTAGTGCAGAGAACTGCCTTGATTGGTTCAAAATACTTAATTGTGTCATAAGAACCAGTGCATAGCCTGCCTCATCTAAAACAATATAATTCCTGGTATTGATTACTTCCCCAGAAATATGTTTTGTCAGGCCATAAAACCCCCACTGGACATTTTAAATGATAACTCCAGTGCAATTCAGGATTGAAATAATTCTGCGGTCATTCACCCAGCACAACCCCACATCCCTAAGAATGTTTTCACTAGACGCTGGGCATACTCTGCATAAGTCTCAACTCCTAACTTATATTTTTGGCAAACTCAATTGCCCTACATCCCAACTTAAATGTGGTTTCAAGTCTTGTCGACGCTTCCGGCCGTGTAATCCCCGGTGGAATATACTGAATCCCTTCTGGTTAAGATAAGAAAAGATGTGAGAAAAAAGCGACTTTATTTTCATCCATCTTTGATACAGACTGCAGTTTTTCTCCTGGTCCGGAAACAAAAGAATGACTGATGCAATATTCAGCGGGAGTGATGCAAACATTCACTCTACACATAAACTGCAGGCAATAAGGTACAAAAAAAAATCAACCAACAAGGTGCAAGAGAAGGTGCATACATGTAGTGTAATAATAACTATGCAAGAGTTAGAAGGTCCCTGAGGATAGTTATTTATGCAGGATATGTGTGTTGATGTATTTACCTGTCAAATATTACGATATTCAGTCTGAAGAATATCATACGTAAGGCATAATGCAATTGTTGAATGTGATTTTCTCTTTTACCATACTACTGGGCAAAGTCTCTATCGTTATATACAGCATGGAAAAAGCAGCAGCACTTTCAACACTAGACTTCCAATTCTTTCAGGCAACATATTTCTGAAATGAGAAATGAGTGCAAGTAACACAGCTCTGTGGCATAGGGGGTGAGTTGCTGCTGCTAAAGGTAAGAAGTAAGCCTTTCATAGTAACTTGCCCAGTGTGGCCCATTGTATTTGAATCTGTTGATGCCAAGGATATGACCTAGTTGTCCTCAATGGCATCTATATGGCCCTGGTACTACTGTACGCTTCAACACTAATACCACTCGGAACAACCTTGACGAGATCCACTCAAATACATGCATGCATACAATGCATAGAAGGCAGAATAATTAGATGTATATAACATTGCCATTGATGTATGAGTTCAACTCTAAATTA
Source organism: Hyperoplus immaculatus (assembly GCA_949357725.1). NCBI lineage: Eukaryota > Metazoa > Chordata > Actinopteri > Uranoscopiformes > Ammodytidae > Hyperoplus > Hyperoplus immaculatus. Next base: position 11,730,647 of record OX442368.1, read on the forward strand.
TTATTTAATCTTTTCTTCATGACTGTCCCCCAAGGCTAAAAGCATGCAAGTTGATAAAAGGTGAACCCGCATGCAGGCTTCTATAGACCGCACTATAATCCCTGAGAAACCAATTAGCACTTCATCCCAATCAAGCATGACCCCTTAATAGCTAAAGGTTTCACAGCCGGCATCACTGACTCCAATCGATTCACATGATAAAGGAGGAAGGTGCCGTTTGTGGGTGGTTTTTATAGCTGCCATTTCTGCAAGCTTTGTATTCCTAGAAACTGTCATGACGGAAACAGCTGACAGTTGAACTAAAGGCCAAGGCAGGCTGAAAATAAGCCAGGGGGAAGACACTGAGTGGACAGCGCCAGGCCCCATTCAAATGGCCTTTGGCTTTGGCTTGGGCACATTCAGACAGAGACTAAGTGAAAAGGTCAGAGCGACAGTCATTGGGCTTGCTTTGCCCCGAGGTATGAGAAGAGAAGACAGAGGAGGTAATAATAAGAAAAAAGAAAAAGAGGTTGTCTCCCCCTCCACGCCACTGTCCAGTTGTGTTATAGCACTGCATTAAGCTCCGGTCAGGAATCATCCATGCAAAACAGCCACAGTTTCAAAGATGAAAGGCGGATATTATGGACTAATGGATTCTCTAACTGTAAAGTGGGTGTCTACAGCAACCTAGACTCTTTTATAAAACAAGGTGCACTCCTATGGTGCAAACAATACATTCCCCAACGGGGCTGAAGCTTTTGTGAATTGTTATTGAACATCCACATTTTTCCGTGTGGTTAAGTCCCACTCGCTGCGCAATTGCTCAGTCTGCATGAGACCAGTGTGTACAAAGCCCTGAATGTCACCGTCGCAGGATAGATAAGAGGTGCAGCAGCTCAAAATGTTGTGTTCAAGAAAAGCAGCCTTCGAAGTGATGACGCCAAAATCTGGAATCAGTAAGACAGGTCTGCCAAGGGAACAGACTAGTCTGCCAGCTTTTAAATGCCAACTGTAATCTGATTACTGTTTGATATGTTTTAATTGAGATACTGTTAGTTACATGCACCCACAACTAAAGTGACAGGATAATCCAGTTGAAATAGAGTACATTTCATAAAAGGTGGAGTAAGCGGTTCTGGAGAATGCTTCTTGTCAAAATCTCTTTTGTCAGAATCAGTGCATATCTCAGGCGCTCCAGTGGTGTGGTTGGTGGAGCGCGCACCATATAGGCTGAGTCCATGTCACAGTGGTTGTGGGTTTGAATCCGACCCGTGGACCTTTACTGCATGTCATCCCCCTCTCTCTCTCCATTTACACTCTGTCACTCACTATCTACTTCAAACTGTCAATTAAAGGTTAAAACACCGCAACAGTATCTTTAGATCCCTGTTCATACTGTGTGAGCACTGAAAAACAAAATCCAGTGTTAAACCACAGCTTATAGGCTCTATAAACTGGTATGTAAACAAAGGGGGGCCACTGTAGATATTAACAACATGCTCATTTACAGACACTATGGCCTATACTGTGTATTAACACTTGATTTTCTTTTCAGCGCTCACATAGTACGAACAGCTAGGAGATCGTGAGAAGATCTGATTCACTGATTTAGACAAAAAGTGATTTTGACAAGCTTTCCCAAGATTGCTGACTCCACCCTTAAAGTGAATCGTCTCTCTGGAACCTCTACACCATTGACTTATCTTTGCATTTACTGCAAGCCAACCATCTCACCATACACTCACTGAAGGCCCCAGGTTGCCAAGTTTAAAGAAAGAAAGAAAGAAAGCCATCCAACAGATACTGCAACAATGGAGCTGAGCACAATGTGCATGAGAGAAGAGAGCAGTTAATTTGACATGACGGCGTTTCCCAATCAGCAGTGTGAAAGCCATGTAAAAGCTAATGGGAACACACCCAAAAGTGACTGGACTAATTACATGGGACGTCAGTGTTCGACTGTGCAAGACGAATTAGACAGTGACACATTGTCTGTGAGCTGTAGGTAACTGTGACAGGCTCGCTAATAGTTGGATGGACGGCTGATCCTGCACATGATGCATATCCACCAAGGAATGGGTCTGTGTCATCCAGGGTTATCAACGCTAGTGAGGATAGCCAACAACAGTTAACAGCTGGTGTCTTCAGGGCAGGGCAAGGATAAACATTATTTTTCAATGTTGAAATTGTCATCAAACGTATGAAATGAAACATGAAACATGGCATCTGAAAAGAGTTAGGCATATGTATCAATCCAAATGAAAGATATTGTCATTTAAGTTAGATACACTTCAGAGAAATTTGGTTTAGATGAGGCGGGCTATGCTGTGGTTCTGATCACACAATAAGTATTTTGAACCAATCACGGCAGTTCTCCGCCTGACGATCTATCAAAACAATGACATTGCCATTGGAAAAGGTTTGATACCCCGAGGCCCACACAGTCCTGTCAAACAGTCTAACTATTTTTAATACAATTTTCGTAGCTTATCAATACACCCAACTTTGATATCGATATTGCTATATTACTATTTTAGACCAAGAGGTTTTAAAAGCCAAGAAGGTCTCAAGTCTATGATGACAACAAGATGGATTTCTTTGATAATCTCTTTTATGAGACGATAATCATCTGCGTACGCTTTGACCCTATGGCCGGCCCCCTCTATAGACTAATGAGCTTGTCAAGCAGCAGCAGTGGGGCAGAGTGTGCTATCAGGCCATGACTGTAGCACCACTAGAATCACCAGCAAAAGACAGCCACTCATTGAAGCTGTGATATAGGGCAGGGGCCGTGCCTGGCTCATACTTCACGAGTGATGAGATTGCCAAGGTATAACGATAAGGATGATTAAACTCAGCGGTGTGACTGAATACCATTACTATATCAACTCCAACAGCTACTCTGTACCGAAGAATTGTGAAAGGGGCACTCTCGAGCTAAAAGATAAAAGTCTTATAAGGAACAGAGTGGCATGTTCATATAAAATGAGATACGTGTGTGAGTCAGTGTGGATCGATTAGTCCTTCAGGTATAAGATGGGAATTCTTGCTGCTCCAGTGACTGTGGACTTAAAGGCTGGTGCTGCTTTTATTTTATAGAGAGCTATAACCAGGGAATAAAAGTCATAACCTTTGTTGATCGATTTGCCAAGTGGCCTATATTTCTGAGCATACCATTTATTGTCAAAAAGCCTCAGAGGATCAACTCAAAGGCAGATAATCTTGATTCAAATTTATAATTTATTTATTTAGAATAAATTTTATGTGGTAAATGCTTCGATAGCAGTGTGAATAAAAACCCTAACTGTCCTTCAGAACCCAGATGACCTAAACATTCTCAATATTCCCAAATAAAGCACAGGAAATAAAACTAATCTGGAGACAGCATCCTTGTCCAACTACTTCAAGTGCTGTTTTCCATGTTGGGGTACCAAGCCCTCAACAATATTCAACACCTTTGGGATGAAATGAAATTAAGTTTTTGTGGATGAAAATCTCTGCAGCCATTGCCCGAGTTAAAGCAGCACCATAGTTTTGGAATAAGAGGTTTATTATCAGTGACATGGGATAAATATCTGTGTGTTCACATACTCTATCATCTATGTTTTCTGCTCAGGATATGAATTTTGTGGGTGGTTTAATCAGAAGGCATAACCACAGGAAAATGTGATAAAAGATGATAAGAAATACTTGGGGAGCTTAGTTAAACCCGACCTCCCTCCCTCCTACGGGTGAGAGGTCCCCGCAGTTTCTGAGATAATTTAAAGCAAAAAATCTGAGTGGGTGGACTGTAACTTGAACATATGAATTATGGAGCTATACCCATGAGGGGGCACATGGGAGAGGATTTATATCCCTCCGTCACCATGAAGGTTGGGGGAATTATTTATTGATCCTCAGCAGGAGAGCACAGATGGTGGTCATTCTTGATCCCCCGATCTCTCTGTCTCCATCTTTGTTTTTGTCTGAGAAGAGGAGTTTGAATTACTGCAGGCTCACGAAAGACCTCCGAGCATGGCTTATAGACACATTCTGTTGCCCATGACTATATTCAGTCCAATAGAAATACCTGTATTCAAAAAGCCTGATTCAGATTGTTACAGACCCTGTCCACAAAATCCTTCTAACTATGTAATTTGCGGAGTTAATTACATGAAAGTAAGCATCTGAAAAGAATAAGGCTTATTTATCAATCTAAATAAAATATATTTTTCATTGAAGTTTGACAAACTTGGTTTGAACCAATCACAAAGACAGTTTGATTTGGCCACGCCCACACAGTCCTGTCAAATGGTCTAGACAGTAAAAAGTTTTTTAACTAAGTTTATAAAAAAAATTGTATATTTATTTTCAATCAGAATTGTTTACAGTCTTATTGAGACATCCAACTTTGATATCATATATTGATTTTTACTGTTTTACACTAGGTTTCAACAGGCTTTAACACTTGGTATACTGCAACAGAAGCTTAGAGAGATCACTAAGCTTTCCATATACAATACAAACATTACTCTACAGGGAGGGTGCACACTGGATCTTGGTAAACATGTGAACATCATTACTGGTTGTTTGGTGACACAACAAAAGCCTTTGAAAGTACTTCCTATTTCAAATAATCTTTTCAATCAAAAGTCAGCTGTCCATCACAGCTGCAGGAGGGACATTTCATGACTTTAAAGTCACAACCCAATCAAAGGGATTTGTCTGTGTCCAGTCTTCTCCTTTTTATGACCAATTACTGCAAACAATAATGTCTCCAACAGTAGTTGCTTGCTGCTTCAAAGACCAGGGAGCTCAAACCAGGAGAAAATGTATCTTGTTTGACTGAGCAGCACATGCAGAAAAGTCTACACAGCAAAGGACAGCACGGTTGCCACGGGAGAAGAGAGATGAGAGAGGATGTGAATAAAACAAGAGCACAAGCTTACTGTACATCATCATTTCCCTCATAGCTCAAAGTGAATGTGCCCTGCCATGTTCTAAATCCTAGCTATGAAGATATATATACTGAACAAATCGTATCTACTTTGAGGGCTTTGTGGAGTCAATAGGAATCGAATGAACAACATCAGAAGGTGGAAAAAGGCCTAAAATAATTGACCTGGTCCTGAGCTGATGCATTTAAATTCCTTGAGGTCAGGAAAAAAAAACTAAGATATAAAGTTATCTTTGATTGATTGAGGGAGCTCAAACCATCAACTGCTTGTCAGTTTTGCTCAAAAATTAATTGCATTTATTTATCTATTGTTTTACAGATAAGCTATAGTCTTACGTGTTCCCAATATATTTGGCAGAATGGATAGGACTGAAACTGAGTACAGACAGTGCAAGTCTGAGCATGACTTTGTACTAATTCTACCAAGTTATACAATGCATAAATCAAATATTGTTTAACAGGAACATGCACTTTAACAGACCCTGGGAGTTCCTAGAGTCCAGTCTAAAGGGTGAAAAGGTTGTCAGATGCTAAAAATAACCCTTTCCTAAATATAAAAGTATGCCTATAGGGTATCATTTTGATTTGGCAGTTGGTTGCACTGTCAGTTGGTTCAAAGTGCTGATAGTTGGGAAACTCATATGCATGGCTGCCAAGGATTGGATCTTCCCCCACAGGGCTTTCCCCAACCAATGCCATCACGTTCGTTCTTCTTTAGTAGTCTAACTCTATTTATTCTACGTTAAAATATTCAAATCAAATGAATGCCGTTGCAAATTCCTTATCAAGTCCAATTTGTGGGGGTATAAAGTGAACATTCAAGGGCCACAAAGAGGGGCTTATCAGCATATGGCATCAACAGAACAACGCTGAAAGACATGTGCATGACGACTAGAATGCATATTAAAGCAGGTGATTAATTCAATTGAGGTAATAACTGTGCAATGGGTCTTACCGATTGTGGAGATGTGAGAAGGGTGAAATTCGTTGTCCGTGAATCTGCATAGCAAACATGTTTTCCCAACCCCAGAATCTCCGAGGAGCAGGAGTCGGAAGAGCACATCGTACTGCTTAGCCATAGTGTTGTTGGATGTCTGTTGAATTAAAAGAAAAACAAAAAAAACAAAGCCCCCTCCTGTCAGCTAACTCAGCGATGGATGCGCGACCCCTCCCCACCTGCAGCAACCCATGTCTGCTCAAATAGTCAACACAAGACTGATTCTTGATTCTGATTCTTATTGTTCACTGAGGTTGGGTCGGTGGTGAGGAACAAAACAGGGATGCTTTGGCTTCCCAGGCAGCCTCCAGCTTTCAGTGGGTGCGGTGTGGACCATTGTCAAGAAAGACTCAATGAGAAAAGCAGTCTTCCGGTGGGGCTTTTCAACACAAAAGCCTGCGGGCTATTTTATGACACCATGTTTTTTCAGGACAACATTAAACATGTGCATTGTTTTTCAACTGTATTTGGATGTTTTGATAGCGGGAGAAAAGTGTGCACAAATTCACATTCACAAGTGTCTTGTCTATGTCTATGGGTGCACTTTATTATTGTGATTTGTGTTGTAATATAATTCAACTAAAGCAGATACCATCATGTGTACATGTACTGAAAACAAGTACCACCAACCCTTGTTGTGTGGCAGATAAAGATAATATTCTTGTTGAACACATTATACACGTGTAGCATGCACAGTTGCAATATATGTATTTTTACTTTAAATTACTCAGTTAAATGCACCATGCATTCACAAAAGCAGCATTACAAGAGCCTGAAAGAGTAGATTTTGACTTAGGACCTATAGTCCTATTCCGAGATGGGGCCTCAAGATCATGCGACAATTATGAAAGTATAGCATTAGGAGCCTCAGTGTAGGCCTACAGCATGGAATACAATATTCAACTCATTGCATGGAAAGGGAGTATTTAATGTAGGCCTATAGAACGCAATGTGTCATAAATTTATTGTCTGTAAAAGGTAAAAGTGGGCTGTGTAGGCCTATGTGTGGGATTTTTTATCTTCACAAATAGTTTTGAGTGTTTATTTTGGAGGAAAAGCCACGCTATTTCCGGCACTGTTGTGTTTTGTTTATGTGACTTTACGCACAGCGAAGGTAGAAATAAGGCGCGCGGTGGCATTTCTCCTGCCGTGCCGACGTCAGTGACACCAATCAGAAAATAAGAGATAAAAATAAAACTGGGACACAGACAGTGTCACATTTTAGTCACTTGTCAAACCTTTTTTACAAATACTCAACGTTAAACACTTTTCACAAGAGGTTGTGTTTTAATTTTTTGTGTCGTTTGTCTTTGTCTTTGTGTGTGTGTGTGTGTGTGTGTGTGTGTGTGTGTGTGTGTGTGTGTGTGTGTGTGTGCGTGTGTGCGTGTGTGTGTGTGTGCGTGTGTGCGTGTGAGGTGTTTGTTCCCTTGGAGACGCCGTAGCGGGAGTGCGCGCGCAGGAGCTAGCGCGCAGGAGCTGGCGCGCAGTTTCCGCCCAGTGCAAGCAGGAGGAGAGAGGGAGAACTCATCAAAACCAAAACAAACTAACAGCACCCACCACAGCATCACTTCATTTTGTGTCTGTATCATCCTCTTCATCATGGACGGTGTGTCGACGCCTCTGCGGTGCTTTCGTGAGGGCCACGCCGCGGAAATGTTCGCGGACGACGGGGTGGAAACAGTGACTTCAGTGGAGCAGGTGAGCTGTCGGCTGCACAGATTAGCTCCGATGGGTAATGAGCTAATGAGGTTAAATGCTAATGCTGCTGCTAACCGAGTGGCAGCTCTTCAACCTGGCTTGGAAAGTGACAGATATTAAGCTACCATACACAGTTAATACGTACACCTTTTCCCTGTGACTCCTCTATCGACCCACACGGTAGAAGAAAGAACGCAACCTGGTTCGCGTGCTTTAGCCAGCCCAAATTAGCAAAGTTGAGCTATTAGGTAGCTAGCATTCTGTCCTAAAGAGATTAAGTATGTTTTAGCTAAGCTGTTAGCCCAGTAAATTAAACAACTGAGGCCTCAGTACCGCTCAGCACAAGTGAAGTTGTTGTGATCAGTTAGATTTGTATAAAGCATTGGCTTGTGATATAGCCTATAGATAGATAGATGGTGTACTCTTTTTATCATTAAAGGGAAATTGCATTGCTACAGTAATTTCAGCAATAGTCCACTCTTAAATGACATAAAACACATAGTTTACTAACCCTTGTAAAAAACTCCTGTAAATGTGCTGAGGTTAGCTCAACAGCTAATTTGCATCCATCCGCTGATAAGAAAAACTGCCAAAGATAAGTCTTGGGCAATTTAAAGAAACACTGTCTCCATTGTATACATTGTCAGACAGACAGCAACTGTAAACATGTTGAGGTGAAGTCAGTTCAGCTCACAGTTCTATAAATAGTGAACTGTTTCATCATTCATCCTATCATAAAGTATTATTTATGATTTATCACATCAGTAGACCTACAATGTATTCCTTTGCAATCGCTTGTATGTTCTGTGGCAAAAAATTTTATTGTTGTGTGCTTCCACAGACTCACCAGGTTCATACACTGTATACATCTTTTATATAGCGTTTTAAATTGTAAATATTCTGTTGTGTGTGTGTGTATATATATATATATATATATATATATATATATATATATATATATATATATATATATATATATATATATATATATATATCACAAACAAGTCATAGAGCTTAGACTGTTGATGGAAATAACTGTGGTCTAACATCACAAAAGCACAATGCAGCAAATGGGATGTTTGTGTTTTTAAGTCTGTTGCTCTATATACAAATTGCACCTCTGCTTTGCATCTGGCCAATGAAAATGATCAGCTGATGAAAGATGTGTTATCTGTGTGACCTTCATAATGAATGTTTCCTACTGCCCTCTTCCATCCCCCCTTTCTTTTTTTTTCTAGAAAAAAGTGGAACGCAGCATAAAGGAAGTTGTCGGTCTTTACAAACAGATACACAGCCTACCACAGTGAGTATCCACAGTCTCCATAAACTGTTTTTCAAATAACAATTGCAACAAGTGGAGGCACAGGCCGTGTTGGAAAACTACTATTCATTCACCCAACATCTGACATTAAAAGCTCCTCCAGATTATTCTACTTTAGATACAATGATTGATATGTTCCCTGTCTGATAAGTGAATGTTTGACAAGTCAGATAATGCATTATAAAATGATAAATAAAAAAAATTCAGAAATGTCGCTGTCTGGTAAGATAATTGGGACAATAATTATGTGAAACTCACTAAATTGGTCTGACCACAACCCAGTATGTTATAAAAGCATTTATGCTGTATATAAAAAGCGATTTTAGAAAAAACATTATTTTGGCGTCATCAAGTGGTAAAAGTTCTAGATTGCGTATATAAAAACATGTAAGGCTATAGTAGAAACACAGCTGTGCAACATGGTGGCGGCCCCCGCTCCTATGTAGCTATAAAACTCTCATTCGAAGACAAATAAAGAAAAACAATTATTTTCAAGCTATTTTACACTAATCAAAACAAAGTTATTATTAAATACATTCAATTTTTACCAAGTCTGTTTTGAAGAAGAAAAAAAAAATCCCTTTACACACTTAAACCCACTGTAACAGATTGTTCAAGAGGAGCCATAGATGATCTCACGACCTAATGTTGAATATATTTACTGCCGTTATGAGAACACTGCTCATTGGCTGCGTTACAAACACCTGCTGTTTTGCAATAGGGAGACGGCTGGCTGTTATCTAAACGGTGTGTGTTCATCAGCCCACATACTCTGCTCCTGCTGTCAGCTGTCATCACTTCTCTCTTAATGCGGGGTGACTCATTTCATTACTATGACAACTGCATGGACTTGAATGTCACAGCCAATAGGGATTTGTGTTTGCTTGGTACTAATAAGACAATGAATGGCTGTTTGTATCAGTAGAGATTGTGCATTAAATAGTGATCCATTGTTTGACAAAATCACCTTTTTGTCAAAACCGTTGAATATCTCCTCACGATCCGCTTACCTGTCGGTACTGTGTGTGTGTGCTTAAAGATCAGGGGCCGTATTCACAAAACATTTTATCTTAGCGCTAAGAGTACTCCTAAGGAGCACTAAAAGTTCTTAGTAAGGAGTAATTTCTTAAAACCTATTCACAAAGCTGATAAGATCAACTTTTACTAAGGAATGGGAGGGACTCCTAAGCTAAGAATAGAGGGCGGTGTTGACCCTGTATGGATGATGTCATGTTCATACCTTCTATGCCCACAGTGATTGGCTGAGAGGGAATGAGAGCTAAGAGTGAGTTTATGATAGAAACACTGTGGGAGATATCCATATCGTGTCGCTGTATTAAAGTGAAGAGTTTTTATATACAATTAATGACAAGTGACACTGATTTAACATGAAACCAAGATACTGCAGGGTTTCCCACACATTCGTTCACAATTAACCTACAATAGCGCCACATAGGTCTATTCATTTAAAATGTTACAATGATTTGAATCGGAAAAAATATCCTCATTGAACAGCTGCACGCCATGCACTCTCACTGTATTTCCCTCAACGGCGGACTATACAGCAATAGTCAGACAGCGACAAACCAGGAAATTCGCAATTTAGAAACAACAACTGGCGAAATCGTAAAGTGCATGCGGAAGGAAAAAGGCGAGACACACAACTATACAGTAGCGGACCTGTGGAATGGAGGAGATGGAAGCGCTACATATGGGCCTACTCTAGTAACAAATTAAACCCAAACGTGACACCAACAGTAACTTTCAGTGCATCGTAAACCCAAAGCAACTGCAGGAAAAGGAACTTAATGCATAATTTTTTATATAAATATAATAAATATAAATGTGTCTATACTTTCTAAACATAGCTTTACTAAGATCATTAAACCCTTACAGCTATTAAGGTACCTTTTGTAAAGCTCACTAGCATTAAATCTCTCCAAAATGCCATCAAATGGTTGTCTGTGATTTACTCTTAGTGACTTAGGAGTCCTCTCGAGGACTCCTAGCTTTTCATAGATTTAGGAGCTAGTTTTAGCGCTAAAATGCTTTGTGAATTACACTTATCTTAAAAAGTTAGGAGTCCTAAAATTAGGAGTGAAACGCCCCTTATTTTTGAGAGTTACTCCTAAATCAGCTCGTTAGGACCTACTCTTAGCTTTAAAATGTTTTGTGAATACGGCCCCTGGTGTAAATACACAGCCTCGGCTCTTTAAATATGTAAACAAATGGTATGTAAACACAGTGGACCCACCCCAGCTAGCAACGTGCCCATTTACAGAGCCTAGGCTGTATATTTTAACACTGGATGAACAGGTAGTGGAGGTTGAGGATGGTGAGGAGATATCCACTGATTTTGACACTTTGAAACTGACAACAAGCATTCTCCAGAATCGTTAACTCCACCTTTCAATAATTCAAGATGGTTAACTGGTGTTCATAATTCAGCCTCAAATATCAAAGTTTTTGATTCCTTTTTCAGAGATTTATCCTGCTCAGCTTCATTCATTTTACTTGCACACTGGTCTGAAGTCAGCACTGCCCCTCTACATTTTATCCAGCCCAGTTCAATCCTTTTTCTTATGAGCGCGTCTACGGTTGGCGGACTGGCTTTAAGCTGCTTATAATTGGGTGTGTTGTTCCGTCTGATTGTTGTTGTTGCTGACTTGCTGCCATGAAAGCCGATGCAGTGATCTGTGACTAACCCTGTGTAGGTAGAATGTAATTAACACCGTCGAAGCCAAACACTGTGTGAAAAGGCCAGGCAGTGAATGGGAGTGGGTGGGCGGAGTATCAACTGTCAGTAGCCCCTTTTACACAGAGATTGCGGCATATTGACGGAACAACATCACTCCAATATGCTGGCTTTGCTTGCTTCTGTGTTATTTACACAGAACCAAGCAACGCCGGCCTGCTGGCGCATCAGTAGCTCCTTTTACACAGCGTTCCGTAATGAAAGAGGTGCTTGTAAACAGCGTCAGGTGTGACGTAAACATTTAGCGCCGCGCCGGTCAGCTGCCTTACAACAACAACAACACTGGCCGGTGAATTGAGAGCAGAAGTGCTGGAGCTTGCAGTAAGAGGGCCGTATTTTACTGTCCCCACGGTGTGCCAGTTGACCTCGCTACGCGCTGAGTCCAACATCACTGGGACTGTTAACCAAACTGACAAAATCAATCCGCTTCGTGTGTGTGTGTGTGTGTGTGTGTGTGTGTGTGTGTGTGTGTGTGTGTGTGTGTGTGTGTGTGTGTGTGTGTGTGTGTGTGTGTGTGTGTGTGTGTGTGTGTGTGTGTGTGTGTGTGTGTGTGTGTGTGTGTGTGTGTGTGTGTGTGTGTGTGTGTGTGTGTGTGTGTGTGTGTGTGTGTGTGTGTGAGAGACAGGTTGGTTGTGAGCGAGTCTCTTTGTGAGGGCAGAGATCTGCCAATCAGACATAAACATACACATACACACAGTGTGTGAAGTCACGTTACTGTAGGCAGAAAGTGTGGATATACGCTCAGACTTAGGATAATAATAGCGGCGGCGGAATCCAGTCAAGACGATGTGAGTACGTTTGGCCGCATATTGACAGTTAGACTCACAGTCTGACTCATCTACACACGTACTGTTCTGCTATTTTATTTCGATTAGATGTTTATTTTTATTGGGACAAATACATATCTCTAAATATTGCAGCGTACCCAGTGGTTGACACTAACGGTTGCCCGCTTGCCCGGGCAACTGAAAATAATGTTTGGGCAAGTTGAGATTGCTTTTTGGTTGCCCGAACGGGAAAGTGGATTTTAGAGGGTTTGTCTGTAGTCTAGGCTATGTATTCATGTGTTTTACAGTCTGCAAAACATTTTTTTCGCTAACTCACACAAAATAGATCAGCTATATTCGCAATTGAGCAGCTGCGCGCGGCAGCCAGCAGCATCACGGTCGCTCTTTCGCACTCGATCTCTCTATCTCACTCGATCTCTCTATATCTCTCTCACACACACACACACACACACACACACACACACACACACACACACAGCCTGTGTGCGCGCAGTTTCGCTGTCTATGTTCCGAAAGCCGGCTCTATCCTACGGACCTGGTTCCGTTATATTCAAAACCCAGAAATCAATAACGTTTGAGCTTATCGATACCGCTATGGAGTCCAGTATGGACACATTATGTAATTTTAAATATCGAGTCGTGTCATCTTCATCTAATTAGGCCAACTTCAGCGTATTATTCCATCACTGGACCGCATCATGGACTGTAAAAGTGTTCTACCTTCGACTGTCTTGAAGAAACTCCTTCAACCCACTCCGTCTCCCAAAAAAAAAAAAAAAAAAACTCTTGTCTGCTGAGCTGCTGCAGACGGGCTCGGCACCGTCTCATCATTCATTCAATGCAGCGGTGATCAACAAACAAGAGACTGTAGCAAGTCCCGGAGTTCAAAAATCGGATAGTTTTTAAATCCATATTAAAATCTGCAGGATAAGAACTAGTTAGCTAAAAAAAAATCGCAAACGGTTCAAATGTGATGTGTTCAGGTCGGCTCAGTAAAATGAATATTAGGCAAAGGTCAATAAAATGACATCATGATGTGTTCATATGTAACATCAAGAAAATAAGAAATTTGAGTTTTTCGCGGGAAGCTTGAATAATAGCCTACAGTTTGGGTAAAAAACTTGTTTCCCCAGCAATATAAACTAAATAGTATGCCTAAATATGGAATTATGACCTGCTTAAAGTCCTATCCTGAGCTCTGCTCATCTTATAAGCAATTAAAGCAATAATACCAGTTCTCTTTAAACAAAATAATAGAAAAGTATCGATAAAGATTTGGATTGTGGAGTCTTTATAATGGTATCAATATGAATAGAAATTAATGATCCCCCTCCCTACTTACAGTGTAACTGGGCAATAGCTTTAACATGGTGGACTTTAATAATTGTATGGCACACAATCACTTTTTGGCACAATGTGACCGTTTTAAATAAGTTAAATAAGTTAAATTTTTCTGTGGAAGCTAACATTCAGCTTGACTCTGAGCTAGACTGAGTTTTCTGAGCCCCTGGGCCAGGTGCGTGGCAAAAAGAGGCCCTTTCACGATGCTGCAGCAGGACCAAGCGCTTGGTGTAGTGTGATGTCATGATATCTAGGCTTATATGAATTGTTGTTTGTTTTATGTGGTCAGGATGAGACTAGTAAGCAGTGTTTGCATTTAAGAGATATGGTTCGCTAAAATGTATAATTTAATTAGCCTATACTGTATATATCATTGTTTAACATTTTTTTTTTTTTTTGGGCAAGTGAACACAACATTCGGGCAAGTAAAACATTACCTGTACTTGCCCTATGGGCAAGTGCATTTGAAACCTTAGTGTCAACCCCTGGTACCACAGCATTGATAGCCCATGCTAGTTTACCATGCTTTTCCCTAGCTGGAAATGTATGATAATATATGTACACAACGAGACGAATGATGCACACAACAATGATACAGTAATATCATTTCTTGTGTTATCTAGAAGTTTTTTGAAGATATCCACAAGAAAAATACCAGAATATTGGTATTTTGCTAAAAGAAAGCAAAAGAAAATTGAGGAAACGCAAAGGAGACATTTAGTAGTCTAGAGAGCAGCTGAAACACCTGAAATTATACAAGTGAATAGATGAAAGAAATCCTAATAGCCCTGCCTTATGTTGGGAAAAAAACTATTATGACTTGAGGTGATAGGAGGATATTAAAATCGGCAAACAAACAAATTCTTAGGTCCAGAATATTTTTCTTACAAAGGGAATTCAGTTTTTTTATCTGTTTTTCAGATAACTGTATTAACATTTTTCTTTTCTCCATAATTCAAACTGCTTCCTCTTTGTAATGGATTCCTCATGTCTTTCTGTTCCGTCCTCAGGCCAACCTTGTTGCGGGACCAGCACTACCAATACCTCAAGAAGGGATTACGTCACTTGTCAGACGCTTACGAGGTACAGTGAAGGCAACACAAGATGAAACATCTGTTGTGACCTTATAAGTGTATGTTTAAAAAAAAAAAGAGCCAATGACAGACACAGTACGATCACTGAGGTTGTATTAGTACTACTGGGTGACGGTAATAGTCAGTGTAGACCGGAAGGATAGCAACAGTCACCGCCCCTGGATGTGTGTATGGACTTATAAATAGACATACCATTGTTTTCACCTGGCTAAAAAACAAAACAACAAAATAAACTTGTCTGCTCTGGGGAAGGTCACCTCTCTTCATTGTGTGTGTGTGTGTGTGTGTGTGTGTGTGTGTGTGTGTGTGTGTGTGTGTGTGTAAATCTGTCTGTGAAGACAGATTTACAACAAGTTTGTTTTTGTGCTGTAACACTCAATTATTTATATATTTAGTTCAACTTTGCTGCAACTTTGCAATGAATTGTTAATAGAGATTACGGATTAACGGATAAATTACAATACTATGTTTCTAGTAAGCACCATCACATATTTACCAACCAAAAAATATGTGTGATATTAATGTCAGCTGCTCGGCCTCATTCTCTGTCTGTTTATTCTCATCCGTCTCACTGACTGGTCTCATTTATTGCTATAATTGGTCATTTGATGCCCTGATGTGATTGTGTGTGTGTGCTGTGCCTGTGCCTTCAGTGTCTGGATGCTAGCAGACCGTGGCTTTGCTTCTGGATTCTTCACAGTTTGGAGTTGTTAGAGGAGCCCATTCCTTCTGCTGTCGCCTCAGAGTGAGTCACACGCACTCACACACACACTCACAGACACACACACACACACTAACACTCACACTCACACACACAGTACACTCACACACATACACACACTTTACAACTACACTATTACCAAGGGACAACAATGGAGCCAAATAATTCCAGCGAAAATGCCAAAGATTTTTTCATTATTAATTACGATTGCATAGTTCTTCTAATGACTAGTAGGGCAAACAATGTTGATAGAGATAATTAACTGAAGGAGCAATGTATAGTATATGTTGCCATACCATATGTATTTAAAATTATTCCCACACAAGACGTAAGCCATCATGTATTTCTTAAACATCTACAGACCAATCCAATGAATATATTAACTTTGACGTAAATTTTGTCTCTCAAAAAAGGCAACTTAAGTCTTTTATAACCAATTTACCAGAAGAATTCATCAGAGATGGAGAGGACCTTTTACTAAGAAGTAAAAGATCATATAATGAGAAATACAAAATACAGAGGTGTCTAGAATACTGGTTCATTTCAATGTTCCTATTGCAGCATTGATGTAGTCAGTTGTGTTGACAAATCATCTTTTGCCCCTTGTTTCATAATGACTTTTTTTTTTCAACAATTAATATTAATTTTCGTAAGTAATCCAACACCCATTATATATAATAATTCAATCGTCATGGCGTTGTCATAAGAACCAATTAAATGAATGTTTTGGTAACACTTTATAATAACTATCCGTTGTAACTCGTTAATAGATCATTAGTAAACTCTTAATTAATGATTATTAATGATTTGTTAAGTGTTTGTTAGCAGTTTGTTAAGGATTTATAACAATGGTAGATAGTTAATAGCTTAATAATTTAATCAGTTCATCTGGGAGGTAATACGAGATACCGACGAGGCTGAAATAGGCTATAGACTATACACAGTGCATGGGCAACTGAGGGCAGCCCCATTTTCAAATATTTTTAAATAAACTCAATACACACTGTGCATGCCATGGACTTGAACGTGACGTGATCAGTTAATCTCGGATTACCTCCCAGATGAACTGATTCAATTATTAAGCTATTAACTATCTACCATTGTTATAAATCCTTAACAAACTGCTAACAAACACTTAACAAATCATTAATAATCATTAATTAAGAGTTTACTAATTATCTATTAACGAGTTACAACGGATAGTTATTATAAAGTGTTACCAATGTTTTTCCTCAAATCATCATGACTGATAATTGTGACTAACAACTGTGCTATTGACGGTATCGAGCTGACCAGGCAGGTGTAATTATTTCAGACATATTCATGCAGTGTCAGTGTTATTGCCATTTGATTACATTACTGCCAGTCCAAAGTAGCGCTGCAAAAGCCTGTAGCGAGTAGCCATGCCAGGCCGCCAGCCCACGCTCTCATTATGACTGCCAGCACACCGGCTGGCACTGCCAATGTGACGCCAACCACTCACACACACGGACACACATTCTTGTCCTTCTGTCTTTGCGAGGACTATCCTTTACATAATGCATTCCATTACCCTAACCATCAACTAAATGCCTAACCCCAACACTGACCCAAACCTAAATATAATTCTTACCTGAACCGTAAAACATAGTCTTAGCCCTCAAACAGCCCTTTAAAGGTCTGTCCCTAAGTGAGAACCAGCCAAAATGTCCACACTTTTTAAAAAATGTCCTCACTTCTAAAATCTAAAACTGAAATTGGTTCTCACAAAAGGAGTTGTACAAGACACACACACACACACACACACACACACACACACACACACACACACACACACACACACACACACACACACACACACTAATACACACAGGTCCTGTTCAAGGATTTAATAACAATGCAACCTACGACAGATTGTTTGCCCCTGTCCCATGAAGCGCTCACTGTTCTCAGGTCAGTATTGGCACTGGACTCCCTGGGCCAAAGTGAAATGTAGGTTTCCCCCTATCCAACTCAATTAGCTCATGGCTAAGTGCTCGCAGTTCTTGTGATTAGTCTGCATGGCATGGCAGGGCGAAGAGGACGTTTATGAGAGAAGCAGTTTTTTGGTGCAACGGAGGAGCCTGGAAAAGACAGGAAACTGTGGTTGAGATGGTCTGAACTCAGTGCCCCTGACAGCTGCAGGGAAATAGGCCAGGGGGCGATGGCTCTCCAGTATGCCCAGTGCTCTGCAAGACTCAGGATTCAGAATTAGAGCTCTGATGATGAAGTGGATTGAAACTGTTCTTTATGTGTATTATAATGTGTAAGAAAAAAAAATGGTTTGTCCATGTCTGGTTTAGAGCTGCAACGAATAATCGACGAATTGATTATTAATCGATTATTAAAATAATCGCCAACTATTTTGATTACTCGATTAATTGTTTCGAGTAATTTTTTAATAAAAAAATTCCAAATTCTCTGATTTCAGCTTCTCAAATGTGAAAATTTTCTGGTTTCTTTAATCCTATTATGACAGTAAACTGAAATATCTATGTGTTTTGGAAATAACAACATACATTTGAGGACGACAACATGGGCTTTGGAAAATGTATCAAAATTTTTCACCATTTTCTGACATTTTATGGACAAACACTAATCGATTAATAATCGAGAAAATAATCGACAGATTAATCGATTATCAAAATAATCGTTAGTTGCAGCCCTAGTCTGGTTTATTAGAAGATGGAGTATTACATCGGTTTTCGAAAAAAAAAATGAAAAAGGAAAATTTTTAGGGTATTTTTTCAAACAATAAACCAAAAAGGATTGAATCTTCTATTCAGTCTGTTAAATGATAGGCTTGTTCATACTTAGCAGATGGGGAAGGTTTATATTGAAAGAATGAAAACTTTTATTTTATGTCATATAAACTACATTGACGACAAGATGTGTTGCATCAAAAACACACATTCTAAAACAAAAACCTGTTTTGGGTACTTATCACAAAAGTATTGTTTATGGCAATCACCATCCCCTTACATACGGTAGATTTTGTCAGAGGTATTTTCAAACTGAGTAGATTTTCTGAAACGTGTCAGGTGCACTTCATTAATTACAGCATGATAATTCATTTTTTGTAATTAGATTCGGCTGCTGCTGTTAAAAGCTTTTCAGATACCAGCGTCTAAAATAAATTTTTGATATTGCTGACCTGCATTCTATGAAATTAAACAAGCTTTTTTTTAAAGGGGCATTGTCATGGAGACCACAACCAAACTGCACCAATTGATTTGTTGGATAAATGTAGCTTAGAAAGACATTCAGACGGATACATGTACCAAGAAATATATCCATGATTTTGTGAGGCAGAATTTCAAATTCATGCCATAACAGTGAAAATGAAAATGCATTAACCCCATGTTTTTACACCCTCCTTTTTGCATAAATCTCCATCGGTTTACGGCAACATAACCAGTGCAGATGCCATAATCAGACATTCATGACACACTGATATTGTAGAAACTATTCATTATGGTGTCTTCTTGACTATACATGCGAGTACAATTCAACAATTTGGAGGTTATATGTAATTCAGTATTTTTATATATATGTAGGGGAGAGTGGCCTAAGTTGTGCAACTTTTCACTCAAAGTGACTTTAAAGTAAGGCCTTGACAGTAAAGTCTCCAACTCAAATATGTACATATATTTCAGGGTGTTGTGCATCCCTGGCAATAAAAACTTTCGATCTGGAATAAACTGAAGAAATATAGCTTTTGGAAAAAAAGTTGTCTTGTTGCACAACTTGCCCCCGGTGTGGTGTAAGTTGTGCGGTTGGAGAGAATACCATGGGGTGAATTGTGCCATTGCTATATATCTCATAAACTCTAATACAAGACAAATCCATTAGACAATCACTTATTTAAGGTGTATTTAAAGTAAATAGTTGACAAAGATTGAAGGACAATTTTCTTAAACAAGGCCTAGCAGATCTAATGGTTTTACCTGCAAAGCTCACAATGACAAAGTCACCACCATCATCTTTCTGGCCATCTGAACTCTCATCAGTGGTATCGTTAAGTGGAATTGAGATGTCACTCTCTTCTGAGCTACTGTAGACAATCACTTTCTTTTGGTGACCAGCGTATACAACCATGCCACTGGCACAACTCTCAGAAATGTACTTTGCACTAGTTGCTCCGTGCTTGTGGAATCAACTGCCACCTGACAAATGTGATTCCCTCTACATTTCTGCCTTTAAATCAAGGCTCAAAACCCATATGTACACCCTGGTGTTTCCTCCCCATTAACTATCTTACCTCTGCACTACTATCTGTGTTTATGTGGATGTATGGGCTTTACGTCTTTTATTTTGGTTATTGTTATTTTATCTTCATTGTTTACCTACTGAATGCACTATGTACAGCACTTTGGACAGTGCACAATGTCATAAATGTGCTTTTATAAATACATTTTACTTACTTACTTACTTACTTATAACTCACCTAGGCCCCTAGGCACAAATCACCCCAATCCCAGAAATTTGGATAATAAGCATGATGCAGCAATTTAGGGCTGACATCGTGCTAACTGTATAGACTCAAAATGTAGCATACCAAAGAACTAAAACATGTGTCAAATGTTTTCAAACTTGTCTATAAGTGTTCAGACACAATAATCAAAAAACCTTGATCATGGAAATTTTACTTTGAAAGGCAAAACACAGTTTTTCGAGCTTAAATGTGCTTATATCTTATTCCATGTTTCTCCCTTCTTTACAGGATGAGTCAAATGGATGGCTCTTCTTAAATATGTGTTCACATTTCCAATTTCTTCCACGGTTTTCTAGAAACAAGGGGTGGCACAACTTAGGCCACTCTCCCCTATATACTTTATTGTAGGATAGAAATTAATCTGACTATAATGTTTTACAACATCCTACACATTTTTTTTACACACTTTTTGCAAACAATTAAAAATATATATATTTTGTTATCTTTTCTGTCTCCAGTGTGTGTCAGTTCCTGTCTCGCTGTCAGAGCTCCACGGGGGGTTTCGCCGGGGGACCGGGCCAACACGCTCACCTGGCGCCCACCTACGCTGCTGTCAACGCCCTGTGTATCATAGGCACAGAAGAGGCCTATAACATTATAAACAGGTACAGTCATAGTCCTTTACTACACCATGTTTTTACTAGCCTGGCTCCGCCCGTCTACCTACTTCCGCTAAATTTTCATTTCCCTTCAGTAGTCAGTCTGGGTCCCTGGTATATTTGCGGGTTTTCTCTTTTACCGGTCCAATCAGCGAACAGAGGGAGTGGCTGAGAACAATGATGTTGAGGTCGTGCGGCAGTTTCAGGTGTAGTCAGAAGCCGGCGCATGACGTCACGACCAATTATGCGATTTGTTGGCAGATCCAGAGTGGCACTGGGTAGATCCAATAGTTTTAAACTTCAACAGACACCCGCCTTCAAGTGAGTTAACGTTTGTCAATTGAGCGATTCCAGACCTTCTGTTCAAATGAATTTAAGTAAGATGGTCTGGTTGGACCAGGCTATGTTTTTACCACGGAGGTGAGAGAAACACAAGAGTACCGAACAGTTTATATTAAAGCAGACTTCGAACAATATTGGCTGATAGTAAGCTGTTTTATCTTAATGCATCCTTCTTCATACATAGCTGGCTGGATACTTCCTCTGTTTTTAGCCATATTAATATATACTGTATCTGATGCGGGCGAAATGTTTCAGCATAATTTTAAGCTCAGATGTCGGACATACATTTTTGAAGAGAGGATTTTTTAGAAATTGTAAGACTGGCAAAAAAATCCCATTATAGGCCAAAATCAGCAGTTTGTTATGGGGAATTGTTGGGGGAGATTCAAGTTAAACTATGGACAGCAAATATACAAAACACTATATCTTATACTATTTTCATACTGTTTGAGTGAAGGGCCCTCAGATTGTAAATTAACTAAAACAAGTCCTAATATATCAATTGAAAGACAAAAAATATATAGAATAAGCTCATTTTACCCATTGAAAGCTTTTGTTTATTGGGATTTACATTATGATGGATAATAATTACCCAATCCTTTTCAGTTTATCTTTTATTCTATTTTATTTCACCTTCATTTATCAAGGTAGGTCATTAAGACAGATTGACATGGGGACGCCTTTAGCTCAGTCGGTAAGGCGTCCCCCTCCCGGGCCGGGCCCAGCAGCAGACCCGGGTTCGATTCCCGCCCGCGGTCGTTCTCTGCATGTCACTCCCCTCTCTGCCCCATTTCACCTCTGTCTCTCTGCACTATCAATAAAGCATAAAAATGCCCAAAAAATATCTTTAAAAAAAAAAAAAAAGACAGATTGACATTATAGTTGTATATCGAAAGATGTTCTATACTAATTATGACATTTGTGTGTATCCATATCTGCCCCCCTACTTTCCTCTCCAGGGAGAAGCTGTTAGATTTCCTGCGGTCTGTGAAGCAGCCAGATGGCTCCTTTGTGATGCACATCGGAGGAGAGGTGGATGTCAGGTGAGAGCCCTCCTCCTCCATCCACCCTCTGTTTTCCTGTCCTCCTTTCACTAGCGGTTTTGCTTTATGCGCACCACGCAGGCCCAATCCATACATCAGTAAAATAGCTTAACAAAAGACATGTCTCAGTCACAATGAGGAGCTCCACTGGTATCCAAAGTGTTGTTCATTATTGTGTAGTCTATTTGTTGTGTGACAGTCAGGATTTTTTTTGCATATTTAGTCTTTTCACCATGGAAGAAAAAGTCTTCTATTTCATCTCCCTATGCTTTGAATTTGTAGGCTCTTTTTTGCCCTTTTTGCTGCTGATAGAAAAGAGGGAGAAATACCAACGTCATTCTTTTATATGAGTGTGTGTTTGTGTGTGTGGTGCTTTTCCTCTCTCCTTTTGAATCTGCTTTGTGGAGCAGAGTTATTATTTTTAATAAGCAGCTTTGAGGCATTGTCTTCTGTTTGAAAAAGGAACCTCAGATGTGAAAGTTCCTTTCTCACTCTCAGAGGAGGAGGCTGTTATCGCTTTCCAACCAATTAATGTTCTGCTTTTTATTGTGTTTTATTTAATCCCTTTTTTTTCTCCGAAAATGTGTCGGACGCACTTCTCATGCTGTTTTTAACAGCATGAGAAGTCATTTGTAGATTCCGCTGTTGCTGTTGACAGCTTTACAGATACCAGTAACTAAAATACATTTCTGAATTCACTGACCTGCAAGTTATGTAATTAAATTAAAAGTTTTACCTTTTTGGGGGGATAACTAAGAAATAAAAAAATTTTTTAAATAATTATGTAACCAATTAAAATGTACAAATTCAGTAGAAAAGGAGTCGGCTCGGGGGCTACAGATGGGGTACGGACAAGACGAACAACACTCACAAATGTCCTCAAGAGACCAAATCTAGTCATACATTTTTTCCTACTAACAAATCTAATAAAATGGACCAGTGCCATTTATTCCTGATCTGTGGAGGTTGGCCTAATATGTAGACGTCACTGAGCATGCTCTTAGTTGAGTTTGCCATGTTTTTGCAGCTGACAAGAATTAACTTCGCCAGGTCGCATTCACTGCAATGACAGAACATATCACATAGGGAAAACACTCTGTCAGACTTTAACTACAGAGACTGTCTCTTTAAGGGATTTGTCGATTTTAGTAAAAAAAAAACATACACCAGTCCTGTCTTTGACTTCTTGATTAGGTTCCAGGTTTGAATCTGTACAGAAGAGGAAAGCTAATTACATAAAAAGCCATGATGATTTAACAGTATGACAGGGTAACGCTAAAAACCCAATGGGTGTTTATATTTGGTGTATCGGCGCTCTAAAAATACAATGTTTTGGGGGATTATGTGTAAGTGTAGGAAGAGCTGACTTCCTGCTCACCCACGTGTGTGTGTGTGTGTTGTTTCCTTTTGTACAGGAGTGCGTATTGTGCAGCCTCTGTAGCATCACTCACAAACATCCGCACACCAACGCTGTTTGAAGACACAACCAACTGGATCCTCAGGTGCGACCACACACACACACACACACACACACACACACACACACACACACACACACACACACACACACACACACAGCAGCCTATTCATGGAATTACTACCAGCGCTTTTAGTTTCTCCATAAAGCGGATAGAATTTAACTGTGTGTTTTATTGACATATGTTCCTCTCTGTCTCCAGTTGTCAGAACTGGGAGGGTGGTCTGAGTGGAGTGCCTGGTCTTGAGGCCCACGGCGGCTACACTTTCTGTGGCACGGCTGCCCTCGTCATCCTGGGCAATGAACACATGCTGGATCTTAAAGCATTGCTGGTGAGAAACTACCATTTTTAAGTATTAAAATGACATAAAACACACCTCCTGCTTAGAATGAGCCCTTTTGCTCTTGTCATAAAGACAAATTAGTAAATAATAAGTAGGGATGCACCGATCCACTATTTTGAGTTCTGATCCGATTCCGATATCTGGGTTTTGGATATCGACCGATACTGTCCGATACGATATCATAATTGTTATACATTTTTTTGTTGGTGGTGATGTTATGTATAAGGCTAGGAAGGCTTAAGCAATTCTAATTTAAAAGAGCAAGAAATATACACAAATGCAAATAGGTTTATCTTAAAGGCAGAATTATAGAGGCATACAAAAAAATCCTTCTCAATGATCACTTCTTCCCCACTAGAATATGTGGTGGTCTGTTTGTCTAAACAGTCTTCCTCTCTCTGGCTGTATTTTACATAGTAGAATTTGTCACAGTGCAGAAGCCTCTCCACTTCCTTGACTTGGATTAGCTTTGGTTAACTCACTGGTTAACAAACTGATATGTACTCTATGTCAAATTAGAAAGTGGCGTCCTCTCTCCCTCCACCGAACGTTGGCGCATGCTCACATGGCTTTTTCGATCTTTCATAGTAAAAAAATATATATATACTTTATTTATTTATTTTTATATAGGAGCTGTCAGTCCGATATCCGATACGCAGATTTCAACCATATCGGACCCGATACTGGATCAGATCGGCCCCATCCCTAATAATAAGCTATCAGTTTAAAGGAAGAGTCAGTGCTTCTGGACAACGCTTGTTGTCAAAATCACTTGTTGTCAAAATCAGTGCATACCTTCTCATGATCCGCTACCTGTCTGTACAGTGTGTGCGCTGAAAAGAAATCCAGTGTTAATTAGGGCCCGACCCATATGGATTTTTGGGTAACGATGCCGATTATTTTCTGAGAAAAATTATGATAACGATTAAATCGACCGATTATTATTTTGTTTTAAATCCCATAAATATATATTGAAATATATAAATATATAATATATATATTAAATATATATAAATACTTGTTACTGTCAATAGGTGAAATTTATTGAAATATGCATTATCTAAAAAAAAATAAAGTGTTACAAATATGTCTAAAGTGACATGACCCATTTTTAAACTCAGAACATTAAGCATTTTATGTAACTGCAACCAACCCTCTGGAACTCCCTCTCTCCAAACATCAGCATCTCAGCCTAAATAAACTCATTCAAAAGTCAACTCAAAACTCACCTCTTTAAGAAAGCATAATTACACCTGACTCCACTCCAAACCTTATCTTTAATTTGTCTGTATTTTGTTTTCTTTTTCTATAAGTATGATTTTCTATATGTTTGATGTAAAGTGTCTTTGAATGACCTCCAATAAAGCCCTATATAAATTCTATATAATAACTATAGTAATATCAACTACTATTAACAGTCAAGAGATGACCAATGACTCTGCTATTGGTGTCAGGGGCAACTGTCAAGTGTGAATTAATCTGATGTATTACAACACACCTGCTGCTGCTGTTAATATGCTATAAGGCTACCTCCGGGGCAGAGATGTATCTCACTCAACATGATTAAAAACTAAAAAAATCTGAAAAAATCGGCGGCCATTTTGCCGATGCCGATTTTTCGGAGATGTGCTATAATCGGCCGATTAAATCGGCCGGCCGATATATCGGTCGGGCCCTAGTGTTAATACACAGTCTAGGCTCTGTAAACTGGTATGTGAACAAAGGTGGCCCACCATAGCTTGCACCATGCCTGTTTACAGAGCTTAGGCTGTGCACAGTGGAGTTTTTTTCAGTGCACTCACAGTACAGACAGGTTGGGATGGTGAGGAGATATTCACTGATTTTGCAAAAAAAAAAGTGATTTTGACAATAAGCATTCTCCAGAATCGCTGACTACATATTTAAGTCGCAATCTTTTTTACTGGAGCAGCTGTGATAAGAAAAATAGGAATAAAAAATGTAATAACCTAGAGCCAGATTGAATCAATGTCTACTGAAGACCCATTTGGTGTGAAATATTAAACACCTTTTCTTCTTTGCTTATTTTATATTAACTTTTGTGGTGCAGCATCATAAATCAGTTTTCTTAAAGCAACACAAGCGATATCTTTTTCATTGGATTTGAGTTGTTTATGTGGCCACCAAAGTTTCTTTCTGTCAGTTTTGTTACAGCAGTTTGTGCCACCATTTATTCCCGCAAGGCAAGTTTATTTACATAGCACAATTCAGACACAAGGCCATTCAAAGTGCTTTACAGGGGCAAGATTACAATACACAATACATATGAGAAAAGGGAATGAATACAACATTTAAAAGTGAATGAATAGAAAGAGATTGCTCTTGTTTGTGAAGTGTGTGTGGTCAGAAGAACAGCAGCTTTAGAGCTTAAGGTTATCCATGAAAGACAATGAGATGTTGTGTCACCCCATAGGCCAGCCTGCAGCTTTTTCTTTCTCTTACATCTTTTATTGAAAGGAGAAACACACCTCGGGTTCAGAGTCAGTTTGGTGCCCTGGTTGCTTATAGCAATGGTTAAAGGAATAGTTCAACATTTTAAGTACACAGGAGCATTTAGTGACGTTGTAAAGTTTATCTTTTGACCTACTCCCCTTGACTATCAGTGTTTGAGCTAAGCTAACCTAGATGAGCCACCTTTGCCCATTTCTTAATCAAAAAAGCACACTCATTTACAGGAACAGTTTCTGTCACCCTTTTTCTTGATCCGGAGAGTGAAAAAAAGCAAAAGAAAAGCAAAATGTTGAACCATTCCTTTTTAAAGTCAAGGTTCAGGACGAAATTCAAAACATTAAGGATGTTAAAGCGCTCCTCTACCGTCACTGTCGATCAGCATAATATTCAAAGTCTGTGTGGATAGGAAAAGTAAGATTTGCATGTCACGGGGTCAGAAAACCTGTTCTCCCGGTAAAATGTCCCTCCTTCTGTAAACAGTACCACAGGTCAATAGTAAAAAAAATCCACTAAACAGCCTTTAAGGCGTCCTTCAATAATATGGATTTGTGTCAGTGGTTTAAGCTTAGTGTTAGTGGATCTGGAGGTGAGAGCCAGGGGACAGGGACAGTGTTTGCAAAGGTTGTAAGTGGACGACAGGTTCTCTGACCCAGAATAGCTGTATGCAGTATGACTCAGCTGCTGTTAAATGTTGCCTCAGCACAACTGGGTCACTTATCCACTACAGATACAACTGTGTGTCACTCACATAATGTTTTTTTTTAGATTCAGTTGAAGAATTCATCTACAGGATTTTTATTTTTTCTAAACACCAAGCTATTTCAAAATCTTTTGACAACTATTTTGATTCTTTAAAATTCAGCAAATGGGTTTTTTTATTTATACAATTTTTTAAATTAAGTTTCCCTCTATCGAATTGTGTAGGACAAGCCACACTGCATAAAACGGCCCCGGTTTCATAATCTAAAGGAATGCATTAAAAAAAAACAGTTTGAGTGGAGTGATGTGTTCAACATCTTTCTCCAGAAGAATTTGTACAGTTTTTTTATGTGTCCAAAGCCTAAAAAATTACAGTTTTGAAGTAACATATGAAGCAAATGTCTAACCGCCATTTTATGACATCTCTATGGCATCGCAGAGGATAATATTAAATATTATCTTTTCAAGTTTAGAAAAAAGTGAAGCAGCATACTCCCACAATGCACCTGCAAATGATCACTCAGTCTGTCTAAAGACACTGCTCCAAACTCAGGCGCCGCGTTTAGGAAGAATTTATTATGTAGATTTACTCTCAAAGATCACGATACTTGGCAAATGCCTTTTCTAAAGTCGATGTTGTAAAGGGACTCGCTCGATGCATATTTTACGAGGCTAAGGCAAACCCCTAAAAACA
This sequence comes from Hyperoplus immaculatus, assembly GCA_949357725.1. NCBI lineage: Eukaryota > Metazoa > Chordata > Actinopteri > Uranoscopiformes > Ammodytidae > Hyperoplus > Hyperoplus immaculatus. The sequence continues at coordinate 11,758,457 of OX442368.1, forward strand.
TATAAAATATGCATATTTATTAAGTGTGTTTGTACTCTGTTGTGGAAGCTCCTGAGCTAACGCTAATAGAGCTAAAACATTATACTCCCTCCCTCCTCAGACAGACTATACCCCAGCTGGTATTTAACCCAATATTCCATTATTAGTCAGTCCAAGCCAAGGAGACTGGATGTGAGTGGGTTTCCAAGGCAACTATATTTGAAATTCCCTCCCATTTTTTAAAATAGATTGAAGACAACACGGCCCTACTACTATGTCTCACCTCTGGTCCTGTGTGACCCTGATGGAAATACGGTTAAATGTGGAGTCAGCTTTTTTTGGAGAATGCTTGTTGTCAAATGAACTTTTTGGAAAAATCAGTGACTATCTCCTCACGATTTAAAAAAATCTAGTGTTAATACACAGCCTAGGCTCTGTAAACGGGCATGTTGCTAGCTACGGTGGGCCCGGTTTGTTTACAAACCCATTTACAGAGCCTAGGCTGTGAATTAACACCAGATGTTTTTTGTAATACGCAAATTACAGGTAGCGGATCATGAGGAGATATTCTCTGATATAGATTTAAAGTGATTTTGACAACTAGTGTCGCTGACCTTTGAAGTTACAGAGTTTTCCAACGTATACACACAATTAAAACATATTCTAATCTATTGCATACAATTGCTTGAGTGTTTTAAATGCACGTTTGTTTGTGTTCTGTGCTCCTCCTCAGAGGTGGGTGGTCAGCAGACAGATGCGGTTTGAAGGAGGCTTCCAGGGCCGCAGTAATAAACTGGTGGACGGCTGCTACTCTTTCTGGCAGGCTGGACTGCTGCCTCTACTACACAGAGCGTTGTTCAAAGAAGGTACTTTTAATCATAACTCTTGATTATTAAATAAATTATAAAAATGAGTATGTCATGATGAAACAAGCTGCCTAATTAAGGCACGTTATCAAACATATCATCAATACTATCCCCCTTTAGAGTCTCGAGCTTTAAAGACAAAATGTAATTGTTCTCACTATAAACCAAGAAAACCTCCTTTTAGGTATTTTAGTGGAAGGCTGTTTGGGTTGAATTCAAGAGTGTGTTGCACCTGCATTGTCTTGTGTTTCCTCCATACAAGTCAGCAACACTGAATCAATGTCAGTGTGGTAAATATATGTTCATGGTTTTCAGTTTTGCCTCTTTTTATTTGTATCCACATGGAACTCTATTAAATCCTTGTGCTTTTCAAATGTTTTATTCTGCTGCAGGACTCTGCTGATCATCACCATAATGTAAACAAGAATCTCCTTGTAGGGAGCACTGCACAGAAAAGGCAGCATGTAGTAAAAAGTGAATTGCAAATAAGCTGCTGATAACGTTGCAGGGATGCTAATGTGCTATGAATTGCATTTTTATAATCCAATTTTCATCCATCCCCCATTTTCTATATGCTATGTTTCACTGTCATTCACCCATTCATTCTTGAAATCCATTATTTATGTGTGAAAGTGAGAAAAAAATCTAATGTTTTGCTTTTGTGCAGGGGAGTCAGAGCTGAGTCGGCAGCGGTGGATGTTTGAGCAGCAGGCCTTACAGGAATACATCCTCCTGTGCTGTCAGAACCCATCGGGCGGCCTGCTGGATAAGCCTGGCAAGTCAGTCCCACACTGTCTGCACAAACGCACACTGTACACACACACACACAGCCCTCTTAAAATGGTTGAAAAGGAATTAGGCCCTACTAAAAAAGGCGTAAATAAAACTTTCAAAAGTATAACAATTGCTAAAACATTGGGATAAGGATTTTTTTTTGACATTGCAAACATCAAAATTGGAAAGATCTATTATTTTTTTGCTTACAAATTGCTCTGGGGGATTTATGTGACATATTATTATTGGTATTTTAGTTTAGTATTTTGAATGTCCTGAAAATAAATTCATTCACATACCAAATGTAAAAAAAACTAATTATTATCAACAATTATCTCAACAATTATCTCAACATTTGGGCAAAAAACTATTCCCGAAACCCAAAGTAATTGTTTGTTCGACTAATATGTTATTTCTCGTTGTGTGTCCAGATCCAGAGATTTCTACCACACGTGTTACTGCCTGAGCGGCCTGTCCGTGGCACAGCACTTTGGAAACATGGACCTGCATCATGAGATGATCCTCGGCAAGGAGGAGAACAGACTGGTGAGGCTGCACATGGAGCGTTTCATATATCCAATAGATTTGTTTTGGTTGAAACAATGAACTTATTAGAATAACTTCTCTATGTATTTTACAAAGCTTTTCGTACTTGGTTCTTGTTTGTTTTTTTGCTCAGTGGTTTCCAATTGTTTCATATGAGCTTAACAACCTCTTTATTGGCCATTGATACAACCTTACGCGTAACTTATTATTTAGAATTGGATAGCGTCAGAGTATAAATCTTGTCGGCCCAATGTGAAGCTACACGTCTGTCTGTCTGAAAGCCAAAGTGGAGAGTTTCTTCTTTTTAAAAACACACAAGTTATGTACAGTCATTTTCCACCAGAAATATTGTAGACTCAGAGTGTTTTTAGTCCCAAATGTATTTGTTGTGAGTGGCCCAGGACATTTCAGCATTAGTCAAGCTAATCACAGGGTTACATTTATAACATTTAAATGGTATAACAACAGACTCCACAGCAATTATGTTCATCTGAGGGGGGGGGTGTATTCTAAACTAGAGTAACAGATTGCCTTTTAAAGAGTCATTTAGCCTCTGCACCTTTTTAATTTTTCTAACATGCCTTAAATTATAGCGACTGGCTTTTTATTTAACTGCCCATTTTTAGTTGGAATAACAGTGAAGAGAGAACGCTTCATTTTTGCACAATTTTATATATATATCGCATACCTTTTTTATTTTCAGTATGATGGTCCAGGGGTTTATTTCCTAATAGTTACTTTTTGATGTAAACATAAAATGAATTGCACCGACATTGGGCGGAGAAAAAGTAAAGCAATCAAACTGAGATGGCATGTGGTTTTACTTGTCGATGCCTTCTGATGCGGTTTTGGTTTTATTCTCCTGCTTCCTGTATTACTGGCACTCAGTCATTTACAGTAAGTCTTCAGCCCCAATGTGTTGCGTATGCAGGTCCCATTTTAGATAGTAGCCAACCTGTATACCAGCATTATAACTCTTTGCTTGATGCACTGTCAGGGAGGGTTTTTTTTAACAAAAGATATACATTTCAATAAACATACAGCAGCAAAAGGGTTTAAACACATTGATTCCTATTTAGCAGATCAGTTTCATTCTGAAAAAAAAAAGAAAAGTCTGCCTAAATTAAAATAGTTGAGGCAATTTACCCTGTACCATAATGAAAACATACAGTATAAGTAATACTGAAACTGTAATTACACCCAAATCAGATAAAGCTGTTGTTGGCTTTAAAATAAATATGCAAATGTATAATTTTTCCTCTTGCAGGCTCCAACTCATCCCGTCTATAACATTTGTCCAGAGAAAGTGGCTCAGGCCCTGCAGCACTTTCACCGGCTGTCTGTCCCTGAAGACAACAGGCAGCCTGGAGCCTCCGCTGATGAAAACAACATTGATTCTGGATCAGCTGACCCTCAGTCCTAGTTACACCTCAATGGAGAAACCATTGTGTGTGAGAACCGGGCCAATTCTGGGGACTGGACTCAGACCAGCAAAAAACAGCTGGTCAGGTCTGCTGTAGACGAGCCCAGGAAGCCAGTCGGTTGGTCGACCCTCAATAGGAAAAAAATGAGGACTGGAGTTTAGAAGGAGTTTGACTTGAGTAAAAGTCAACAGCTGTAAGAGCAGCTTCGCATTAAGCTGACATTTTTTTTTGCTTGCAATTCCCATTGGTTTTCATTCCCTGAAATAAAAGTGAAACTTTGGAAGGTTTCAGTATGATCTAAGTGAATAAAAAGCTTTACAACTGTTGAATGACTGGGAACACTTCAGACATATTACACTCACATCTTTACTTAAGAAACTGTTGTCGTTTTTAGAAGGATCAATATTGAGCGATGATCAAAGTAGTTTATTCCTTTTTCTGTCAATTACACGATTAATCGTTTGAACCCTAGCTTGGTTTAAAAACAGCTGCTCTGTTTGAGGAACCGCTCCATTTAAATTAAACCGGCAGGAATTTATCTGCTCAATCCTTAAATAAATTATGAAACATCCAAATAATTAAAATGTCTCCTTTTTGGGGCTCAGCATAAGCCATTGCTGGGGGAACTTTGACACATAATCCCAATGCGGTCTAATGGAAATATACAAAAATTGATCACTGAAATAAGACACATAATCACCACATACAAACTGGGTTGGCTACTGGCTTTTCAGCTTGGGGATGAAATCAACTGACCCAGCTAAATGACCACAGTGAACAGGTTAAAGGATAAAATAGTTTATGTTATAGTCTCATAGTAAAGGTAGGCCTCAACTTGCAAGACAATTGTTGGCAGTATGTACAACATACTTGTAATTTCCATGGAATGGAATCGGACAAACAAAGACCTATTACACTGATAATATCCTCCTAAATGGAAATAAAATGGAAACAATATACATACACACACACACACGTTTCCTAGACACGCAAAATGCTTCCTTTTTTCCCTTGGGGGATTTCAGCAACATTGATTTTTTTACCGTGTAAAGCACAACACATTGACAAGGACTTGTTTCGCTTCCTTGTACTGCAAAAAGACGGGAGCTATCTTGGACAGTCAAATATCTATTTCAAACCCTTAAGGAAATCTACATGTGACAAATTGGCATTTTCCCAAGACTCGTGAGGTTACTACAAAATGCATAACATACTTTATTAACTTGAAAACATCCAATCAATGCTTTTTTTTTATTATAATAATATATAAAACGAGATGTCTAACGTATTCAGCCACCTAAAGTCATTCACTACTTCAAGCTAAAAGGACAAAATACGATACAAGTTTAGGAATATTCTCCTTCAAAACATCAATTTTTCAACAAAGGAGCCATGTTGTCTTATCTTTTTTTCTTTTTAATCTTGTGGTAACAAAGGGCAGAAAACCTCAGCGATCCAGTGGGCCTGAGGTGGGTATCACTTTAACATTTGCTTGGACGCGTCTTCACATTCTTTAGTGGAAAAAAAGCTACAAATCTTTTATTAATTTTTTCATTTTAAAAAGGTGAACTTCTCCAGGACAATTTATCTAAGGGGGGATGTGCGTGTAAATTCTGAACAGGTTATCAAGAATAAACAAAAGAAAAAAACAGAAAATATATAATAAAGCAGTGCTTGGAGGAGTACGCCTGGCGCACCCTCCAACCCCCCCCAAAAAAAAACCCCGCCGAGGAGGAGGAGGGGCTTATAATTGAGGGTATAAAAAAACACATCGAGTCCTTTAAGTAGCCAAGCTGCCTCTTTCTGTGGTTTTAGATCGTTGACATTGCTATGGAAATATACCAATGAAGGAGCCAAAGAAAACATAGAAAGAGAGAAAATTAGGGATGGGGGGGAAACCTGAAGCTCTCTGTGTGTGTGGATTGAAGCAGTCATCTTCCACCAACATTACGACTGCCTCCCTCCTCTTGAAGACCGGGTTGAGAGGGAGACGATTGTGGAGAAGGTTTGAGGGGGTCATGAGTCTCCAGTGTCCCCCATGCGAGCCCCGTAGCTCAGCCGTGGTGAGGTGTGAAGCCCCCCTCTCTCTCTAGCTGGCCTCCGCACGCAGCTTCTTCCTGTTGGGCGGCTCCTCTTGTTCAGACTCAGAGCTGGAGTCGGAGCCTCCGTCGAAGGCGGACACGGCGCTGCCTTTGGGGTTGGTGTACAGGCTGCTGTCGGACGACGAGTAGCTGGCCTGCAGCGTGGTGGAGCCCTTCACCTTCTCAAGAGCGCGCACTGCACACACAACAAGGGAACATGGACAGAGAGGAGCTATTTCTTAGCATATGTGAAGTAAACAAGCAGTTGCACTGTCTGGACAATGAAATTATTTCTTTGTTGGTTCTCCAACACACAATCACGCACGGACATGCACACAGGTCCAAAACATTTGAATATTAATAAGTTAATTATTTTCTATATTTGAAGTCAAAAAGTGAAGCGTACATATATTCTAGATTCATTACACACGAAGGGAAATTATTATAGAATAAACATTTGTCAGAACGTCAACATTTCTATGTTAGAAATCCTTTAAGGTAATATTCTAATATTTTTTATTCCATGAACAGTAAGCCGTACTCATCAAAATGAATATATTTATTTCCCTTTGTGTACTGAATCTAGAATATATGAATACTTTACTTTAATGATATTTTAATTTTTTAGACACACAAAATGTAGTACACAATATATACATGTATTCAAAATAAACTAGGTACATTAGAACTAGATAAAGAACAGAATTTCAGAATAATATAATAAGTGAAAGACAGTTTAGGCGGGGACATGTAACATGACTGAGCAGAATACAATCCTCCTTGAGGAAGTGCAGTTAACCAAAGAATCTCATGAGGAAGCAATTACATTGACTGTGTTGCATCATCTGTTTTGAGTCAGTCTTTATCAACTGAGTGGGAAGCAACATCAATAGAGGTTTCTTCTTCATATCCACTTTGCCATAATCAAAAACAATGCTGTGCCGATTCATTTTGCTGTGCCTCTTTCAGGTGACACTGCTCCCAAAATCCTCTGTTCCACAATCATCTTTTACTAAACATATTTCTGTTATCATTGTTTCCTACAGACATGCCAATATGGTTTTCCATCAATATTCATTTATTGAAACCCAGCTTTTTTGACCAAGATACAAAGAGGCTTTTTTTCTTAACACAACAGCATATCCCTCGAGGCTACGGCTCCCACTGAGGTCATGTTAGCTTTTATTTTCCCTGGGAATTTGGGAGTTTACAGTTTATTCTATAATATAATTATACAACATTTTATCTTATTTAAAATTCCTTCCAAGGCGAAATTTGGACTAAGAAAATGGTCTAGGTAAGTTGTAGCTCCCAGTACTCCTCAGTGTTTTAACCTAAATAAACATTAAATCATCATCATTATCATCTGTTTAAGGCGAGACACCCCAGGTGAATAGGGATTTTTTTTTAACTTATAGATATCATCATGAAACTTTGCCAGTTGATTACTGACACTAACACAATTATTTTTTGTATTACATGTTTTTCTTTAATATTTTATTAAATATGCAAATATGGCAATATTTAACCAATTATGCGTAAATTTGGGTCATTTTTCGAGAAAAATTTTGAGATGTTGGATAAAGCCAGAGTTAAAATCTCTATTTTATTTTAACCACATATTAGTTTCTAAAGTTTTTACACAACAGATTTTGGATACAGCCTTTTTTCATTTAATAAATCCAAAAAGACTATGTACATGTCTAGGAAATGCATTTTCGGCATGTTTTTAGGAGGAAAATGTATCATAAATCAGACAATTAACAATATATTAACAAATCCTTGTGTAAAAACCTTTAAAATAGTGCCATGAATGATCATAGAAAGTTTGGTTGATGTCAGTGGTCTAGAAGTTGAGATATCTTTCGCAGAGTATTGGAAAAAGCTCATTTTGAGAAAACGGCCGTTAAAGATAAAAACGTGAATTCTGCTGATAATCACTGATTATAGCTAGAGTAATTTATTGAATTAGGCCCTGCACCCCTCAATGCCATATAGGCCTACAACTGTTTAACATATATAAACCATAGCATAGTAACATTTACATCCACATGCTAATTTAAACGTGGTTAATTCATTATTAGCCACTGTCTGTCAACCTGCTCCTGTCGGCACAGACGCTCTCTCTCCCCACCATCTCCCCTCTGATCGTCTGTGTCTCTCCGACGTGATCGGCGTGATTTACATGTCTTTAACACTTCTCCCCTTCAAATGGCGATCATGTAATGCCCGTAGCCAATTGATTAAGTATTTTTTTTGTCTTGGTTCGGCATATTTTCGACGTTTTTCCCATTTTATTTTATGATTTTCGAGCTACCCGGGGCTAGCATCACGTGATGCCTTTTAGCGAATCACATCGTCAGAAATGTGCATTAGCCAATGAGGTCGCTTTCCTAGCATTGAATCCCTCCTCACACTTTCACGATTGGTTACTGACACAAAGGAAATGACCATATTTGGATCAGATAACGTTGTGCTTGAGATTCAGAGCTTTCCAACAGTACCATGGTTATTATGATTCATACAGCGGTCGCGGTGCTACATGTTACGTTAGAATGCTCACTTTTGACGAATTTAGGAGCAAAATACAGACGCAAGCAGTCAAAGTTTAGTAAAATAAACACCTAAAACGTATATTTTGGACCTTTTATCCATACTAGTATGAAAGAAGACATGTTATGGAAGCTAAATAGACACAAATCTCAAAATTGACCAGTGCTTAAAAAAACGATGTTTTTGCCTGCCGTGTCTCGCCTTAAACGACTGTGGTCGAAGTGTACGCTCCATTTCAACAGCAGTTTGGTTTAAACTTTAGAGTATGGACAGTAAAGCCCAGGAGAATATTTCACAATATCAGCAAGGCCTGTGAAAAATGAGCGATGAATGCTGGGTGAAGCAAGAAAGGGGGGCTAATCCATTTGTCTGGTGCTGTAGTGAAACAAACTCTGATTTTAAGATTGGGTCTCATTGAACCATTCATGCACAGGGCTCTTTTATTGCTACAACATCCCAGCTAAACAAACATGGCGGCCAAGCATTTGTATTTCCTCAGCGGCCCTTGTTGCTCTCCACTCAGTCTGCAGAAGATCAAATTTCATTTGATAAAATCGTCACTGACTACTATCGGCAAAGAGGATTCCGCACTCACAGCTGCCCCAAACTTGCACAGATCTTGATTTCCTGTCAAATGTGAACAGCACTGACTCTGTAACCGCTGAATTTTAGCGTCAACAATATGACATTAGGACTTAAAGTTAAACACTTTTTATTTTTCCGTTGAATTGGTAAATGTATAATAAAATGACCGAAAAATATATTGGATAAAAATGCCCAAAGACAAATTCCCAAGTCTAAGGCGGCATCTTCAAATTTCTTGAAATTGGCCGTTTTGAAGCAAACATCAAGCCGGAACATTGCAACACGAGTTCTTGTGTTCTCTCCTTAACAAAAAAGGAATAATATTTCTAAAAAATAAAAACTCTCTTATTGCTGGGCGATCTGGAAAAAGACAATAAAAAAATTATATCACTCAATCTTCTTGATTCTGAAATAAGTTTCTTAAGAAATATAGTTTTCTATATGAGGTCTAAACCTGATGTAGAGTAAAGCCCGAACCTGGAGAACAGAATGAGCCTGTTACCTTGCTGCTCCAGCAGTGCGTTCTGCCTCTTGAGGTCGTCGATGTCCTGCTGGTGCGTGTGGTTTTTTCGCCTCATGTACTGGATGTACTCTGTGGCTTTGTCTAAGATTTGGGCTCGAGACGCCTGTTTGGCAGACTGCTGTTAGTGACACACGCAGAGATAACGAAGCAATGACGCCCAGCATACCTCATAAGATATTTTTATATAAATACACACACGCACACAAAAAAATATTACTACTGTTGACATGATGCTACACACACACTGACACATTGCTGACTGAAACTAATGCAGTAGACTTCAAGGAAATCTAGGACAACTATGTGCGTGTGTGCAGTTTGCCTCCCCTTAACCTCCCACAATCCTCGAGCACTTCAGTCTGACATGCACCACCCACAGTACTGTCAAGAGTATTCACATAGATAACAGCAAACAAGAAAATAACTTACAATATAATCAATGATAACAGACAATTATTTGACAAACATTTGCTACATCGCTAAATTTGCTACATGCTTCTATGCTGCCCTTAAGTCTATCATGTACTTAGCTTGGCTATTCATTGACTAAACATCATCAGCAGCAGCATCAATGAGATTTGCACTTATTAGGGCTGAGTAGCATTGGACTTTTCTTTTTAGCCTGAATATATTGTATAATTTGGCAAATTGGATTTCAACTGCAATCATCTACATTATATATCAAAGCAGATATTTAATGCTTGCTTCTAGTGTTTTGGATGTCTCTGTAAAACGCAATGCTACAGACACACTTCAGTCTGCACCGAAACCTATTGAGGTTTGGGACTCTGCCCTAAAAAGCTCCTCATATTCCTATCTGCTTCCTGACAAAAAGGAAAGTAAATCTTGAATATTGGCCCTAAAACATCACTGTTATAGCAGTGAAGTGCTGGGGGTTCAGCACTGAACAGCTTTGACCCAACACTTCTTCCACATCCCTAGCATCGTCTGGTAGCCCCCCCCCCCCAGCCCTCTACTCTGTGTGAGAGTCCTGAGCTTGTCTTTTTAAGGGGGAAAATATAATGGCTGTGCCCAATTACTGAACATGCTCCAAGTGCTCTCTATGTCTCTGGATGTCAAAACAGGATGAGAGCAACACAAATTTGCTCAACATAACTTCCTGACGCTGGTCCAAGTATTTAGACTGCATAACTGTCTTGCTGCTGCCAATCTGTCCTCCCTCCATCCCTCAACTATTACCCTTCTCTGACACACAGACGTTAGGACATCTGCATCTCTGTATTGTCAGTGGAAATCATCTAAATCACTTCATGCCCTCATCCCTAGAAAAAAATACACATTAAACATACATGACACAAATATCATACTTAGCCTTTAAAAACACAAAAGTTCAAAGATGTTTTCTTACATGAGCCATTTGATTGCCTGGGGGCCCTGCAGGCAGAGCTTTACCAACCTTTTCTCCCTGCAGGGCGGGTACCGAGTCGCGGAGGCTGTGAAAGCTGTCTTTGATGTGGTCCCTACGTTTGCGCTCCAGAGCATTGTGGTGAGCCCGTTTGTCTGCCTGCAACGAGAGAGAGTCACACGGCCTTCAGCCAGGCAGCAGCAGCAGTGCAGCGTGGGTAGTGTAGGACAGATCCATAATATCAGATGTGAAATGCACTGACAAGGTAGTCTCTGAATTTTGAACATCAACTATGTGACATAAGGGCTTAAAGTAATAATGTTCCTTATTGATCAAACTGCAGATCATTTTTTTGTTGAGCCGCTCAATTTATTATAAAACGCTGAAGAAAAAATTATATTTATAAAAATGTAAATATAAAAATTGTTTGTTCGGCCCGACCAACAGTCCAAAGCCTAAAGTGAATTAGATTATTTTCATATCAGACAGAGAAATTCCTGTCGATTGGAAAAATGATTTTCTTCTGTCCTTCCATTAACTGTTCCAGCTACATATGAGACGCTGATCAAAGCCCAATTTATGTCAGTTCAACGTCAACAAAAGCTCATCCTTAATTTAAATGTTCTTGGATGCAGAATTATTTTAACTTTAGCCAACGGCAACTGCAATATCAACCAAAAGAAACTGTCACTCTAAAGCGAATAAAAGATACCCTCAGAGCATTCATTTAGTTTCAAAGTTAAAATTTGAGTTTTGAAGCCAAACGTCAAGCCTAAATATTGTAACACAAGTTCTTGTGTTTCCTGCTTGGCAACAAAAAAGGAAAAATCCTGCTTAAATAAAAGGCTGGGCAATATGGAAAAATAATTATATCAGTCGATAGTTATCATGATAGATGTCAAAATCTATTCTACTCTTTCAACAGTTAGTTGATTGATCACTATACGTTTCTGGAGGGTGTTGAGGAAGACTAACCTAAAAAGAAACCGGGTCTAAAAGATGTTTCTTGTAACCAAACTCATCTTAAAAATATGTTTTTAAGATTTAAAAACGAAACGAAAATTATGTAGTTTTACTTAAAAAAGGACAAAGCATGTGGACTGTGCAGCGCAAACGATAAGCACAACAAACAAAATATAATATTCCGAAATTTTGCTTCAAATACATGAAATATAATGATAAGAAAACCGTGGAAAATGTGCCCGTTTTCTCATTCAAGCTAGATGCAATAGTTTGCGTGGGACACAATACATTCCTGGATCATGAATCTGAATCACAGCAAAAACTAACCCCATATTCTTTGGCCTCACTGTGTGTGCACCAAATCTTACTTTAGCCTGTCGAGTTTTTGGGATATAAGAGACAAACGGGACCAAAGGAATAACTGCCTTGGCAGACTTAAAGACATATAATCAATACTCCAAAATGTCACTATTCATTTTCTGTCAGCCCTACAGTCAACCACATGATAACCTCTGAAAGCCGGATGGTAATAATAAACTAATTAAAAAAAGGTTTGATCTCATCCCTAGAAGTAGTAACATTTGTAATGCGGTGTTGCCTTTTTGCCCCCTCCTCCAATGACCCATACTAACTGGCCCTATCTATTACATTTGCATGTCCCTCCTTCTCTGCATTTGCACTCAATAGTGACCCTTTAAATTCATGACCTAAGTAAAGTCATTCAAATGGGATAAGAGGTGGGTGGATGAGCACAACACCGAATGAATAAAACGTCTCGTTGACCAACAAAAGGTTTCTAAAATGAAGATTGATGGAGGTAAATGTGCAGCTTAATATTCAAGGTTAAGTTTAAATGGTTGTTTACTGTACCGAAACATTTGTCTTTTCCAATTTGCCCTTTGGTTTCTACATTGCACGGCTTAAATCATTTGACCTCACTCAAATACATTTTTTATTATAAGGCTGTTGGACCACATCAAACAAGGTAAAACAAGTTAATTAACTGGTCCAGTCGTAAAAAGCAAAACCTTATTTAGTACATGCAAACTTAACACAGAGGCTCGTGCTACAACATATAACCGGCATCACATTTCAACCACATTCATATTCTAATTAGACTATAAAGAGGGAACAAGATGGCTGCCATAATCACATAACCAGAGCGAGAGATCAGATCAGTTTGCTACCTGTAGTTGAACCTGTGTTTTAGGTCAAACCATCACAGCCTCCAATCACATCTGATTCTGGCCTAAAGGCCAGGACACACCGGCCCGATAATCGCCGTCGTAGAGTTTCGAGGGGGCGGGGACACGAATCTGTTTGGTGTGTGCCGTGAAATCGGTGTCAATAGATGTCGTCGGGCTTCCTTTGAGCAGATTGAACATGTTCAATCGGCGGCGGGCAGTCTTTCAGTTGGAGCAATTTGATTTGTGGAGGGCTAGCGAATCAGTGAAGTCCGGAAGTGAGGCGGGTAGCACAAACAGCTAACAACAGTTAGCCATCGTTTTAATGTGTTTGTTTGTTTCGTTCAGCGAGTACTCACATGCATCAACCCTTGTTGACTGCTCGACACTGTCTGCTAAAAATGGTGCTCTTTATGGTCCATAAATATAAATACGTATTTCTATCCATGTTTATGATCTAGAGAGCCGTCCCATCATTTCCGGCTTCCGTATTTTTTCGGAACACAATACAGATTAGCGCCGCCTGCTGTTATGGAGACATTACGTCCCGCGCAAGCGCAGAGCGTACGGAAAGTCAGCAGTCGGTTTGGTGTGTTCTTTGCACTTTTTCGGCCGCGACGGGAAGACTGGAGCTCCCTGAATCAGCAGTCTCCATTTTCGGGTAGTCGGACTGGTGTGTCCTGGCCTTAATCCACACAGTCACCAGGCTGAGACATTAAGTTCAGCAGCCAATCAAAAGCTTGGAAAAGCTCAACCGATCATCTCGCTACTAGTCATCCAACAACAGAGGGTCTGATTTAAATATAATCAGCTATCAAACGGCATAGTAATGTGTTGTGAACACATGGCCCTTAGGCAGACAAGGAAGTACAAGTCATGTGACCAGGTGTCATCTGACTCACAACCAAAACCTGGTAACCACAAGTGAGACGACACACACATGTTAAGACAAGTCTTCAGCGGGTCATACCATTGGTGGGAGGGACTAGGTGAAATTTGTGACTCAAAATCTAAAACAAAACAGATATTTGACCAGGTCCAACATGGCTTACTAAGGGTCCTACAGCTTAAGGCAATGTAGATTAAGACCTTATTATTGCCAATCAGAAAGAAAATATAGAACAACTTTACAATTATCTAAACTATAGAGGAAAACAACAAAATACTTTGGGTAAGGGACAATTTTTTCTAAAACGTGCTATCTTTGGTTCAGTAGGGGGGAAAATATCTAACTTCAAATGTGGAAAAACATGTTTATTTTAAATGTAAATTCAATGCAGGTCATTCAGAATACACAACAAAGAGCAAAAAATAATAATGTGTAAGTTAAATGTCGCAACTTGACCATATCAGATCATGCCACGCTAATCTGCGAAAGGCCTTTGTAAATATATATTTTTTACCAATTGTTTTTAAATTATAAATTGTAAATACTTAAATTTTTAATTATCTGCTTATTACTCACAATGCCTGGCTTGTGATTAGTCTGGCTGCCATGGTAACAGCTGCTTCTGTGGCCTGTTGCACAAGAGCCATTCAGGAGAGACAAATCCACCAGGACCGCGTGCCCCCTCACATTATACAGCATACTCCACTCCCTACATTAACAGTAAACAACAAACACCGTGGCTATTGACAGCCATCTTCATCGGCACGTTTTTAATACAAGGTTTATTAAGTACAAAGTGGCTGATTTCCTGTTTCCAACTATGACTGCATACAGTATATCATTATATAATCCAATTCCTAATATACAACAGTGCAGACTTTGCTCCTGTTGTCAAGATATCAAGAGTATTGTATGAAGTGTGTTCCAATATCCAGTTCTTCCATTTTCCAAAACAGGACTCTCACATCAGGCGAGGCACTTAATATCATTAATCTTTTGAGTGTTAATTAAAATCCAAGAATGTAATCAAACACAACTCTCTGGAGCTGGCAAATATATAATTACTTAGTATTAATGGACATTAAGTTCCCTGGTTGGTTTAACTTAACACTTTGAAACTGGCTACTTCCAATTATTACCAGTACTACATTATTTCATTTTTTTTTTTACAGACTTCAACCTAACCTGTTTCTCCAAAAAATGGTATTGTGTGAAACACCGTAATTATTTGGTTTGAAAGTGTTTTAAAATAAAAGGTGACGTTTTTGTGTATGTTCATGAAATAAAACATAAAAATAAAACAGTTTGCAGGGTAGAGGCCGGTAGGTGTGGCCGGTCTGAATAAATGGATCACAAGATCAAATCATCTCACTACTAAGTCATCCACCAACATAAGGACTGATTTAAATATCAGCTACCAAACGGCATAGATGAACAATACAAATAATATATTTTGCAAATATTCCCAACTATTGCAAAAAACTGAGCTACACTTCATATAAATCACAAGAAAATCAGACTAGATTCATAAATCCAACTAGCGTAATTTTACTGGTGCCTTCCTTAGGGACATGCTATATGCCGTCTGAGTAGTTAAACAAGAGTCCAATTATGTGACTGCAAACATTATCAGTTCATCATAAGGCCAATACCTTCAACCAGCTGCCGGCTGAGCTGCTACCTCCATTCTATTCATACCTTACCATAACATATTACATAACTGCTCCAGGTGCACCGCGGAGGAGATGGTAGCCCTCGCTTCCCGGCAACCGATGGCCATCTCACATTCTATACATGAAAGACTGCACTGTCTGTCACAATAATGGAGTACAACAACCTTCTTGCACTAATAACAGAGGGAACAGGAACAACAATAAAACCAAAGGCAACAGCAGGCGAATAATACCGCTGCGGCAAAAATTAAATAGAAGGCATGACACTAATATTGTCTTCTTCCCTGTTTAAAAGCTAGATACAACAACGGTTAATTTCGTTTTGACTAGTCTTTACAATGTCTATCTTGAGATTCCCAGAACCCAAGGTGACACATTCCAATATCTTGTTTAGAAAACTCAAATATATTCAACTTACAGCAATATTTAACGAGAAAAGCTGCCAAACCTCCCATTTTAGAATATAAACCTGTGGATTTGAGCCAGTTTTGCTTTTAAATTACTTAACTGTTGCTGATACATTTTCAGCTATGTAATCAAGTCTAACGTATGACAAAAGTTGGATTTTGACACGTATTCAATGCACCTATTAGTTTTTATATTCTATGCGTGTACGTAAGACTAGGGCTGGGAGATATATTGAATATATGCGATCTCCACGGGATGTATAAAAATGACCCTATCGCAGGGCTCCAGACTAACCTATTTTACTAGGAGCACTGGCGCCCCTAACTCAGAATTTTTAGGGGCGCAAGCAGAAAATTTAGGGGCAAACATTAAATAGACCTGCAACGCATCTATTAAAATGTTTCCCAATTTTAACTATATTAGGCCTATTGATATTGTATTGCCAGCATGTTTTGGACCACACTGACAACAGATGATACAGTTCATTGTGTTTTCGATTTTGCATCACCATGTGAAATTCTTCAGACATTCCTTTTTCCTTTTTTTTGTGCCCATTTTCACCACAACCACCTCTACATCCAAGCCCTCTGATTTGTCCTACTCTATCTCTGCTGACTCCAGGAAAATAGCCTAGTTATTGGCCCAAAACAAGTAACTAGTAGGAGCTAGGTGACGTTATCAACTAATTTGCATTATAGCCTATGCTATTCTGAAAGAGGCAAAATGAACAGAAAATGCTGACCAGGTAGTTTTTTATAGATATGCAGTGGCCTATTGAATGTGGACATATCAAACAATTTTCGTGTTCACAAACGTCCCCTGACACACGGTGCTGTCTGCTGCAGGGGGTTTCTATCAGACTGCCTGTGTGAATGAGTGCTGTCAGCGGTGAGGAGTAGACAGCTCCGTTGCAACTCTGCTCTTGAGCGAGCGGTTAAAAAATAAATCTAACAGCCTTATCGCTATGGCGGAAAGTCGGCAGGTATAGCGGAAAAAGTCACCAGTTGGCAACAAGTTAAAGACGTGACGACAGCGGGACACTGAGATGAGAGTAGGTTACGTGATCCACGCTGTTGATCGTTTAACTGATCTCTCTCTCTCTCTACTAATAATAATAATGATACAAATGTCGGCGAATTTTCCGTTCGCGCACGTGCCCCTAGTTTTAAAAACTACTCGCACTGTCTCCAAAAATGGTCGCAAAATGCGAGCATTTGGTCGCAGTCTAGAGCCCTGCCCTATCGCAACAATCAAATACAAATTGGCACTGGTAATGTTTTTTGTTGTTGTTCGTGTCACATTGTCTGCGATGCACGCTGTATGTGTGTTGGTGTTTACCTTTACCTTTATGTGAAAACAACAAGAGGGGGAGAAAAAAAGGGCGAGACGGCCTCTCATGACAGGCGAACGAACGGGGGAGGGGGGTACGCAAGGCGGCAATGGCAGCCGCTGTACACCTTTTTATAATAAGTCCATGCTGTAAACAGGCGAACAAGCGGGGGTCGGACGATTACCACGACTTCACGGAGAGTTTTTGGTCCGACGTCACACAACCACATTTATTATGGGCAGCACCAGCGCAGCACCAACGGAGGTGCAGTCTTAATATGTCAAATAAATGTGCCTGTATTTTTTTTAAATAAAATTAAACATAGCCTACTCTTATAGAGCAAACCTGTTCTACATGTAAAGTGATAAGCCTATCAGTTGTGTCTTCAATGTGATATGGCCGGAGGCTGATATCTTCAGGGGGTTAGTGGCAGTGTTGGGAACGTTACTTTAAAAAAGTAATTAGTTATAGTTACTCACTACTTGTCCCAAAAAGTAACTGAGTTAGTAACTGAATTACTTTATAATAGAAGTAACTAGTTACCAGGGAAAGTAACTATTTGCGTTAGCCTACTGTAAAAAAAAGTTGCTATAGGCCTATGTCAAAAAAAATTGATTTTTCTGACCAGTTTTCATGTGAGTCAGTTGAAAAAAGTTGCAAACAAACTCAGGGAGAGCACGTTTCAACCGTGGATTGATAGGTGGTTACTGCGGCAACGTGCACGCTCACACAGCAGAGAGAGAAAGAAAAAGAAACTTCACTAAACAGGCGCTCCGGCTGACTGACGTGACGGCGCTAACTGACAGTTATAATGTCATCCACGCTGAATAAAACACAACTTAAAACACACCGGTCTCCTCACTAGCAGTGTGTGTAGTATGGAGCCAGGGGTGCGTTCAGATTACACCGTTTATTCAATCAATTCATAGTAACGTACCGCATTTAACGTTTTAAACGGCGTTATTCCCAGCACTGGTTAGTGGTGATAATCAATTAGTTAGTGGTTGTAATGAGTCATAATTAGTGTTCCCCGTTTACAGATTAACAGAAGATGCCATTGTATGGGAGTGGTGAAGGATGTTGAATAATCAATAAAATGGGCAAAATATTTGCCATTTGCAAGTTACAAATTGTTCCAATAGAAAGCACTGAAGAACATAAGATGTTTTTTCATGTAGCCTAATGCATTGTTAGTGCACACACATTTTGCAGGGACTATTTCAATCATATTACTGGTGTGATGTTGTGCAAAAAATAAATTAAATTGAGCATTTATTATGTGCTCTAGAGGAGATTTGAAATATTATTGAGATAGTCCAAAAATATAGAGATATTGATTTTTTTATGACTGAGCAATACATTGTTTTATTATAGAAATTAAAAGAGCAACAATGTATGTGTTTTACGCTGTAGCAAGTCAAAGTTAAAGCAGAATTAGATGCCCCCCCAAACAATCATTCATCCTCATTTCTATATGTGCAGCTCTTCAGGCTACATAGGTTGACAAGAAGACATCATGCAGAGATGGAATTAACTGTCAGGACTTAAAGATTTATGCCTATAGCTCCTGTAATCAAATCAAATAGAGTAACGTGAGCTCAAATCAGGTTTGTGTCGCTAGTATGGCTGTGCAAAAGTAACCACGTTTTAAGAGGCCAGAGGTTTGTTGGAGGCCAGCAACAGAGAAGCTCTCTTGCTATCTGAAAAACACTAATGCATGCTCTCAAATTGAACACTAATGTTTCCATTAATGCCCATGTGTACTTAAGACATGTTATCTGCAGGTGAGATGTCGTCTTTTATTGTATGCAGCCCGTGCATCAACTAAAATCACGCACCAATTGTCCCCCCCTCCAATCTCTCTCTGTCTGTCTCGGCTGTTATGTGAGTGTGATGCAGCTATACGTCATTCATTTAAGCTGCTGCCAGCCCTTTAGTGGCCTGTACAAGTAGAAGATGGCTCTAATCACACAGGCTGCCTGCAACACAGGAAAACATCCCGTAGCAACCCCCTCTTCCTGACACGAAAACTGGTCCGAGATGCAGGCGCGGCTATAACCCGCTCCTCCACACATGCAACAGCCTCGCAGCCTTTTTCTCTGCATCGTCACGAATGCAGTGAATACAAAAAAAGAGAAGTAATATATGTCTTTACGGTGAGGTGACCTAGATGTATAATTCGCAAGCGGAAAAAAACGAACGATCACTAGCGGAATCCCCCGGGGGGTTGTGAGGTGAAAAATTGCCGGTGGGAAAACAAAAAAACAACCGACTCGGAGCGACTTAAATCGGGCTGCCACTGAGTACAGAACGCTTTTTATTAACTGTTGGGGGAAATAACAACACACATGCAACATAAAAAGCCTTTGTAGCAGGATAAAGCTTTGGTCTAAATATAGATGTCGTGTCACCGTCTCCCTATGGCCGCGTACGTACACACACAGGATGGGGGGAAACCCTGCAGTGCACTACTGATGATATAGATCAATCGCACCATTATGAAAAATGCGCTTCAAATTCGATGCACACATTGAAATTAAACAAATCATTTTGTAGCAGTACTTGTTTTCACATTCTCTTTGAAGTCATATCATCCTACCCACAGTACAACCATTACCAATACTGAAAATAATCCGCATAAAAATTACATATAATAAGCAGAATATGAGGATAGTTCCTGTGCAAAAACATGGATACATATTTTCGTCATTGGACAATTTCACCCCCTCCCCAGAAGCAGCATTACGCACCACATTGTGATATCTCGGTGAGTCTTCCTGCAAAGAAACAGAACAAAAAGTACAATTGTAGCCATAATTGTTCACCAAAATCTTCCTGTTACCGCTGAAGTCGCGACAAAGTATAACAATTCAATAGATGTGAAAAAGCTCTGAGGCGAGAAAGGCTAGCGTTGCTAAGTAATTAACAAGAATCCCGACACGACTAGAAAACACTTATCAGACAGAAAAGCAAACTAGCCAGCGTATTGGTGGCTAGCGTTAGCTGAGCCGCTAGTCGCCTGCTAGCAGAATAACATCTTTAAAATGGCTAAAAGTGCGCATACTCACGTCACTATCGACTTCGATATCATCGTTATCACTCATTCTTCGATAATATAGTCTAGTTTAAAGGGACGGGCGGCTAAAAACACAACATGAATCAGTTTAGCACCGAGCGGCGCTCCGACAAACAGACTGCTAAAAGCTCACGCTCTGTTTGGTCAGAACCGAGTTGGACTCTATCGTCTCCACGTGACTACACCTCTCACACATAGCTACCGCTCCCTACCACGCATGCGCAACATTCCTGGGTGTTTATGGGAAATGTAGTTGCTTGAAAAAGTTTGTCCTGTGTCTCGCGAAAACAAAACTTAAATTAATTGTTTTTAATTCATACATTTATAAAAATATATATTTCTACAACTGAAGAGCAGTGGAACAACAGTGAGTTGCCAAAATATAATTAAAATAGCAAGCAGTGCTTGTTTTAAAAAAACTCCAACGTCCAAGAGTCATTTAGCGTGCTTGTGACGTCACAGCGTCTAACCCAAGAAGCATCATGGGAATTGTATTTGGAGTCTGTTTTGTATGTCAAAGAAGCCAAACAGGGCCATGGCTGAGACACGTGGATGTTAAAGAATACACTCAAGGAACGCATGCACACACACAGGCACATGCACATACACACAGTGTATTTACTACAGCCAACAAACACACACATGCATTATTCAGGTGATTTACCTTCTGTTATCACTTAAATTGACCCATTTTAGTGATAGCCTGTTTCTTTTTATTTCACTTTATTCTCTTTTTATTTCTTCTTTATTTTATTTGTTTCACTATAATGCTATACAACTGCAGCTATAATTACATTAAATGACCCAGAACAATTATATCACCCAATTATTGTTATACATTGACAATCGATTAAAAATGTAAGAGCAATGGCAAAAATGTGCATCAACGAGAAATGTTCCAGCAACTAATAATGTGAATAATATGTGGGTTTTTTTTTCACATGACATTTAATTTTTATTTTATGTATAGGGGAGAGTGGCCTAAGTTGAGCCACTTTTTACTCAAAGTGATTTTAAAGTGAGGCCTTGACAGTTATGTCTCCAACTCAAATATTTAAATATATTTCAGGGTGTTGTGCATCCCTGGTAATAAAAACTTTGGATCTGGAATAAACTGTTGAAGAAATACAGCTTTCAGAAAAAAAGTTGTCTTGTGGCACAACTTGCCCCCGGTGTGGTGTAAGTTGTGCCGTTGAAGAGAATACATGGGGTAAATTGTGCCATTGATATATATCTCATAAACTGTAATGCAAGACAAATCCATTAGACAATCACTTATTTAAGATTTAAAGTAAATATTTTACCACGATTGAAGGACAATTTTCTTAAACAAGGCCTAGCAGATCTAATGGTTTTACCTGCAAAGCTCACAATGACAAAGTCACCATCATCATCTTTCTGGCCATCTGCACTCTCATCAGTGGTGTTGTTAAGTGGAATGGAGATGTCACTCTCTTCTGAGCTACTGTAGACAATCACTTTCTTTTGGTGACCAGCGTATACAGCCATGCCAATGGCACAACTCTCAGACATTTACTTTGCACTAGCTGCTCCACCCTTGTAGAACCAACTGCCACCTGGCATATGCGATTCCCCCTCCATTTCTGCCTTTAAATCAAGGTTCAAAACCCATATGTACACCCTGGTTTTTCCTCCCCATTAACTATCTTCTGCACTACTATCTTTGTTTATATGTGGATGTCTGGGCTTTATGTCTTTTATTTTGGTTATTGTTATTTTACCTTAATTTTTGCACTTTGGACAGTGCAAACTGTTATAAATGTGCTTTTATAAATACATTTTACTTACTTACTTACTTACTTATAACTCACCCCAGGCTCTCTGGCACAAATCACCCCAACCCCAGAATTTTGGATGATAAGCATGATGCAGCAGTTTAGGGCTGACATCATGCTAACTATATAGACACAAAGTGTAGCATACTAAAGCACTAAAACATGTGTTGAATGTTTTCAAACGTGTCTATAATTGTTCAGACACAATAATCAAAAAACCTTGATCATGGGAATTTTACTTTGAAAGGCAAAAAACTGTTTTTTGAGCTTAAATGTGCTTATATCTTATTCCATGTTTCTCCCTTCTTTACAGGATGAGTTAAATGGATGGCTCTTCTTATGTGATCACATTTCCAATTTCTTCTATGGTTTTCTAGAAACAAGGGGTGGCACAACTTCCCCACTGGCACAATTTAGGCCACTCTCCCCTACTAATACAGCCATCCATTATGGTGCAGAACTTAGTTTCCACGAAACATAGACCTACCTTTAAGATTATATACTGTAGGCCTACATGTAATGGTGTGGGGGCATGGTTTTATAGGATACTATGTGAATAATCTGCTCTGGGGCTTCCCTTTTCACAAAATTGTGTTGTAGATAAGGAGCTTACGCTGTGGATTATTTTGCAGTGCAACAGCGGGGCCGGCAAAAATTGTCAAAGAAAAACATGCTCGGAGCAACCTCATTCACTCCCCCATGCAGGTCAAGAGGCTACAGCAGCTGCTGGCGACATCCATGCTTCTCTGCCGCCTTCACCGCAGACACAGGCCTTAAAAATGTGCTGTGACCTTGATCTCTTCCTCCACTTTCTTACCTCTGTGCATCACCCCTTTTTTGTATTTCCTCCATATGTAGTCCTCTCGCTAAATATACAGCCCCCCTCCTTCCATCCCATCTACCATTTTGTAGTTGTTGTTGTTTTTTTGTCCTAGAGCAGCAGAGCCAATCGGGGTCATCCAGAAATATGGCCTGTAACAGTATAGCCTCATACGTAAAGGGGATGACAACACAATAAGGCCAGGTTTTAATAATGCATCTGCTGCAGTGGAGCCTCTCGTGGCAGTCCTCATCACGGTCGACGGCAGGGAAAGCATCTCACAATATTTGTGCTTTACAATCGCATTTGAATAACCTCTGGGGATTGGGGTAACGCAACGGAAAATAATATATGATAATGAGGTATACATATCTCACAGAAACTGAGAGTTTTCTCAACTGCCTTCTTGCCACACCCTTAATGCTATTCCCCCCGGGGCCTGGGCTGAGTTATGAAGTGCTTTAGCACAGTTTCAGTCCATAATATTCAGACTGCAGGGAGCTCAGACATTGATTTGCTTGGGGAGGGAGATGTAGTAAAAAAAACAGGTATGTGAAGGACTGGGCTGTAATTAAATAGAGAAGCTGATCAGTCCCGGCAGAGCTACCCTCCCCCTCCCCCTACATGTCCTCATACAGGACCGGTCCGTCAAACCATTAAAATGCCCTCCTTTTGTCCCCTCGGCCCAGCATATTGTACACTACACGCGCCCCCCAGCAGGCCTATGCACTCACCATCAAGGATATTTGTTTTGTTCTTGCCATTGTTGTCAGCGCATGACTTATGAGATGGAAGGGGAGGGGGTGCGCTAAGATATAACATCAGATTAAAGGTGGAGTAAGATCTATAAAAAGCGCCTTCCGTAGATGAGGAATAGTTTTCGAAAGCTGTTTGGGGAGTTTCATCAAATCCTTTGTGCAGTGTTAAAATTTGAAAACACATTTGGTCTTCCATATACACAATAGTTTATAGTGATTCAAATTAAAGCTATGATTTGTTGTCTTCTTGAATAGAAATACAAAAAATGTAGGTGGTGGATGTGCAACAAACCTTAACATTTTTTGAAATGTTGAGTGTTTCGACAACGCTACCGATGACGTGTGAATGGTGGACTATATTAATCTAGCCGATCTTTAGTCCATTGTTGTAGCAAAGGATGACCAACCCAGGGTGTATTGAATACACCCAGGGTTTATTGTGTCACTGGGTTAGAGACCTTTGTGCAATTTTTACCTTTCAAAGCAAACTCTTTATGACTCATCGTCACGATTTAACCAAAGTGTCTGTATCAGAATGTGCTCAGTGCAGTTTCAGTTCCACTGCAGATCCCATTGGATGGATTTACTGTAAGTGGAGGTGCCATTTTGTTTTAGGAGATATTACTCATTGTCTACCTCCCTCACAGTACTCCCTCCTGGCTGCTGCCGCCTACATCCTGTCAATCTGGCATGGAGCAGCAAGCAATTTTACAAGCTGCCATTTCCAAACCCTTCAGCAATGTCAGCGTTTATAGGTTTATTTCCATTTGGTAGAAATATTAACCTTGGTCTACTCACAAACCTTTTTTTTTTTTTTCTTTTTTTTATCTTTTATTTTGATGTTCCCCCAGAAGCTGAAGTACCCCTACATTGAAAACAAGATGAAATAGTAAATACTTAGGTGTAGCTTCTTAACTCTTGGTTAGTAGCAGTAGCAGCATTGCCCAGCAAGTGAAATCTATCATGAACGTTGAGATTCAGAGTAACAGTCTGTGGTCTGTAAGTCATTTGTGATCATGTGCAGAGTTCATACTTGGCGAAAGCTAATCTGTCGGCCGGCCAGAAAGCTGTCGCCAACTAGCTCTGATGATAACATCAACAGTTTACATAGCAGGAAAGCATGACTTTAGACTAATGAGCTGATCATCGATTAGTGTTTTTTTCTTTATTTTATTCTCTCTGGTTCCAACTCTTTTCACAACAACTGAGGCATTTTTTGGAAGCAAATGGACATTTTGAATTCTAAAGTATAAGAGCAGAGCACCTTTGTGTAAGTATTGACCCCAAGGACTGGCATTCAAGTATTTCTATTGGTTAGGCACGCAGTGAAAGCCATAAGCTAAACTATTTTCTGGTTGCTGTAAAATGTCAACCACATTGTAAAATATTGGCTGTTCTCGCAGGTCTTATGATTTTGATGATTTTTAGCCTTAATTTTTGCCTTACTTTCAACATTTTCATCAAAGAAATAGCCAAGCTGTTGCAGATTAAGTGGAAACAGATGAGGACAAACCACATTGCTTGTTGTACTCACCAGACGAAGATAATAATTGAGATATTCTTCTCGATGACTCATTGTTAGGAAAAAAGGTCAAACAGAAAGCATTGGCTTTGGAGAATGTTCACGGGGGTATTCTGCCTCAGAAATGTCTCGCAGATGTCCGGACACAAGCTTATCCAAGAGAGGATGACTTCAAGTCAGTTCAAAATTAATCACAAAAATTCCTGGCAAAACAAATTAAACATTTGTTGATTATAGATTAGAAAAGGCACCAGCTAATAACTCACATACATCTTCCACTTATAAACATGCACAGAGAAAGGTTTGGTTGCTCAGATCTGTGTCCACTGTCTTCATTCTGTTCCTACAGTTTCACCTTGTGGAGCTAGAACATTTCTTCTGTACGTGTATGTACAGAATTTGATCATCAAGTCAAGTCAACTTTATTGTCAATTTCTGCAATATGTGCCAGACATAAAGGAATCGGAAATACAGTATGTTTCTCTCCAACGCACGGTGCAATAAGTACTAAAGGACAAAGTAAGATAAGTAATATATTCACATTACAATGACATTCATCGTATTTATTTAGTTGGTATTCAGAGGTGTATTGTTACAAATGTGCAGGGACACAAGCACAGACACACAAGGAGGCAGGTTGAATATGAATGATTTATTTTGAAGGCAGTAGTTCACTGGCAGGCGATGGTAGAGATACACGAGAAGTGGCAAACACCCAAAACGTATATTAAAAAAACATACACTGTATACAAACACAATATATTTATATATTTATTTTAAAAAAGTATACAAAGCCAAATGTAGACAAATTGTTGTCTCTGAATACGAATAAAAATATAATAGAATTGTTACACTATTCTTAACCAGTGGCGTCACTAGGCTGTTTTATTCGGGGCTAAAGCCGCAGATCTAATTTGATTAGCCCCGAATCTTTTTTGTAAAAAAAAAAAAATCATAATATTATATATTTTTTTTTTGCTGCATGCAGAGCATGTGCCATATCCGCACGTCGCACATGCTCCC
Organism: Hyperoplus immaculatus; assembly: GCA_949357725.1. NCBI lineage: Eukaryota > Metazoa > Chordata > Actinopteri > Uranoscopiformes > Ammodytidae > Hyperoplus > Hyperoplus immaculatus. Next base: position 11,784,596 of record OX442368.1, read on the forward strand.
ATAGTTTATTCGCGTAACTGCTAGGAATTTCTGTTGGAAGTTCCACTGCTCAAGATTTTAAGCCATGAATTGATGAACTTGTATTGAAGAAAATGTCAGTTTTCTGTGGGCTGTAAATAGGCCAATCTATGGGGCTAAATAGCATGCCAATATTGATGATTGATTGTGTCAAGTGCCTAAGGATGAAAGCTAACATGATTTGTTTCCAACTTTTGCCTTAAGTTACAATTAGTTACGTTAGCTAGCTGCCCACCCGTTTCATTTCCAATGGTGGCTGTCATTTAATTACCAATGTAAAGTGTCATAAATAGTTAACACTGGTGCTGAGTCATGATTCCTAAAAAAGAAATACTCAAAACATGTGATATGTTTTGTATGTGCAGAAAGTTTTGAAAAATCCAGGATGCCTGAGAGCCTCACTGCATTATATTCCATTATAGTTGTTTCCTGAATGTTGTCTTTTCCTTCACAGAAAAAAAAATATTTCCACTATAAATTGATGCAGAAACACCGATAGATGAATAAAAATCCACCAGAATGCAGGCAATTAAGTGTTTGATGCTCAAAAATCTCTGGGGGAGCACCCCCATACCTCCCACCTATAATTTATCCCCCTAAATGTTGAAATGAAACCTAGCCTATGACTCTGTACACAGGTTGTATACAATATATTCATAGGTATGTTGTTTTTACCTTTTGGATTGAAAAGAAGGCATGTCAGTAAACTCCATGTCGGCCCTTAGTGTGATTATCATATCGTATAGAGTGGCCCTGTGTGAAAATGAGTTTGACACCCCTGATATGGGTAATGTAAGGTCTGTCTCACTTGTATTCATTTTACTATGAAATAACTTGAATGGAACCTTAAATGTTTGGGGATAAGCAGCAGTCAGGTAGCTATTTAAAGCTATAATTACCTGCCTATTTTGTTTATTTAGGTAAAAAAAAATTTGCATGCGCAATAAAGTATATAAAAAATTTGCGGCGCGCACTATCCTATTCCCTCTTGGGCTAAGCCCAGATGTTTTGGAAACCTAACAAGAAACAGTAGCACAGAAATGAAAAAATACAAATCAAATTATGAAGCAGAGAACCTGTTAATACACTAACCGTTCTTTATTTTCTTGTTGCAAAGTAATCGATTACAATTCCTATTTAATTACATGAAAAATATTACACTCAAAAAGAGATGACATAATTGCATACTTTTATATTTTACCCAAATCTCCTCCTCTTCTTTCCTATTTTCCTAAAGAGTCAGGACTTAACACATTCCCCTTGGTGGGGGGCAGACTGGTTGAATGTATCCCTAAACACCATCAAAAATTATTTGTGGTCTTTTTGGTAGCATTTTGTTTTGGGCTGATTTTTCCTTATTGCATCAATACTGTATAAAGTTAAGAGGAGTGGTATTTGATAGCATTCCCTTCCCCATGTGGTACTTCTGAGTGGGAGACCTTTGCAGGCAGCACCCTACCAAGATCACAAACTAGAATCACTGCACCTATACTCTGACAAGTTTAACTGAACCACACCAGTGACCTGAACGACTTCCCATGTCAGCTAAACCTGCAAATGTGACAATTAACAAGGCTTTATTTTTCTTATTTACATTATTTTATGTTGATGTGGAAGTTGTTGATCAGTAGAGGCCAAAGGTCATGTTCCACAGGTCTTTGCCCCTGTGGAAAGCAGAGATAAAACGCAACACATATTTCCATTTTCTGCCTCTAATATACAGAGTTCATATTAACAAATACAGTCTTTTATTCCAATTCTTTATGCCAAATTGTATTCGACAGTTTGGAGAGACAGAGATGAAATGGGGCAGAGAGGGGAATGACATGCAGAGAATGACCAAGGGGCAGGATTCAAACCCGGGTCTGCTGCGATGAGGAGTGAACCTCTATTTAAACTCACATTGTCTGTCTGTGGATCTACTCGGAAGAGCAGACCATGTCCCTGTAAAGACAAAGAAAAAATGAGAGTGAAAATACAGGTCTATCGAAATATATTGTGCATAACCGTTTTTGCCCGTGAAATTTAGTTTTCCTCCGTCTGATAACTGTCACAATGATTATTATCAAGAGTGCTGCCAACTCCACAACGATGTATGTGATGAACCCCAAACCTGGAAAATAAAAACACTGACAATCCATATTTTCTGCAGTTTTCTGTTCTGTTTAACATCCCAAAGCAAATACAGCAACATTTTCCTCTGCTTCTTGTCCAGAACTTTGTTGAAAATTCAGTTTAGTAGTTTATTTCGGTAATAATCTGAAATACAGATTACCTTCATCGTCGAAATAGTTAAAGAACATGCCTCAATGTGTAGAATATGTCATGTCATTTTTGTGACCTGGAACATCTGTCACATTTTGCTGGGTTCCTGCCCACGTAGGAATGGAAGCGTATGAGGGAGAGAGACAAAACTGCCAAAAAAGAAAACAAAAATTAATAATATAGTAGATGTGTCTTTTGGGAAAGCAGAAGTTAAAGCAATATTTTTAAAAAAAAGCAATAAAAAGAGTAGCAAGATAGATGGGACAGAGAAATGACTGGAAGAAATGAATATACAAAGAAAATGTGAGTGCGCATGGAGTTAAAAGGAAAAATAGAAGGGAGGAAACAGTGCTTAAAAGAATGAGAATAGGACATACAGGAATAAATTTAACTTTATTTGAGAGATACACGGAGGAGAGAATGATCTGATTAGTCACACCTGGCTTGACAAAGTGTTCCCTTGGATTGGGGCTTCTGCAATTGACTAATTCAAGGTGCCCAGACTAGACTTTGTCAAGGCTGGCTTTATCAATCATCCTCGATATCTGAATTCCACTTTTGTGCACTAGGCCTCAGGTCTGCAACAGAAATGACCAAGTCACAACACAAGGAATATGAATCTCCTAAAAAAAACTGACTCAAAGTATTTATAAAGTTACAGTAAGTGTTTTATTCTCCTACTCTGGTGTGGTCTCTCAAGCTGCAAAATTCAGCTGTGCACTAGATGGCACCTCTGTTCAACAATCAAATCTCTCGGCTTCATTGCCGTTTGACAAGAAAAGAGAGAGAGTGCCCACACAAAAGGTTTAGTTTGAGAGTGAAGAGAGGAGTAGAGGGACCTGCGGCCCAACAGGTAAAACCACAATATATGAAATATAGCTGCAATCAAATCTGTCAGTTTTTACTCTCCAAGTGGGGATAAGTGTTTGTGTCTGGGGGAATCCACTTGTTTTTTTCTCTTCTATTTTGTACAAACTGACCTCTAAGAATAAGGTGTGCAATTCTCACCTAACAGTGAAGAAGTAAGTGTGCATTCGAGTAAGTGTGACACATTTACGAAGCTCTGTTGAATTTTTTTTTTAAACTCCCACTTGTGTGTCTATTTTTTTATGAGTGCAAAATAGATATGAGAAATCCTTTCAAAGGCAATTTGGCCTACACACACACACACACACACACACACACACACACACATCACGCGAGCATGGCAGCAGGGAGGATGTGGTTGTCATCTCTGGAGATGGAGGCTGATTTAGCATCAAGGCACATAGGAGAACGAAGGTTTGAAGAAAAGCAAAGGCAGAGTCTCCAACAGATAAGACCGATTTAAGTGACTTGCTGTGGAGAGATTTACCTTCACTGTCAGTCAACTGAACACCTCTATCATTTTCTAAGTAAAAGTAGGAATCTTAAAAAAGGGATAATTTATTGAGAATATATACGTGACTTTAATTTTTTGGGGAAAAAATACTTCTGTATTTGTAAATGTCTGATCACTTTTAATTAAATACAGCAGCACGCAATTTGCTACATTTACTGTATATCTTACATTTCCTAGGATTGCTGCAGTTTCTTAACTCCCATGCTGGTGTATAAGCAGATAATCCGTGATAACACAGGCAAACTCAGCTGTTATAATGTTAAATATTTCGTCATAGACAGATAGAATGGGTGACAAATACTTTCCATTAATGAAATGATATATGTTATAATGTGTTTGTCTGCATGATGGGAAGTCAATGCAAGACAATACATGTATCACTGCATTAACAACAGTGTGGCGTCTGCTCGTGTTAGAGACCGAATCAATTCATTATAATGTAAAAAATGTGATGAATATCATTCAATTTATATTCCTCGCCTACTGCATGGTGTTGTGTTTTTCTGCATGTTCTTACATTGAACTCCCCAAAATCACAAGACATTAAAGTCTTAAATGCCTGTTTAACCATTCATATCTAGTAAAGGTAGGCTATGTTTTAATATGTACTGCTACACCACATGGGATAGTGGGTTAAGGGTTCTTAGGACCATATAACGTGTACTATGAACTGAACGATTACGCTTGCAGATGAAAAGCAAAGCTTATCAACATGACAGCAACCTTCCACTTGCTTACAAACTGATCACCACTTCACTGGGGCAGCAGTGTGCACAGAATACGGATGCATTAAAGGTGACTATTAACTATTTAACCACTTAACACCCAAAGGACACTTTAACATGCATATTGGGCCACTGCAAAGGTCACTGCATCACATTTGTATCCACTAGAAAGGCACCTTTTGGGCACTTTGTCATGCTCTCTGTTAGGAGGCCATCCTAAGGGCACTTTTTCCTGTTTTATTACCATAGGGCAGCCCTCAATTATTGTTCCCATTTCACCATATTTTTTTCTATCAAGCACAATCTATTTTTCTTAGATCTCTATCTGTCTACCTGACTCTGTTCTTGTTGTCTGTTTATGTTTTTAGGATCACAAGTAACTACGTTGCTGTTACAACATGGAGGACATCATGGACTACACAGGCGAACTGTTCCCAGACGCAACTTTTTGGCAAAGGAATCAAAGCATGTTGTTCAACACGACGGTCGCTAACAGCAGCAATGCTTACACGCCCCTAATGTCTCCGGTGGTGGACAAAACCATCAACCTTCTCCTGATCGTCGTTCTGTTCATCACCATGGTTTCTCTGGGATGCACCATGGAGGTGTCCAAGATCAAGGTGACTTCAGGTGACGTCCATCTGTATAAAGAACATTAGCTGTATTTAAAAAGAAAATCATATTCTATTTAGATTTTCTGTACCAAAACACCTTCCCTTGCTTCTTTCCAGAGTCACATAGTGAAACCTAAGGGGGTGGCGATAGCAGTGCTGGCCCAGTATGGTGTCATGCCTCTGACGGCCTTCTGCTTAGCTAAGGTTGGTATTTATTTTAATTGAGTGTTCAGCAAACTTGTGAGGCCTCCTGCAGTCTAAACGAAGGTACCCCACCAAACGTAATCAAATAATCTTAATACATTTGAATGTATTTGTAGAGATCTGTACATTTACATGTCATGGTTATATGTTATGGTTATGATATGTGTATTTATTTATCAAAAATTGTTAAAGGCAAGTTGATACATACTTAACCCCAACTATTATTCCATTATTTATGGGCACACAGGATGATATAATGATGATGGTTGTCATAGAATACTTGTCATTGGTTACATATTTGAAAAAAAATGTAAAATCATATTTCTGTTTTATTTATTTATTTACATTGTTTCCTTATAAACCAATACCAAGAGCTCTTTGTTTTTCATTCTCTCAATGTAACTTATTCTCATAATCAACATCAGACATGCATTTCCTGAAGAAATTGCAGTGTGAATGCTGATGCTGAAAAAGCAACACTGGATAACTGAATGTTGAAGAAGTAGGCCTACTCTCAGAAGTTTTTATCGGCAGAGGACTCTTTGTGTGATTTTGTGCTGTAGGCGTTCCAGCTGACTGAAATGACTGCTGTGGTGATTCTGATCTGTGGCTGCTGTCCTGGAGGAAGCCTCTCCAACATCCTGGCCCTGGCTCTGAAGGGAGACATGAACCTTAGGTACACACACACACACACACACTAGCATACATATGAACAACTTTTTCTGCTGTTTAAAAAAGAACACTTTATTGCACTTATTGAGTCTCCTGACTGTTTATGGGCAGAGGTAGATTGCCAATGGATTTCACATTTACCAAAGAAAATAGTCCATATAAGACTCTAAAACTGTAATTATCTGGATGGGTGAGAAAATAGGCTGTTTTGTGAACGTGAGCTGACCGTTTTAAAATAATAACTAGAACTACCGCATGGCAGTTATATGCTCCGGTAAAAGTATAGTGATGGTAGGCAATGCTGTACATGAAGAAGGTGAGGCTAAATTATGACACAAGTGCATGTCCTGTGAATTCAAAATATATTCAGTTTATCTTTGGGTCACGAGTCGCCTCGACATTCACTCAAACTTTGAAGAAAATCCCTCCAAAACGTCCATGAGATATTTCCTTCACACATGTGAGGTCCCAGTGACCTTGTCCTTTGTCTTACGACCACCAACATATAATCAGTTCATTTCTTGAAATAGGGTGGACTTTTGTGCAAAGTTGGAAGAAAAATCCCTCGAAGCATTCATGAGATATTTCACTCACAAGAATGGCTTGGGACGGACAGATGCACAAAGAGCTTCACAAGAATAAAAAGTTAAAGAATAAAACCATAAAAAACATCTAAACAATAACAACAAAGCCACAAGTTCAAAAAGACTTGAAAAGACCGTAAAACAGGGAAGAGAGGGGACTCTGAATGAAACAGAACAATTAAATGACATCTTTGTGAGACAACAGCCCATTTTGAAAAGACAGGGTCTTCAGAGACATTGTATTCCTAAAGGCCTAAAAGTTCATCGACCTTGGCCATGTGCAAGCAATGTTTTCATCTAGGTAGCTGCAATTGATCACAATACGTCTTTATTAGTAAGAGTTGAACAACCTGCAGGATATCAGCAAGCTCAGGCCCATAAAACAATTAATACTATCACTCTAACTAAGAAGGCACCAAAAAAACGTTTTGCTTTTCCACCTCTGGGCCATTCACCCCATTCATTCTCCTCATTCAACGAGGAGCAGGTGCAGGGCCGGCGCCAGCCAGGGGCCAGGGTGGGCCGTGCCCACCCAAATGTGGGCTGTGCCCACCCAATCAAAAAAAAATTAAAATATATATTTTTTTTAGGTGGAAGTCCAGGCCCACTATCGGAGGGACCTGTTCATTCGCTGTCAAAGAAAACGTCAAATAAAATTCAGACAATTAATTAATACTAAAGAATATACCATTACCATGCATTGCTTCTAATTGTATTATTGGGTGGGCACTGGGCAGGACAGCCTGCCTCCAAGTACCCACCCGCTTATAGTGGTCACTAGTCAGCAGAGCCGGCCCGAGGCATAAGCGAATGAGCGGTTGCTTAGGGTCCCGACTGCCGGGGGCCCCCCCCCAATTTTTTTTTTAGTTTTTTTTTTAAGTTTGTGTGTTTGATATCAACATCATATTATGTAAATGTAAATTATCATACAATAAAAGTAATACAATGTTTTGGTAGATAGTTAATAGCTTAATAATTGAATCAGTTCATCTGGGAGGTAATCCGAGGTTAACTGATCACGTCACGTTCAAGTCCATGGCATGCACAGTGTGTATTGAGTTTATTTAAAAATATTTGAAAATGGGGCTGCCCTCAGTTGCCCACGCATTTTCATTTCATTTTCCTTTATTTAACCTCGAAAGATCAATTGAGGGGTGACCCTCTTTTACAATGACGTCGAGTTTGTACAGATACACAATATACAATGAGAATACATAACAAGTTTACACACACACACACACACACAGACAACAACAATTTAAAACATTCAGATCAATTGAATGAAAGAGACAATAGCCTAATTAAAACAGTTACAAGTGTAGAGGGGCTGATTCAAAATAATAATTTTAAATTGGTTAACAGTTATGAGTGTATTTATTTTAATTGTATGTTGTAGGCTGTTCCAGGAGTCAGGGGCACTATGGTTAAAAGCGGTTTTACCAAGCTCAGACCGGGCATAGGGAACATATAACATGAGCATGTCAGTTGAGCGGGTTTGATAAAGCCCATCTGAAATAAGCAGCATTTCTGTCAAATAGAGTGGTAGCTTTCCAGTCAGAGCTTTATATATAAAAAAAATGCACTATGTATACTGTAGTCTATAGCCTATTTCAGCCTCGTCTGTGGAAAAAAAGATAACTGGACAACAGAGTTCTTCTGCTTCGTTCCTCTCACTGCATTTAAATTGATTCATTATATTACAGAAAAATATGTCCCGTAAAAGAAAAAGAGCACCAAGCCCATCCCAGAGGACCCTGCATAATATTTTACTTCAAATTTATATTCCTATGGAAAATCCATGTGTCTTCCTTCAATAGCTTCTAATTCATCCGACCCAGTGTCTCCAAATTATTTGTTCACACAAAATTCCTCAGATTTAGCCTCTTAATTTTCCTCTCAAAGTGCACCAGATTCATAGCCTGGCATTCCCAGACCTGCCACTAGGCGCTGGCAAATTAAATTTGCTGCGCGTGTTGGTCTGGACACGCTCCGTTGAAGCTTTATAGAGCTGTTAAGCGGAAGTGGCGGAATTACGGGGCATGGGACCTATCGGCTGAAAAAAAATTAATGGGAGTCTATGGAAAGTAATCTACTATTTTCTGGTCCCAGTCATTAAATGCCTTGGATTACATATATGTTTTGTATGGGTCTAAATGATAATTTTTCATGTGAAGAGTTTGACGGTATGTTGTATGATTATTCGTCTAACGGCTTTTGAAAAAATGTTACGAGAACAACTACAAGTCTTGTCGCCTCTGTGACGTCACCTCAACACATTCCCTCCACTTCTCGACTGACAGTGGCGTGGACAACGCCAACAATCTCCCCACTCGAGAAATTGAAACTCCACATGTCCACTTGTGTAGGGATTTTCGCCACGCTGAAGACTTTTGTCTTGTCATTGAAAGAAGGCGGTAAAGTGCATTAAAGACACAGCCATGTTTCTGAGCTAAGCAGGTGCCAGTGGTGGTGACGTATATCATAAGTGTCAAGAGCAGCGAAGAGCTGTAGTCCACAAAAGCGCTCTGCACAAAACCTGACCGTATCCAGCTTCTACTCGCTAAATTGTTCCATTCTTTGCACGAAAAAATACCATCTAAATCCATACAAAACATATGTGTAATCGAAGGCATTTCATGACTGGGACCAGAAAATAATACATTTCTTTCCATTGACTACCGTTGTAATTTTTCGAGCCGATAGGTCCCATGCCCCGGAAGTAAGGAACTTCCGCTTAACAGCTCTATCCAGAAAGCCAAAGATCTGGCGGGTGGTTTCAATTGGTTCTATCTAATATTGGCGTACCAGAGCCCTTTATATGGTACTCTGGGGCGGACGTAACTGGGTGACGACAGTGACGTGCATGCGACGTCGAAGCCGTGATAGTAAACATCAAAGATGGCTGCGGATATGTTGTGTGAGTTTGAGACTGCTTTGGCCTCGACCCTTAACGATTTGGAAGACGGCACTCAAATCTTTCATTAGCAAGTAAGTGGAATGTTCTATTTTGCCGACCGACAACGGCAAACGTTTAATTTAACAGTTTAACAGCTGTTCGCTAAACGAAAGGGGCTACGTCGCCTTGTGCATCGCTCTGATTGGTTGTAGTGCTATCCAACTGCGTGCAGTGGCATTTGAAATGCACGAGTAGGAGCCGCCCCTTGAGTTGGAAATTACTATTGATCGTGGCCAGACCCTCTATCGTTCAAGATATCTGGGTCTGGATTTCCAGGCTACCAGATTCATGCATTTCACTTTAAAAAGGCAAAAAAAAATCTCCAGGGGGGTCATACCCCCGGACCCCCCTAGCAGGGTCGTGTCCTCGGCTGGCTACTATTTTCACCTAGCTGGACATCGGAGGCAATAGTGGAAAGACTATATATCTATATAGTGTGTATAGTATATAGCTCTGGACTACCACCATCCAGGTTGCCCAGTCCCAAAGCTTTCTCTTCAATCAGCTCAGGCTGCCTACAGTTAATACTGCGATTAAAAAAAGATACATTATGTTGTATATAATGTATATTATATGTTATTCATAAACATTTTGGAAAAAAAAACATCCAAGAATCAAATTTCCCACACAGCAACACTCAAAGTTTATTTGCATATTGTGTTCTACACGATTCACAGTAAATGTGCCAAAAAGCAGACGCATATATCTTACAAGGGCAAAAAAATTCTGCTTGCGCGCTCTGCGAGCGCTCGCATCTTCGGTCTCTCTGCCCAGTGTGCCCACCTAAAATTTCTGCAGGCCCACCCTAATCTAACTGTTTAGAACCGGGCCTGAGCAGGTGTGTGTAGATTGCATTTAGTTGGCGTGTTTTTCAGGACATTCCTGTTCTATCTATGGCCTCATGATCTTATCTGGCTTTTGGAGCACTAATGCCTCACACAATTCTTATCAAAAAGATTCCTTAAGACCACGATGAATGTCATTTGATAAAAATATTCGGACCAGACAAGCCTGTTCACATACCCTGAACTGTAGGCCAATTGTTTCTGCATTGATGAGGATCTGATGTGCTCACAGTAAATCATGACCCATTGAGCTTAGTTTATTTCGGTCATTTTCCAACTTAGAGTGTCTACACTTAGTCAAGAGGTAGATAAACGATAAATGAACATTTAATGAATTCTTCTAGCATTGAAAACAAAAGATAAACTGGAAACAAAACAGGACCGAAAAGGTGTAGGCTAAAGCCTTAGCTTATTAAACCTATCCTTTTAACATCCATTATTTCTTCAGCTCCATTTGAGTTGTACAGAGCAATGAAAGAAATGAACAAAAACAAAGTATATACAGTACATTATATAACATTCAAAATGACTTCACTTTTTAAAGTATCATCATGCTGTAAAGGTGGCTGTGTTGTTACATCGCTACTGTTGTAAAAAATAAAAAAAAGGAAAAGAAAAGCAATAATGAGGGCAATAAATATTGATACAATTGTATGGCAGATATAGAAATATCCCAACCAGTAATGAAAAGGTCAGAGACACCCACAACTACGCCCCCTGCAGGATCACAATGTTCATTACACAGAGCCTAGGATTTGTATTGATGCACATTGCACCGACAGGTAGTGGATCGTTAAAAGATATTCACTGAATTTGACAAATAGTGATTTTGACAAGCGTTCTCCACAATCGTTATCTCCACCTGTAATGCCGATGGCCTTTTGGGTAAAACCATCTTACCAAGCCTTTTTTTTTAATTACTAACATTGAAGTTGCTGAACCAACAAATCATTCCAAATGTTAAGATTGGCTTCCAGTTACTAGAGTGATCTAGTATTGGAGCAGTCTTGTTGTTGCCACCGTTTCGGCAGAAGTTATAACAGACATGAATTCTGGCCCAGTAGGCCTATCAGTTCTTTACCTGCCATCCCCATCACCTTTACCAGTCTACTGCCACACTCATATTCCTGCTAGACATATGATTTTCTTTTTCTCTCTCAGCATAGTGATGACATCGTGCTCTACCGTGCTGGCTCTGGGCATGATGCCTCTGCTGCTGTATGTGTACTGTCAGGGCTTCAGCACTCTGCAGGGCGCCATACCTTATGTCGACATCATCATATCTCTGGTCATGGTCCTCATACCCTGTGGAGTCGGCATCCTCATCAACTACTACAGGCCGCAGTACGCCAAGAGAATCACAAAGGTTAGTGTTATGACTACAAACGAGGGTCAGAGTATACCAAGTTAAAGGAAATGTTTTCAGTGCTGGTGCACATATATTTGTGTATCTTGCACCTACCAACCTACAAGTACAACTGCTGAAAAAGGACATACCTTAAAGGCTCTAGAAATGAGCGTTTGAGACAGAGGGTTTAAAGTATGGTGGTCAGAAACAGAAGATTTCATAAACACAAGATAATGCAGCTCGACAAAATAAAAACGTCTCACTTACTGGCTTTCATCAAGCCAGTGAGCTCGACACACCTGGATTTACCTGTCCCTTGAAGGTTCCAGTGGGAAATGGAATTGAAACACAAAGCTGTATTTTTTAACCTTAAGGGCACTGCCAAAACAAAGGTTTCTAGTGGAACACTGTCCTTATATTTCTCCTTTCAAGTCTATACAGCTCTGTGTCACATTGGAATAACATCAGAAACACAGACAACTCATCATGACAAAAGATAGAACACCTACCAAGACTAGACACCAAAATAAAAGGCAAATTAATTTACAGTCTTGATTTGTTGTTCTCAGGTAGGCCTCACTATAATGATGATTTCCATCGTGGTGGTCGGTGTCACTGCCAGCATATCAATAGGAGGCTCCATCCTCACAGTGCTGGCCCCTCCTCTCATGGCCATCGCTGCTCTCATGCCCTTCATGGGCTACGCATTCGGATACATCATCTCCTCGCTCTTCAGACTCAACCAATCGTAAGTCAGCAAAAGGTTTTACTGATTTGAATTGGAGTTCCGGTGGATATCATAACAGGTGGTATTTAGTCATGTCAGGGAATAAGGAGTCATGCATTATGTAATCCATGACTTGTGAATAACAGGGAGCGGAGGACTGTTGCCATGGAAACAGGCTGTCAGAACATCCAGCTTTGCTCCACCATTCTGAAGATGGCTTTCCCTCAGGAGATGATAGGCCCCCTGTTCCTCTTTCCTATGGTCTACGCCTCCTTCCAGCTGACAGAGGCAGCTGTGCTCATAGTGCTGTTCAGGTGTCACCAAAGGTTCACGCGCAAAGAGAAAGGTAAACATATGACGCTGGTTTTTGAAGGGTTAATGTGTAGATACAGGTTCCAACACTGGTGGGTTCTCTTTTTACTCTAGACAATGTCCTTCGTGAGATTACAGTGTTGATTGAACTGTTGTTTAATCAACACTGTAATCCGGGTTGGAGCATCTCAAATGTATGGAAGCCCATTTATGCCAATTTGATTTATTAATGTTTTTTCAATCCGTAAAATCAATATAACATTTCTTACTAATATTAGTGAACTATACTATCATTCTTAATTAACATTAACTGGAAAGCACAGTTGAAGCTGATTGGAAAGTGTATTGGACACAGACATTTTGAACTCTTTATGGTGCTTGATAGAAAGATCAGGGTATCAATGTTGTACAGTATATCTTCTTGGGGAATGCAAATCAGAAATTCCCAGCAGTAAGTAAATCAAATAGTTGTTTGAATATTTATATCACTGAAAAACCTCATGGTGGTCCTAGAACAAAGGTTGGAGGGGTCCCCAAAGTCATAATATATATGAAAAACCATTAATATCTGGGCAAGATTTGGTGTCAATCCTTGAAGTACATGAGATATTTCACAAACCCAAATGATGGCACTAGAAGAGAACCAAAGTATGAAGTATTCCTCATATGGGGTCGATGAATATTGCTACACAATTTCTTTGAGATATATTATATAGTGAGATATTTCAAACTGGACTGAATGACTTTACAACTAAACACACCAGAAAACTTGCAAGATTGACTTGCAGTAAAAGGAATCATGAAGTCTACCCAACTTAAAGGTTCAGTAAGCGGAATGGTCAGTTTAGCTAACTTCCTGTCAGTGACTGCAGTTAGCAGTCCCCTCCCTCGTCCCCACATTAATGCACTGCGGTCTTCAAGCAGCGAGTTATCTAGCATGATCTCAGATCCGTAAGTGATAAAACATGATAAAATCCATCAAAACAGACATTGGGAAGTATTTTTATCTGCTCCGCCATTATAGGTGCATACACATTCACCCATCTGTCGCTCTGCACGTGCACCGGCAGTGAGACGGGTGCCGGATTGTAGCGTTATCTCTTCTGATTGGTTATCAGTTGTGGGATCCCCGTTTATTTGCAGATTACATGCAGAGCGGGTGACAAAGATCGGCTTTATGAAACGCACACACTATATAAGTGATCACTGTATGACTAAAGAGCGATTTAACACTTATATTAACACAAATGGCTTACTTCACCTTTAAGTGTCTTTATTGCAGTTACTACCATTAACACTTGTTTTGTAAATTTGTATTAGGTGTTCAATGTGGAATTATTGATCTAATCCTGTTCTCTATCTGACCTACAGAGACCTACGAGGCAGCAAACACTAGAGAAAAGGTTGACAGTTCTTCGGAGGCGCATGTATGACGGATGGATCTCTAACTCAAGTATTTTTCTAACTGTGTGAACCATGGACCTATAAAGAAAGGTGTGAACTCTAAATAACCTGGCTGATTGAGAAGACAGACAGCCATTTTGTGCAATGAAATTTGAGATCGAGTGCTACAAGTCGTCACTGTCTGGTGAAATGTTTATGTTTCTTTATAAAAGTACAGATAAACAAAGCTATGATTTCATTAAAATCGTTTTTATTGTTTAAGTCCATTGTCTTCCTACACCATACAAACATCCAATGTATTTGTCACTGAAAATAAAATCCTTATGTACAAAAAAAGGTTGCATTTTCCAAGCGTTTGTCTACACGTTCATTTGAACCACAGTAACATCAGTCACAGTACCGACAAGTATTCTTGGAATAACATTTACGCTTATGTAAAACAATCTGCAGTGCTTTACACAAAACGTTTAACAAAAAAAAGCACAATGCAAGGTTAAACTGCATTCTGTTCAAAGTGTTGAAATTAAACGTTGACCTTATCCTTAAAGGAGTATATAAAAAAAAATGTTTAAGCCAACTGCAACAAAAATAAACAGTTAATTTACTGTACAGCTGTTTATCTGCTTGAACAATGTGTACTTGTACAGGGTTCTTGATAATTATGATTTGCATTTGAGCATAAACTAACTAAGTATTCAAGAATAGTTAAAAGACTAAACTTTGATCAAACAAAAGCACATGCAAGCATCCAAAGTTATAGATATCATGTACAACAGCGGTGGTAGGTACAGTATGTCAGGAAATACAGGAAAGGGGGTGAACGGACTTGGAAGGGACGAAAATGTAAAAAATTAATAAAAACTCTCCCACTGACAAGCAAAAAAACAAGAAAAAGTATCACAACAAAACTTAAGTGGTCACGTGACTTATCAAAAGCATCCTTATAGTGCTGAAAAATACTGATTCCCTCTTCAAAGTGTAGAGATGACTAGCTTTACATTACAGACCTAATAACAGGAGATGTGAAGCTTCCTCACTTGGGCATTTATGGTTGTGATAAAGAATGGAGCAGTCTGGTTGGATTACAAAAAAGGTGAGATGTAAGGTATCACCGAGCATAGACATGGCTCCAAACTGAGTAATGAGGGGCAACTTAACCCATTGTGCAACATGTGTCTCCTGGTTGTCATTTAATTTTAAAATGCCCCGTTGACAATAAATCAATCATTGTTCCTGTCTGAACATGTTTCTGTGTTTGTCAATCACTAGGGTAACGATATGACTATAGCCCAGAGGCGAAATAACTAACTTTACTCTTGTGTCTGTTTTCTGAAGGGGGTCATGGGAGCTCCGGTGTGCCAACTCCTTCAAGTCGACTCTACTGCTGAAACAAGTTGTTCCTACAGCGGGTTCCTGTTGAAAGGTCAACTCAGCTTTTTAGCGCTGGCTGCTGGTGGAGCGGGAGCGAGAACGGGAGCGAGAACGGGAGCGAGAACGAGACACTGAGGCCCTCTGAGCGGGCAGAGGGGAGCGGGGGGAACGCGGGGAGCGTGGGCTGGCAGACTTGCTGGTCTTGGAGGAGCGTTTGGGCGGCTCCTTTGACTTGGGGGTCGGGGAGGAGGCACCGTTGGCAGGGGAGACGCTGCGGGAGCGAGAGCGGGAGCGTGAGCGGTCGTGGGCCTTGGCCGGGCTGCGGGAGCGCCGCGGGGAGCGAGAGGCAGAGCGCCCTCTGGAACGGGAACGTGAGCGGGACGAGCTCTCAGACCGGGAACGACTCCTGGACCTGGGAAAGACAGGACGACAAGTATTAGGGTTGGGCTCACGTATACTTCTATAATGCATTACAGAGAAAATCAAGGAGTATCATTGCATTTTTTTTTGGCTCCAACTGACAACTCACCTCTTCTTGGCTGCCTCAATAAGCTTGATTTTCCTGCCATTGATTTCCTTTCCTGATAGTTTCTCAAGGGCATTTTTCAGGTCACTGTAAGCAGCAAACTCAACAACCCTGTAAAAAACAACAAAGGCAAAATGACTTCATATCTTAGCATTGCATGTCATAAATTAGATCAGTAATTTCCCCTAAAATGCAAGCCTGATACGACTCACAGCGGGATATTCATTAGCCAGTTAAGGTGAGCAGAGTAAATAATCTTACCCTTCGTTGAGCTTGGGCCGATGTGCGTCTGCAAATGTCACTTCTCCAGCTTGTCTCATGAAATCTTTCAGGTCCTAAACATGTAAACATTAGTCAACTTTCGGAGAGGCATAACACACAAGCACAGCCTGAGACATAAAACAGGAGTGATTTAACCAAAAAGAGACGGTTAGATTCTACATATACTACTGCAGATGAGGAGGATGAGTCAAAGAACCTCAGATACTCTTCATCCAGCCAGTCCTTCAAAGTCATGTTTAAATAAATATTGAAAAATTCAGAAAACTGTGTGCCAATTTAGATAAACCAATTTTGACAAGTGCCATTACTGGACAGGCTGAGTATTTGCTGCTGATTTGAGATTCTTGGACCCAACGCTCATTACAACTACAGAGACATGAACACCATCTGCATGAACTGAATTGCAGGCAGCGTTTGGCACTGAGAGCCCCATTTTCCCTGGCAAGGAGAGCACAGGGCTCCGCGCCGGAACTGCCCCTGTCTCGGCACCCTGCCTCAGTAAAGAGAGTTAACAGGGTGGAAGAGAGGAAACTACTACCTGAGAGCGAAACCCTTTGGGGTGGGCCGCAGGCTCTCCGAGCCCACCATAACCTCGGGATAACAGCAGATTATTTCCATGGGCACCTGGGAGGAACGCACACTCTCTCTCGTTTGCGATGTGCGGGAACACCAGAGGGGGGAAGGGAGGGGGGATATCGATCGATCAAGGCCCCTCAAATTAACGAACCATCGATCAATACGCCACCACCATCGACTCTCGCTCTCTCTCTGCCAACTCTCTGTTTCCTCTCTCTGGCTCTCTCGGCCTCACACCGGGCGCGCCCCTGCTCTCGACAGACAGGGGGCGTTGCGAGCGAAGGGGCCGTCAGAGCCTCTAGTGTGGAGCGAGCGCTCACATGACCAGCAGGCATCAACTAGACGTAGGACAGACTGGCTGACAGCACAGGCTCAACCCAGACAGAAGGACCCAGAAGGGGTTAACTCCACCATAAGCGAGCTCTTCCACATGACACAACAGTCAGGCTGGCAAATAAAGGGGTGAAGAATTGGTTAAAATTTGAAAAGAAAATTGAACAAATGAAGTGTTTTGTTGTTGTTACTGGTTTTCGACTCATTACATAACTGCATTATATGCAGATCAATATGAGCAGTGCTTAAAGCACAATTAGGGCCTTATCACATTACTGTTTATACATTTTAGCAATTGATTTGAATTAATACTTTGTTTTTTAGCAGCATTGAAAGTCTAAAATTGTATGTGTATATTGTTGCAAGCTGTTGGTGGTGATAACATCTTTTATTGCAGCTTTCAGAGGCTTGCTATGCATAAAAAAAACATGTGGCATTTACGAACCTGCCAGCTGACACGAGAGGACAAGTTCTCCACGATCAGGCGGTTTTCAGTTCTCATCGGAGGAGGGTTTCGACTGAAAAAACAAACAAATTAATTTTTTTTTATAAAGTCTAAACGACCAAATAGCCAAAATTGTGGAGCCGAGACAGACTGGCACAATGCCTAAGAGCTCTCATTAGTTACTGTCACTAGCAAGGCCAATTCATGTCAAGTACCTTTAAATGCAGTGTGAGTTTGTGTCATATTTTAAACTAACATTTTCAACACTTCCAGTCGGTGGGTAATCCTAATTAGGAAAAGAAAAACTTGGACACCAACAGTAGCTACTACTAACATGGACCGCAAATCAATTTAATGATTGACCTTTCACAGAATAACTATATAAACTGAGCCGCGAGTGGAGCTATTCATTTACATGTGTCCCTTCCCCCCATTTGAATGACATGAGGTAAAGCTTGTTTTACCTGCGGCTGTTCTGGGAGCCTCGACCATAGCGATCAGGGAAACGCCCTCCGCCTCCTCCTCCTCCTCCTCCACCATCTCTTCCTCCGTCTCTTCCACCACCGCCACCTCCAGGGCCGCCTCTACCACGGCCGCCCCTCAGGCGTACGCGAGCATGCTCAATGGTCACCCTGAAAACACAGGAAGGGTCTTTAGAGAGGAAAAACTTAACACCATGGAAACACACCGGCTAATGCATACAAACCTCCGCCCCTCCCCCTCTCTCAAAGGGCTTTTGTCTTTCCCTGGCTGTTTTATTGCCTAAGAATTTGTTCTGAATTACCTGCCTGGTTAAAAAACAATATATAAAATAATACCTCTAAAACATTTACTGTAATAGTTGTTTCCTACCGTTCACTGCACAGCTCTTTGCCATCAAGCTCATACACAGCATCTTCAGCGTCTCTGGGGTCATCAAACTCCTACAAAAAAAACAATGCACAACATTAACAACACTTCTTAACGTTTCAACCTTTTCACATGCTTCTATGTGTTGGCGACATGGAGCCTTACATTTCAAGAGATTGATTGTTTACAGTTGATAATATAAGATCAATACAAACCGATTCAGTGATTCCCCTAGAATTTTTTTTAGGCCCGGTGGTAAAAGCTGATGAAGAGTATGCGCGCGTATCAAATTTCTAGAAGAAATTGACCAAAACGAACCCCATTTGGGATGAGCCTCTTTTGACAGCCCGTTAAGAATGAGGGCATAGGGTTATGCTTTCACATTCAGTACGTTTGTACATTTGGTGTTTCTCACAGGAGTTTTAGATCCTGCTGGGTGAGAATGGACCTTCTAGGGGGGTCTGGGGGCATACCCCTGCAGAAAACTTTATCCTTTTAAAGTTAAATGCATCAATCTGGTGCACTTTGAGAGGTGAAATCTGATTAATTTTGTGCACTGTAAACTACTGTCATATGTCCTGCCTATAACTATTTCCTGTAATAATTTGGAGACAAGCCATGTAAACTATTGAAGAAAAACATGTGGATTTCAATAAAAAAACAATAAACACTAAAATCTAATATAGACAGGTCCATGTCTAGGACTCATTTCTGGAATAATCTGAATCACCTAACCTTGAAGCTAGCCTACTGATTTTTTTTTTTTAGGCAAATAGCCTTGTTGAAAATAAATTAATTAACATAGGCTACACATCATGATTAGCCTATCAACATGTGCTACATAAGGCAAATTCCCTATTCCGACCATTATATTTCATCTAGCCTATTTCTCAATTTAAAACATAAAAATAAAGTAGCATTGAAAATACAAAAAAATAAAGCTTGTAGGCCTACAACAGCCTGCTGTTGTCAAGATAACTTAACAGTTAAAACAATAAATACCGTAATATGTCCCTTGAAAATAAATGAATGCTCTTCTGAGAATGCCAAAGGCAGTAGCAGTGTGGCACTTCTGTAAACTTACTGAAACGTGTGCATGCCGTTTTTTTCAGCGCTGTCTCAGCTGTTGATACAGATTGGTTGTGTTGCCACGGCGACGTAGCGATTTTAACTTTCTAAGTTTTGCTCAGCACTTTTTCCTGTTCAACGTCCCTGTTACTGAGTCCTTAATATCTCCATAGAGCAGCCGCTGGTTTTATTTTCGTCACTAGTTCAATGTTTGCTTGCTAGTCATGCTTCTGCTCATTGGCTTCCGTGTTTAACAAGTGCGCACCGAATGCACACGCGCATCGCGCCGCGCGCAGACACAGATCAGCTGATGGGATGATCACACGAGAGGTTGTAAAGACAGGCGCACACGAGGGGTAAACCGACAGTATTACGGAATCAATGAAAGAATGGTTGCGTTCCGAATCGCATACTTTCTACTATATAGTATGTAGAAAAAAGATTTAGGATGTCCCGATTCTTGTGGCCAGATTTAGGATGGTTAGAAGTACCCGGATGTCCTACTTCATGCGGCCAAGATTGTTAGTGTTGAAAAGTGCATCCTATTTGGGCGATTCTGACCCACAATCCAGTGCTCAAGTGAAGTGACGTAACATCGACGAAGCCTCCATATGAAAACAAACGGGGATGCGACGGATATAAAAGCAAGAGGCAAGATCAAGGCGCAATGTTATGATGAAATAAGAGAGAAAAGTATGTCCCAATAGACCCCTTATCTGTTTATCAACACGGTGGATGCGCGCGCTGCATAGCTGCAGAAAGAAAAATTGTTTGGCTGGTTGCCATGGTTACCCGTTTGGTTATATTGCAGTTGCGGTGTTTCTTTATAGGTCCATGGTGCTAAATAGCGATGTTGTCAGCTTACTAAAAACAGTTTATCAGCGAGTGATAACATTGGTTATGCGGAAACATTAACACTATTGAACGAGATACGTCTTAATGACCCAAACGCGTTGCCGTATTGAGTAGATAAATGATGAGAAGAAATGGCCCCGACGACTTCAGTGGCCGGACTGCTGTTGGAGAGTGACAGTAAAGACCGGCAGACAGATAGACAGAGAGAGGCAGAGATGCCTTTATTTCATAATTTAGCTTTTTGATTTAAAAGTGATCATAACTAGCCGTGATCATCTGTTTTTAGACTGACTCCTGCTTTCGGGGCAGTTGCCGACCAGTTTATCAGTGTTATTTGCTTTAGTAGCCTACAGTAGGCTAGCACATGTCGACCCCACTCGGTTTTCGTTTATTGATTTTTCCTAAATGGTATGATTTAGCCTACTTACCGGCTACACGTGTACACGTGCAAACCCCTACTGCCTAGTCAAACCATAGTCAAACACAAGGGAAGAGGACGGAGATGTACAAAGTCTGCGTCATTGTAAATAAGCCTCCATTGCTTTCCATTGCTATAGCCTCGTCTCCGGTCACTGTCCTTATTGTAAACATTTCACAACTCATTTATGTAATTATACAGCGGTGAATTTGGGCATTTACTAGCTTTATCACCATTCAAACTAAAAATAAACGGTTTGTGCATCCAACAGCACAACCAGACATGATTGTGGCTCCTGACGCTCTTGTCTATTTCTGCAGCTGACATGCGCAGTTGAGCGGGGAGTGACGCTGTGTGACGTAGACTGATAAGGGGTCTATAGTATGCCTACTGCATCCTAACTAGATTCTTTTTATCGTCGGATGTAGTATGTAGAATAGAAAAAAGAATGAGTATGCGATTCGGAACGCAACCTAGGATTTAAAAAAATAAAAAACAAAAATTAAGTCAGGCTGCTGTTGGCCTGGCGGCCCCGCCAGGCCTGTATAGTGGTAGGGGAAACACTGCTGGAAACCTGCTCCCTTCTGGTGGCACTTCAAAGTTAACTGCAAAGTGAATTGTAAGACTCGTGGAAGATTGATTCAAGACATTTAATAACAATTTATGTCATATGTCTTTAAATTAATTAAATCAATTACATAATTTTAAAAGGGGATTTGTATAAATCATGTAGGAGTCTAATCTTTGAATTTGTTGTCGTTTACCGTGTTTCGACTTCTGAAATGCACATTTTAATAAGATATTAAAAAGGCCATACTTTAGATGAATGTATTCAGTGCTTTTTAAGACCCGCAGGGACTCTGGTATAAGTCGCCTTGTTTCTCAATGCGTTTGAAATTGTCTTTGTATTCACAACCCCCTCGATACTCACCACAAATCCGAAGCCTCTCTTCAGGTCGATATCGCGGATGCGGCCGTATCCTTTGAAGAACCTTTCTACGTCTTTCTCTCTGGCCGAGGGACTCAGACGACCGATGAAAATACGACATCCACTCATGACGATGCCGTTTCTATTGTCGTTGGTAATGTAATCTACAAAAAGTGGGGAACAATTATATTATCTGCGCATTAGCTAAGACATCCTACTACGAATGACGAATAACGAGCTAGCCAGACAACTGAAGGAGCTAACCAGTCAACTGAAGGGCCTAGTCGTATCGCGAGCTAGTTTTACCCAACAGTTACAGGTATACACGACGATTCAATTCTATTTTAATAAAACGAGAACTGCATTGTGATTGTGTGGCGCATTTATATCGCCGAACACATACCTTAAAGATGTCCTAGAGATGTTTCCTTGGCTGGCTGTTGACGGTGACCGATGCTTTCCAAATCAAACAAAATGGAGCCTCTGTCGCGGAAGGAGGGCACGAGAACAAGGCAAGTGACGTATGACGGGGGAGGGCGTCTTGTATTCTAGTTTTTTGGCTGAGGGGGAAGGTGTCCTTCTATTCGATATCACATGTAATAGGTCCATGTTCAATATCATTATATTTTTGTACGAAGTTCTGTTGAACAGAATACATTAAAAGATTCCAGATGTCAAAACCTAACTTGAAAGCGTGAAATTACTTTCATGCTTTCAAAAAAGAAATTTAACTATTTGCAATTCATGCATGCAGCATACAAGTTGAATACAAGTTGTGGACTTTTTCCCCTCAGGGCAATAATAACTATCTAGTCCTACATAGGCTATGCTATTCTTTTTTAAACAGACACAAGTAGTTATTTTAAGGTAGGCCGCTCCATAACGGTTGACAGAACATTATAGGCTAAAGGTAGGCAACTATTTATGTTGGGCAATGTTTATTTTTTGTATGTTCACCCTTGGCATGGACAGTTATTTAGTCTTCCTTTTTAAGGTTGAGCCCTTTATTTGTCTTCTTTATACCAACCTTTGTATCTACTTCTCTAACTGAATTGGCAACGATTGTTTTCATCATTATTGTTCAGAATTATTTTTTTATTCTTCATCATCTTGGCCTATTTATAGGATAGGCAGCTGGCTGTCTTTCATTTCCGCGATCTTCTGGAATTTCAGTTTACTCTTACAGTGCATAGGAAACTTATGAACTTGTTTAAAAACTCCAACGACTAGCCTGTTGTTTTCTTTTTGGAATACGTTTTTTTTGTGTCTGTTATGCACTCAGTAGGCTATTTCGTTTCATTTTCTTTATTTATCCCCGAAAGATAAGAAGGCTATTTAAATAGCCTATGTAGGCTAGGCTACTCTCCCTAACCTATCCCAATACCCACACACAATGTACAATTATGAAGAAACAATTTGTCATTAAAGTTTATTTGAAAAATAAATAAATAGTTTGTTGGATATTTCCTATCCTCAGTGCTGTTCTTTTCTGATATAGCCTATTTGCATTTAACAATCACATGTACAGTTTCTGGTATGCCTACCTAAGATCTCGATAGAGTGACGCTGCAGAACCATTTTTAACTTGAAAACCGCAAAAGAAAAACAAAGAACCAGATTCTGTAGTTTTGAGTGTATTGGTGCAGTGCGTAGCTCTGAACACTAGGTGTCACCCATACACAGTAATGCAGCACAGGGAGGAACATAATGTATTAGTAGGTAACCTATAGCTTAATAGTACTCAGCGACATAAACAGTAGTTGACAAGTTGAGCCAGAAACCATTTCTCCATGATTGCATGCACACAGAGTTGTTTTTAATAAGTCATTTGGAAGACATTAAGGCTTTATAGGGAGCTTAGTGCCTGAAGTGGGTCCCTCGACAGTCTAATCAAACACAGCAGCGCAGCCCAGGAAGGAGTTATTTATTAGTGATAACGCATAATAAACAAAGAGGACCTTTGTGCTTTCACTTTGGATCTGTCAATGATTGACTTCATATTTGAATTGATGGAGCAGATGGAGTCCCACCCTATATTTAAAGTGATGTCATGGCTTGGAAGAGTATCAGGAGGTACGATAATACAGTGACAAATGTACTTCCATATATACACCTTAGGTCCACTAGAAATAGACTTTAAAAATATTACATCGCCTGCTGGTTACACAGGGACAGGACGAAGGCCAGCGCATTTGTCCAAGCTGATATTGAACAGGAGAAGGGTTTCTAAGTGCAAACAAGACTCATATCTTCCTGGGATCTAATCCAAGGGAAAGTTGAATCTCAATCTTTTGACTCAAACAAGCGGTTGATAGGTAGCCTACTAGAAATGTCAATTTACATTTTATATAGACCTCACTTTTGAGTCTGACATGAGCTTGAATAACGACACAGTATCTTCCACATTCAAAAGAAAGCTTTAATTAGAAAGTTATATACACACTGTAAAATTAAATTAAACTTTATACAAATATTAAATTACTATCTTCACACCCACATCCATGTACAGAGGAAAAAACAAAAGCTGAAAGCATTGAAACTAAGAATCAAGATGTGTACTTTTTTTAACCGGTTATTCTCAGGGAAACAACACCGTACAACAGTGCTTCCGAATGCAAAGTTAATTTTCTTTTGGAAGTTTTCTTTTCCATCCCATAATATTTGAATGCCTTGTAGCAAAAGAAATGCAAAAGGAATAGTGAAATATAGGTGCGTATAGGTTCATCATTATCGCCATCATCATTATCACAGTAGCTGGAAAAGCTAGGAGGGAGGACAGAGAAGGACGGACATTCGTTTTAGTCGTGTCCACAACAAAAGTAAACTCATTGATAAATACACAAAGATAGTTTAATGCATAGAATAGAAAATAATAGAGTAAGGCCATTTGGGAGAACAGAACACGTTGCAATACTGTAGAGCAACCAACGCAGAGGCTTAAGATACATCCCAACAAAACAAAAACAAAATGTACAAGTCTAAGGCAACATTCTGTTTGCATGAACAATGTAGCCGTTGACAATGACACACAGCCACAAATGCCAAATCAAATTGACAACAGAAATTCAGACAGGTTTTTCTGTTTTTTTTTGTTCTTCCCCCGAGCATTTAAGCTCGAAAAAGTAATTCTCAGGAACCTTGGGAGTCATGCCGTTTCCAAGGTGACCCGATCAACCACCAAAAGCTTTTCAAGTGGCAGTGAAACTAGAGGATGATTCTTACCAAAATAACATGATTTCTTTCTTATATATTTGCACTCGGCATTAAGATGGGGGAGTGAGTGTTCGTGATGGGGTAGGGCGTGCTATATAACAAAACTTTTATCATTTCACTGCAACCAGTTGCAGATGTGTCAACAATGCACAATAGTGGGAGAGTCTTCAGTACAGTGTGAATGTGGGCGAGAGCCGGTTCCTCTTAGGATACCTGTGTTTTTTCCAGCAATTCAGCAGAAAATGATGAAAATTCTAGCTTGAGAGCCGATGAATAATACACACATTGTGTAGTGGACTCCTAGCCTGAAGTGACGCTGGTTTGTTCATGTGACGTATGCAGTGCTGGGATATTTTCCTATGGTGAAAGACAAGGACATTGTGAAACCAGTCTCTGATCAGAAAATGGCTGTGTCGAGGCCTATCATGTGAGGACATGTCCTCTCCTGCCAGTCTGACAAACAAAGATTCACACACACGCACACTTTCAGATTAGCCACACACCAAACAATAAATACAGTGGGAAGAAACTTTAACAAACTTAAAAGTTCAGTCATTTGCTCCAATCACCATGTTGAAAGACAACCCTCTCCTCAGCTCGTAGACAAAATGTGACATTACTTATCCATTGGTTTATGAATAGCCCAGTCCTGGCACCCAAAACACCAATTAATCCCAACCGTGCGACAGAAGTAGCACCTTCCAGATACTGGGGTGCAGCTGGCGACAGAAATAAAAAGAAAAAAGACTAGGTCTTTTTATAGTTGTGATAGGGTGCTCAGTTGAATGCTGCACCCTGCTTTTAGCTCTTGTGAAGTGGTTTCACTATACCACTAATCCATATGCTAGAAGCAACCCGGATACACAGATAGCTAGAGAGAGAGAAACAGAGAGAGAGAGAGAGACTGAGGAGGCGCCATGCTTCATCCAGAGTGGGCCACCGTGCTATGACAGCAATAACTAAAAACAACATGCAGCATTCACAAAGCGGGCTGCAAGAAAACCCAGCCGTCACTCACAACTTTTTCAAGTACAGCGGGAAGACGATTATTTTTTTTCGGTTTCTGGGCGCCACAGTGTCAGGAGCAAAACTTCATACAAGTTATTTAATTTTTTTTTCATCCTAAAAGTACTCCCAGACAGAGTTGACATGTCACCATTGTTATTGCCTTCTCCGATGAAGCCTCTTGTGAGCAATGTTAATATTGACGGCTTTACCGGGGAGGAGGCAAGTATATTGTAATACATAGCCTATTATAGTACACGATTTTGACTTAGCATGTATGTTTGACTCATATACACATATGATCTACAGGGTTTATGTTGAGCTAGCGGGCCACCACTGTGTGTCTGCCTTGTCTTTAGTTTGTTACAGCAGCGGGGTCCAGAGGTGCTGTGTCAGCGCTCATGATGCAGTGAGTATTGGTTGTTAGGTTTTGCTCTGTAATGGGTGGTGATGGCAGAAGAGGTTGCATTGGGGGCAATAGGCATAGTTCTAGTCTGCTGAGGGGCGTGGAGGGAAAGTGGGTTGACAGCCACAGTCAGTCCTGGTCAGCAGTGAGATAAAGGGACAAAGTAGGGTTTCTCTGCTGCTGATAGCAGGCTGGCAGGCTTCATGCTTCCTTCAACAGGGGAATATCTGCAGGGACACAGAACAGACATTTATTAGAATAGAGCAGTGGATGTGTAGAGTAAGCTGTCTGGCTCACTTCCTACCGAAATTGTAGTGTATAAATAAAAAGATGTGCTGCTGTTTAGTATATAGTATACTGTACATTGGTTATAGTTCTAAAGATTAACAATATCATGCGTTTATGTAAAAGAGGAAAAAAAATTGTTGCTACATCATAATCATCAGGTATTTGCGTTCTCCTTGTTATGAGGCAAAATGTGCCTTTTCTCTTACCATCCGAAAAGTCATCTGCAGAGGTGACAGAAAGCAGACTGTGCTGGTCGCTGCTCCCTGAGTCTCTGCGGAGAGGTAGGGGGCCTGCGCACGCCCCTCCTGGGTGATCTCTAGCCCACGATGAAGAAGAAGAAGAAGAAGAAAAGGTTGATGAAGAGGAGGGGGCTTGATGGACCAGCACCGTCTCTGCATGGCGGCGCGAGGAGTATGATGATGATGAGGATGTGGACGGCAAACAGAAGTCTATGTCTCTGTGCTGCTGCTGCTGCTGGCGGTTTCTGCTGCTGCTGTGTCCGTGGCCCCCTGCGGCCCCCTGGGGGAGGCCCTCAGACAGCACAATGGGGACCCGGCTCTCTGCAGGAGCCAGAGACAGAGGGGGAGGCAGTGGGGAGGGAGGAGGAGCTTCAGCACCACCACAGGGCCCATCGCTGCCCCCGTACACAGCCTCTTCATAGGAGGGCAGAGTCACCTGGACCCCCTCCACCATGATGGAGCTGGACTGGCCCGACACGCCCTGCTCCCTCCTGGTGGCACAGACAGATGAGGGAAGGAGGTGAGACGGACAGAAGGACAAGAACTGTGGACACTGAGTGGATCACATCACATACTGAAAAGAAACCAGAACAGCCTGTGACGGCTGTTTTTTTTTTTTTTTTTTTTTTCCAGTATGTATCGGATTCTAAAATAACATCAAATCTTGAAATCTGAACACATTAGTGGAAAAATGCTGGAATTTCACCATGTTGACCAGACTGAGTAAGGGATCGTCAATGAAATACTGTCTAGTTAAGGTTTTTCAAATCCTTCATGCTGTGTTTTTCTTCAATAGCTTTTTTTAAAAGTTGTAGTTGATTGTCAATATACATAGGGCAATGTATTAAATCATAAACATGTTTTTTCCCCATATACTGTATATATTTGTTTTGGGGTGATGGAAAAAAAAATATTTTTAAAGTGCTGGAAAAGTCCTTGAATTTGACTTAAAAATGCTGTACAAACCCTGTAATTATCAATGACTCTACAATCTCTTTCTAGGAGGCTACACTAAGCGCTCAGGACGCCTACACAATCAACAAGAGTGCCAATGAGCATTAGATCTAATCATTCTAGCCTTTTTATCACAGAGTCACAGCAGACAGGTTTAGTGATTAGAAATGGATGAACTCCTTTCTTTTACAGTAATTTCTCAAGGATTAGTAAAACGACTTGCCAGGTCTTGTTCATTTCACATGCAATGACTTGTTTATGGAATTAGTTTCAACCAAAACCTTGTAAACATAGGCGTGTCCACCGGGAGGATTGATATGAGAATCTGCTGAGGCATTTTGTGACGTACTGGGAGGTGGATTTACAGCACATGATATAAAAAGGCAATGTTCTTCCACAGCAAACAGAAACAATACTTGTTGTAGGTTGTGTGAGAAGAGAGGCTGAAAGGTGTTCTACAGTCATCTACAGTAAAGCCAAGAATAAAAAAGGAGAGGCAAACAGAGCAACATAGAATGTGAAGCATACACATTCTCTGTAAAACAAAAAGTTGAAATGTGGTCTCAAAAACAATTCATGTGAACTGGGGAGGTCTCAACTTCCCTAGGAACCATTTTACAATGGAGTTCATTAAGGCAATCACAAAGTAATTGTGATTGTGTAAATAGGGGAGTTACCGTGTGACTATAACTCTCTATGATTTGAATGGCAGTATCACAACACCTAAAACAAAAAAAGGGAAATGTTATCATGGCAGAACTGATTCGCCAAAACAACCCAAATAATAATATCTAGGACATATGAAACTATAAAAAGCAGCACTAATAGCGGCTGGCATGAGACAAAGACCAATGGTGTCAGCACTGTTTCACCGGTATTTTACCAAGAGATCATCAATTCATTTGACTGTGTGTGTGTGTGTGTGTGTGTGTGTGTGTGTGTGTGTGTGTGTGTGCGTGCGTGCGTGCGTGCGTGCGTGCATGCGTGCTTCGTGTCCTACCTGCTGTGATGGAAGGACTTGAGTTTTGGCTGTACAAGAACGAACAGCACCACTAAAAGCAGGATGAGGGCCACAGAACTGGCCGTGGACGCCACAATAGACAGAGCCGGTATACCCAGCGGAGAGCTCGGCTCCTTGTCTGTGGGACACATAGACACAGATTCAGAGTCAGTTAAAAATGAGCTTCACATACTTTTGATTGACATTTTCCTGCATGAGGTTGTGCGTGTCGTACATAACGCATAAATGCTATAAAGTTGATCTTGGGGCGACGGACCTTGCGTTAGTCGGCAGCTTATCTGCATGGGGCCGTCCCACTCTCCATTCTGGCAGGTGAGGAACTTGTAGTCTCCCTTCAGAGCAAAGCCCTCGTCACAGAAATACTCAATGACAGTCTTCTGGGTGAGGCGGTGGCAGGGAGACGGGTGACAGCGGTAGCCTCCGTTCTCTGGTTCCGTAGGGGGAGAACACACTGGTGAAGAGGGAAGAAGAGATTAGAGAGCGATCGGGGCTGTTGTTGTGTAATGTGTACTGAAGATGTGTTTGCCTTTATGTCTGCCTGCGGTCAGGTTTGATTCCTGCTGTTTACATTTCTCAGTGCCCCTGCTGGCTCTCAAGGACAATCCTAGCCACTAGTGGTGATAATTGAACTGATGTGATATTTCAGTTTTGATGTGTGTGGTAGTTGGCTAGTTGAGTTTTTCTAGTTATTAGGGTTTTCTATGTGTCGGAATAGTCTCTATTCAGACAAATACGTTGCCACAACTTTAAAATTGTATTCAAATCAAAAGGTGAAAATAGTTATCAGGTTTCACAAAGTTCTATTCTTGTGTGCTTTGTGGCATATGCATTGTTTGTTAAGCCTTACTCACCATTGCTTCTGACACAGAGAGGAGGCTGGTGTGACCAGGCTCCAGAGCTGGTACATATGATGCTAGCGGGTCCATCTGCAGTGTAGCCCGGCTCACAGCCATACGTCAGCAGGGTGCCCGGAGGGAAGGAGCCTCTGTTGGCTTCTGTCTGGTTCAGCAGGTCTCCGTGTTGCACGCCGGGCGGCCGCGCACAACCTGCAGACACAAGACAAGAGAATATGAATTAGTCGGCTGCTTTAATGCTTCAATGATAGAAAGCCCTTGAAGTGGAGCGCTCTGAACAGATCAAAAGTAGTAGTAGTAGAAGAA
Source organism: Hyperoplus immaculatus (assembly GCA_949357725.1). Classification (NCBI taxonomy): domain Eukaryota; kingdom Metazoa; phylum Chordata; class Actinopteri; order Uranoscopiformes; family Ammodytidae; genus Hyperoplus; species Hyperoplus immaculatus. The sequence goes on from OX442368.1 coordinate 11,814,588, forward strand.
GAAGCGTATTCCTCTGGCTCTACACTGGAACCAGGATCATTTATTGCTTATGCTGCGTTCCAGTTGAACCTGGAACTAAATGGGACTTTCCGAGGTCCCAGTCGGAAATTTTCAGCTGGAATGCCTCCTGAGGTCAGAATTCCTACTTGGAAACTCAGAGAAACGTCGCCAACCCTGAGTTCAACATTCAACACGTCTGCTTAGCACATTCATTTGTATCTGTGTCACATCAAATCACGTGTAGACATGGTACTGTTCTTTTCCCATCCGTAGATATGTTGCTACGATATTTGTAAGCTCAAAATACAACAATCCTTCACAATACTTTAACAATGTATGCATTGGTAACAAGATAATTATACAATATGTAAATACACTTAGTAGATGACATATTACAGGCCTGTTGTTGAAACAAGGACAATTTGTTTCACATGTAGCCTGATTCTCTGAAGTATAATGTATCAATATTTTGTCAAACAAACACTAACGGTAATTGTTACGGCTGGCTCCATCACATAAAAATGGAGACCATAGATAATACATTTCAAGTGACTGTACAATTTTAAAATGAGTTGAATGTGGTTCTGCAGGAACATTGTGCAGTGAGTTCTATGAACAACACACTGCCATTTAACTGAGGACCAGTCACCTCCACAGGCCGCTGCCACTGGGTCAGACAACTTTTCACAGGGAAACTGTCAAGTGAAACAGGTTGAGCTGATAATTAAAGCTCTGAGGTATTGTTACTTGAAACTAGGCTGCATCTAACACGGCAGAGCGTGGGAGAGGCACTGTATCAAAAAGACAAGTTAGGAGGAGATTGCCATGCTGTGCTGCAGCAGGACAAAGAATACCCTGACAGTCAGTGGATTCAAATGTCTCACGGAGCCTCATACACATCTTATTTCTCCTTGTTATCTCCTGCTCATTAAAGGTGAAGTCAGCGATTCTGGAAAATGCTTGTTGTAAATATCACTTTTTGTCAATATCACTGAATATCTCCTCAGGATCTACTACCTGTCCGTACTGTGTGTGTGAAAAAAAAAATCTGTCAGGCTTATAAGGCTGTGTCTTAACACTGGCTTTCTTTACTCTGTAGACGGGGGTGTTGCTAGCTACAGTGGGTCCCCTTTGTTCACATACGGTCCCTTTCTTTATATACCAGTTTATATACCAGTAGGCTGTGTTTTAACACTGGATTTTTTTCAGTGCATACACCGTACAAAGGTAGCGGATCCTGATTCTTTTTAAAAATATATGTTTTTTGCATTTTCAATGATTTATTTATAGTGCAGAGAGACAGAGATGAAAATGTAACCTTTAAATTGTCTTCATCGTACGCCAGCAATGGTAGTAAGACAGGCTCTTTAGCAAGGTTCCTTTACTTGGCTCTAATGACGGACTCAAAGCTCTAAGCCAGCCAATGAAGACAGGATGAAGCAAAAAGACCTGCTTTGATCCACCTTCTCATACTCCATCTATGATTCCGCAGTGTCACGTCAGGTCCCTGTGTCTAAGTGTGTGTGTTTCATTGCAGTACAAGAGTAAATTATCGGAGTCTTCGTGCTGCACTAAAACCTGCCTATTTTTTGTCAGTACCCTAACACACAAAAACAAACACACACACACACAGTTTACACAACCATTTAGAGCCGCAATCTGGGGAAAGCAGAGCATCTTAAATCATGTAGGTCTGGCATAACATTGACACACCTGTGTAAACTGAGACATGACAGCAGGAGGCCGACTTTATTTTCAATAATACTGCAGTGCTGTGGAAAGCATAGAGACAGACATTACCAGTTTTATTATTACAGATCTGGCTCATCTGCAAAGTGTGTTGTGCAAGAATTCGGGCTTGGCTTTACTGGAAATGTCTTTAATAGTAATTGTCATAACCCATCTGGCTTTCTTTGTTATCATTTTTGAAGATTTTCAGGGCTTAACCAGGGTTCATCTTATCTTTTTGATTAATCAGATTGAATTATACAAAGAGATTTTTCTCAGCAACAAAGCCCAGACGTAGTTAAATTCAAAACATCCCCATAATGCAAAACATTACTAATTCCATCAACACTAATGACCATATGGCTCATTATTTAATCCTTGTGTGCGAGTATTTAGAAAACATATTAGCAACGGTCTATTCCATGGCCTTATCACTTGCATTACATAAACAAACAACACACCAACATCGCAAACAGCCACTTTGTCTTGCCAGCGTGTGTGTTTAGAGATTGAAAGAGAGACTATTTCCACAGCAGCGCCTCTACATCCTCTAATCTCCGGGGAGAAACGTTGCTCTAAGCTGGCAGCCCAAGATTAAATACAAGCACTCAAATGTGCGAGTGACACACACAAACATGCCGCATGCCCCTGTGCACATACACAACCACAGACACACAGACCAAGTCAACAGCCCCAAACAAAGACACTCCCAGGACTTGGTCTTGTGATACCAAAGGTTGTGTTATTGAATTCAGCAGTGTGTGTGTGTGTGTGTGTGTGTGTGTGTGTGTGTGTGTGTGTGTGTGTGTGTGTGTGTGTGTGTGTGTGTGTGTGTGTGTGTGTGTGTGTGTGTGTGTGTGTGTTAAAGAGGTGCAAGAGCTGCTTTAAGCAGGTAAAGTATAAATCCATAGTAATGCTACAACTGCTGCTGAGATATTGAACATTTCACTGTATCTTTCTCTATAACAAGATAATATGTTCTAGGGCTACAGCTTGTTGGAATTTGTATGAATAGTTCTGACTATTTTCTTGATGAATTGATTGGCCAAAGTGACTATAAGTACTAAATGTACAACTCAAATACATACAGTATAAGACAAGAAGAAGCAAAAACTATCCACTTTTCCATTCCATAAAAACAAATTATATATTGGGATGCAGGTTTTACTAAATTGTAGCAAGAATTTTCATTGAAATCTTCATGTTGTAGCCCCTTTGCAGACCTAGTAGATACTCGCTCTGTTGACATTAATTATAGGATTGATCCAGGACTGTATTTGAACGTCTTATACACAGACTGAAGGTGTATTTAATATGACAGAAAACACACATACAAGCATTATTAGGGTAGTGTTTCCTCCTCAAACACATTCATGCCGATCTCTCAATATGCAGAAACACCATCTTAAACGCTCACATTTCAGGAGGCCATTTGACACCGTGACCTGAGCAGTTGTTTGGCGGAGTTGCTTGAGGGCGACTACAGGCTCTCTGAGGAGAGGTGGTGTTAATGGAGGTGGTAAAGGTGATGAATTGAACCACAGGCTGAGGGGCAGCGGGGGACAAAAAGGCCTGAGGGGCCAGTTTAGGACAATAGCCAGCCCTCCACCCAGAAACCACTATAAATATCTATTGTGGAGCGCTGCAATGCAGTCAATATACTGCAGAAGACAAATGAGTGCTTGTCTCATGTATGATTGCATTTCAATATGTGCATATTTTAAGGTGGAGTAAGTAGTAGTACTACTAGTAGTAGTAAAATATTTATTTTGGTCCATGACCTAAATCCAGTGTTAATACTCAGCCCAGGCTCTGTAAACAGTTTTTTGCTAGCTATGATGGGCCCCCTTGTTTACATACCAGTTTACAGATCTTGGGCTGTAAATTAACACTGGATTTTTTTTTCCGCCGCCTACACAGTACGGACAGGTTGCGGATCGTGAGGAAATATTCACTGATTTTTACCAAAAAATTATTTTGACAACAAGCGTTCTCCATAATCACTGACTCCACCTTTAAGTACTTAGATCTATTTTCCATACAAAAGGGGAATACAGTTAGGCTTTTTAGATAACAATCACTCACTATGCCATGTATTTGAAACACTGGGCCAATACCTTACAACTTGACAGTAACAAAGGCTTCTTCCACACATTAGCAGAGAATGAGCTTCGGTAGAAGGAACAAGATGCAGCATAATCTGGATTTAACTTGAAGCGACATGGTAGGGCTAAGAAACGGTTACAGTGCGAGGATTAAGCCAGTCACGCCAAGGGTTAATTCTCTTCTTTGTCTCAGAGGTCAGTCTAAATGAACCATGAAGCCAGCAAAATGTCCATTTTTAGTCCTGTGGTCCTTTCAGAAGCACACAATAAATAAATAAAATAGATTCTCCCTCTCTTGCCTGGAAAACCTTTTGTTGTACAAACAAGCCAGTTCTATCATCTCAAATGTCATTTAGCATCAACTGCACATCCACAACACTCCCACAAGAACTTACATTGGCTGTGTGGTTAGATGGTATTCAAGAACGCTCCTTCAAGCCTTTACATGCCTTGAAAAAACACTTGCAGCCTGGTATTTTATAATCGTAGATGGAAGAACACAATGTACCAGTAAAACATTTTATACCAATTCCAGCTACTTTCCCTTCCATATTCCAGGCAATGCAACTTCAAGTTCTAGGACATACTGTATCTTTGGCCTTTTCAAACCATTTCACACCCAACAACACTCGAGTGATATTGACATTACTTTAAAAAATGCACATAAGCTGATAGACGCACACATATACAGTGCATCTTTAGGTTATGGTCCTAAAGTCATGTTCCATGGTGTTAGAGCCTAGTAAACAATAAGTATTTTTTTCAATTTAATAGTAGCAACATGGACCCCAAAAATAGACCAGATATGCATAAATGCACAGACACTTTCTTTGAACACTACATCCCTTGAGAATAGAACCACTCATACACATATCATAGAGAGATAAACATAGAGATAAACACATAGAGATAAAAAGATAAAATATGAAAAGATTAGGAGGTGTATAAAAAGTTGTTGGTGAACTTGAGCAGTGAAGAATTTTGACTTTAACTCAACCTCCCATGGGGATTATACTTGTCAAAAAAGTCAGAGTCTTCCTTAGAAAATACATGAATATATTTGCCACTCCTTTAGCAGATTACCAAGAAAGAGGGAGATGAGGTTGGAAAGTGTTTAGGAGAGAAATACTAACGGGAAAAGTATTCTTCATTAGATAAACAAAAAGAGAGAGGGGGAGGGGAGACAGAGCTCTGTGGCCCTGAGCAATTACAAGCCAAAAAAGAGACATGTTGTGGCAGGTCGACCAATACTTCTGTGTGTGTGCGTGTGTGTGACTGAGGGAGAGGCTCTGTACGGCAACAATGGGTAGAGGTGGCAGCCGTCAGCTACAGCACATACCACACAGTGGGTTGGGCTATAGCACATACAGACAGACTGAAAAGGAAAGAATGAACAAATGGTTCAGTATAAGACTGGTTTAGATATATACGTATAACCTTCCCGTCCCTCCCCTTTTTTTTTTCCATCGTCCTTTCAGCCCAGATTGAATATTGGCTTTAAAAACACAGAGGGGGGGAAAAAGTGATTAAAGCACTACTAAGCAATGCCAGAGTGGACTTCAGCACACTGTGTTTCGTGCTTAGGACGAAGGGAATGAGTCATGGTTAAACACAAGCTGTTCTCCCACTGGTCTGCTGTGAAGAAATTTGATTTTAAGAGGACAGGTTTTTTGAGAAATCGTAAAAACTATAATTAATAAAACCGAGTCGCAAGTGCCTTTCCAAAAAAAAAGCAAGCTAGTGGAAAAGACATATACATATATTTACTATATTTATTACTTAAAAAATGTAGAAATCATCCAGTACGTGTGTATGTGTCAGAGATCCTACCATAGTAAGATTAATGATGCTAATATGATGATGGTGAAGCAAAGCAAACTTTTATTTAGTACAGTTTGGGAATGGCAGGATGTTCCGGTCTGCCTGTCATAAATCGTTTGTTCTAAGTTCCCGGGTAACCAGACCAGAGCAAAGGCATTAATAATAACTATATAAAAATAGCATTGTTTTCGCTGATTCTGTTTCTGTTACAGGTCATTTATAATCATCAGAGGAAAACTTAAGACTGTTTCATAAACATTTCCTCGTAGGAGGTTTAAGCTTTGCCACATTGAGTTAAATAAAGTAGACATATGTAAAGGTTAAACTATTAGAAATGTTCTGGCCACACAACAGTAAGCTGATCAAAGAGCTTAAGGCCAGGACACACCAGTCCGACTACCCGAAAATGGAGACTGCCGATTCAGGGAGCTCCAGTCTTCCTGTCGCGGCCGAAAAACTGCAAAGAACACACCAAACCGACTGCTGACTTTCCGTACGCTCTGCGCTTGCGCGGGACGTAGTGTCTCCATAACAGCAGGCGGCGCTAATCTGTATTGTGGCCCGAAAAAATACGGAAGCCGGAAATGATGGGACGGCTCTCTAGACCATAAACATAGATAGAAATACGTATTTATATTTATGGACCATAAAGAGCACCATTTTTAGCAGAGAGTGTGGAGCATGGTGTCGAGCAGTCAACAAGGGTTGATGCATGCGAGAACTCGCTGAACGAAACAAACAAACACATTAAAACGATGGCTAACTGTTGTTAGCTGTTTGTGCTACCCGCCTCACTTCCGGGCTTCACTGATTCGCTAGCCCTCCACAAATCAAATTGCTCCAACTGAAAGACTGCCCGCCGCCGATTGAACATGTTCAATCGGCTCTAAAGAAGCCCGACGACATCTACGACGACCGATTTCACGGCACATACCAAACAGATTCGTGTCCCCGCCCCCTCCCGACTCTACGACGGCGATTATCGGGCCGGTGTGTCCTGGCCTTTACGTGCAGTAAACGTTAGTGAATTACTTGCTGCAGTGGGAGTACTGGGCCCAGGACAGAGCGCCCATGATTGCTAATCCCAACATCCTTAAATCTGTGCCGGAGGAGACTCAGGCCATGGGGGTGTTACAAATCCCCAGTCTTGCTCTCAAGTGCCTGCCTGGCTGTGAATATCTCCCTTTCTCCATCTGTTACCGGTGACACTCGCCCGCTAAGAGCCCCCGTTGGATTGAGGAAAACACAGTAGGGGGTAGGACAAGGGTTTTAGCCCTCTTTGCCCGGGCAAATTAAAATTCTAATTATCCTCCATTACAGGCCGGGGGTGCTCTAAAACAGATCAGCTACTGATGACTTCTGCAGCCAGCTGTTTGGTCGCTCCATTGAACAATAGGCTATAAAAGAGGGTGTATTTTTATTTGTGTGTGTGTGTGTGTGTGTGTGTGTGTGTGTGTGTGTGTGTGTGTGTTTGTGTGTGTGTGTGTGTGTGTTTAAATGTGTCAAGGAGCAGGGGAATGTCTGTGTGTGTGTGTGTGAGTCCGGCAAGGGAGGGGGTTGTTGTGCGTTGGATTAAGCTAAAGACCAGGGGGATGATGATGATGCTCTCTTTGGCCTGGTAAATGTGTTTTTGTTCCTCCTCTGTTGGCCTCATTTGTTGTTGTTTTTGATGATGTTGCTGTCATTTTTGGGCAGTGGGCGTTCTTGTTTTTTTTGCCACGTTCCCCTGTCTCTCCCACTAATCTGTGGGATTTTTTTTGCAAAGCTGTTGTTATTAGAGTGCAGTAGAGTGCCTATGGTGGGGTACTGTTGAAAAGAACATGAAGGCTCCAAAATGTAATTCTGCCCTGGGTAGACAGTAGCCTGGTTGCTCAAAGTTTGTTTTTGCCTTTGATGTTTTTGACAAAGGGTCCCAGGACACTGACACCATATAAATCACTAGACACCTCTGATGTCCTGTTTGATATAGCCTGATTGTATGATTTTTCAGACCCTGAATATGACAGTTTAAGTTTTTTTTTTTTTATAATTTTTTAATCAAATTTTACACAGCCATAATCCTGAGAATCTTGACATTATCCATTACTGTCTGGTATGAAAACACATCTAAGCACACAATAACCAAAATGGACAGAATTTCCACCACAGCATTAAAGATTATAGGCTGCAAACTTACCACACTGGTAGACCCCATGTGAAAACAACATACCCAAACACAAAGACATTCAATTTACAGTAAAAAAACATTAGTAATATGCACATTATTATATTTCGAAGGATAAATTGACAAATCGCTTCAGCTCTAATTCATTTTAGAAAACTTGTTTGTAGAGTGAATGATAAAGTTAGAGAAACTTTAGATCTCATGATACCATACTCTTTAGTTGCTGCCGTGAAGGTTTTCCATTTGGTGACACGATCCATAACCTAGATATTATTATGTGAGTCATTGTGCAAGTGCAAAATGTGATATGGTGTGTATATGAGTAAAGAGCAAGCTTCCAGCACTCACTTTCGCTCTGTCACACATACACAAGCTTCACAGATGAGTTTCAAGTGAGAGACACTTCACACAGTATGAAGTGACATAAACCCTGTACAGTGACCTGGGTGGGTGACACGGCATCGTAACATAGGACGCTTCATGTCTGGTAGGGTGATACTACCAGTGTCAAGTTTTACTGTGAGCAAGTGAGAAGCTGGCATGCTGCCGCTTTGACTGACACACACACACACACACACCAACTCATTGCTGCTTTAAAGTTGGAGTCAGCGATTCTTGTTCTCAAAATCATATTTGATCAAAATCAGTGAATATCTATTCACAATCCCCTGTGCGTACTGTGTGTGCGCTGAAAATAAATCTGGTGTTAATACACAGCCTAGGCTCTGTAAACTGGTATATGAACAAAGGGTTTACAAAGGGGCCCACTGTAGCTAGCAACATGCCCATTTACAGAGATTAGGCTACGCATTATCCAGAATTGCTGACTCCACCTTTAATACTATATCCACTCATATCAGCTTAGTGCTGACTAACAGAGAACTAATGCAGATTGTGTTAAACAAGGGGAAAAGGTTATGGTAAAGAGAACGTGAAGAAACATGTCGCTTATATATAAAAGTCACAGTTGTATTACTGTAGGGCAGAAATAATGCAGAAGCAAGCTGAAATCTAAAGCATAAAACCCATTTTTCTGTTCTTCCATCTCCAGGGCCTCTGGGAGGTGGGGGGGGGGGTTTGGAGTGAGGATGAAGAAGAGGGAGGCAGTGTGAGGGAGGTGCAGGCGCATTTATACAAAGGTCTGAGTACACACAGGAAGAAGGTTTACTCACTATGCAAGTGCAGGTTGCAAGTGTCCCGACTCCCAAGACCCCTTTGTAAACAGCAGGTTTGTGTTGCTCACTGACATCCTATCTGAGTTGTTGATTGTGAGCGTAAATGGTTCAGGGAATGAACTCACACCCACACACACTCCTAAAAAGGCCAACTATAATGCATATTGTACACTTGTGCCAAAGGCAGCAGTGTGTCCACAGTAAACAAGCCATTTGCCAGAAAACATGAGTCAAACAAATGTAGGCTTCCAAAAGAACCTTTCCTGGGGTATGGATATACATAAAACAATTCAAATGAATATAAGACTAAACCAAATTAGACAACCACAACAACAAAAAAATTGAATAAGACAGGCTAAACAGACCCCTACGCTTACGGCTTATTTTATTATTACTTAAGTAGCATCATAGCTGGAGTAAAATGTATTTTTTGAAGCATTATTAAGTGTGTTATATGCTCCATTTCATATATCTCTCACATTCCGTAACCATAAATTGTAGTCATGATGTTGTGGCTTTAACCAGGTCAAAGTAATACATTTCACAGTTGCTCTAAGTGAAATTCAAAGTAAATATTTTTGGTTTCTCTCTTCTAACCATTCCTAGCAGGGAGATTCTTGGATATTCTGGGATGTCCACATGCATTACCTCCCTTACAGCTTGGAAAATGTTCCTTCCAGTAGTTTTTTCTAGTTTGGACAATACCAGAACATGTTTATATAGTATAGAATAGTATGTGTCTAGAGAGCCTTTCCAGAAAAACTAAAGCAGCCCACTCCTCTCATCTTGTCCTGCAGCTGCAACACACAAAACAAACACCCAGGGCAGTGTTGCCAGATCTTGCGAAAGAAACAAGCAACCACACCTAGAAAAAGTAGCCCAAAAGAAGCTACCATTTCTTCAACAATTGCAAATAGCATATATATACATCCATTTTATATATATGATATAATAAAGTCAACCATATCCATCTTTACAATAATAATAAGGGAATTTTATTGCATCCACTTCATCAACAACATTCATACTTACTTCGGAAATCACTCATATTAATATAGATACTTTATCTTTCTATATCATATTCATTGTAAGAAGGGAGAAATACTAAGTCTACTTTGGTTGGATTGTAAAAGATGTAAAAGCAAAAGAACAAAAAGTTAAACTTGACTTTATGCATGGGCAGCAAGCCCAGATAAACGACTGCACTTCAGAAACAAGCTCAACTAACTGCACCCAGCGACAGCCAATAATTTAAAGAGACTTTACTAAAAAACAAGCCCAAAGATGCTTACAAAAAGCAGACATGGCAACGCTGACCCAGGGGTGAAGGAAGTCTCTTAACCGACATGCATATCCTCCATCTCCCTACCCGTTCCTCCCCTGCTGTTGCAATTGCATTTAGCAAGCCACGTGTGCTGCCATTACAACCCATTGTCCAGGCCCACTGAGGGATGGGGCACAATGACAGACTTTTAAGCAGCGTGCCTCTGAAAAGGACAACAGACCATTTTGCATTTGAAGAGTTAAATATGCATGAGAGGCAACAATGGGTGAGGGCAGGGGGGTTACCACCATTGTGTGACCCCTTTTTTCCAACCCCAAAATACAAACACACACACACACACACACACACACACACTGACACACACTCCTCCAATAACAGATGGTTGGATGCTAGCGAAGGCGAACAGTGTGCTCCCCCTTCTCTCTTCTATCACCCTGGCCGCTGAGGACAGCTGGGAGGCAGACATTCCTTCTTCTCAGCTTTCACAGGAAAACAAAGAAGTGAGTGGAAGCACTCCTACACACACGTGCATGTGTTCAGACACACACACACACACACACACACACACACACACACTAAACCCCCGCCCCCCTCAACAAAAAAATTGTCAATGCAACCAACTGATCATATTTCAGCAGCAGCTTGTGTGCATGTCAGCCCGTAGAGGTATGAGTGCTGAGCCTGGGACATTTGTTGAAGGTGAAAGTCAGAGAGATAATCCCAACTGTTCTTACCAAGGCTTGCACGCTCGCTGGCTGATACGTTGGTAGTAATAGCGAGGTAGGGACAGATTAAACCTACTACGAGGAACTCTGAAATGTTTACGAAACAGCCATTTGTCCTCTGATAATCATAAATGATCTGAAACAGCAAACGAGACAGTCAGTGAAAATAATTCTATTTTTATATAGTTATTATTAATTGCCTTTGAATGGGTAAATTTTTTCAACTTACAAAATTATTAACGGCGGGCAGGCCGAACATCCTGTGTTACCCGAACGGTACTAAATCAAAGTTTACTTTGCTTCACCATTGTCATATTACCATTATTAATCTTACATAGTCACATATATTAGGTGACCTTGGGTGCTAAGAAAGGCGCCCTCTAAATAAAATGAATTATTATTATTATTATTATAAATACATTACCCCATTGCGATGCATCCTGCAGCCTCTTTTACACTCGCTTGCGAAACAAATGCACACGCCACCGGATAGCGCGGCAAAGATCTTTAAGACAGCAGGCACTGATGTCGTGAACATTACCGCTTTTGTCCTACGGTTCAACTAGAATCAACAGAAAATCTAAATTCCTCAAAGCCACTTTAAGTTAGTAATAAAATAAAAACTGCCATTAGCCAAAGCTCAGTCTGCAGCTGGTTGTTCTTCTTCCTTCCCTTTCAGAGACACGTGTGAATTGTTAGGTGTACTGTACAGGTTCACTGCAAAGAAAATCAGTGCAGTTCATAATTAATTGCAGACAACATAGCAGCTAGGGAGAGTGCAACTGTAAATGGAGAGTGGCATTGCAGAGAGCAGGAAGACTTATAAGTAATTTATTCATATCGTTCATTTTAGTTGTATAGGATACATGATTATGGTGATGTACCCTCGTAAGAAGCCAAGAGGCACAGGGAGAAATACATTTGCGCTACATCTCCAATAGTTCAACAATGCACTCAGTGTTACAGCCCTAGCAGCACATCAACACACTAACGAGGTCCAACTGAACTTCCATAGAGCAACTGCTCCAGCAAGTCACGAAGAGGATGAACAAATGGCACAGAGTTCATAACCTCTCCACACATTACAGACGGCTCCGCTGAGATAAGTGGTACACCATGTGTTGTCAGTGTATGTGTCCCATATTTCTTAATAACATCATTTGTGTTCAGTAGACAGTACAGGCTATTGCCGGTTTCTCTGACCTCCGAGTACCAAAAACCGAAACTGCTACTAATCTCTTAGTTGCAAGAGGCTAATCAAAAGGACCTACTTGCCAAAAGTAAGTGTAGTTCTGCTCACATTGTTGTAACAACCAGTTTATCTTGATAGGAAGATTTCCGTGAGGACAATCCGGTCATTCTTTGATGGTTAGTTGGTTCAAAGCCTGATCCATTTATGAATCTTTGTGTATTCTGGGTAAAGAAACTGCTTTCCTATGAACACCATTCAGAGCATACAGTTGAGTGCGAAAAATATACAAAGCAGCAGCCCGAAATTTAAATTCATACTTCAGCGTGCAACAGCAGCAGCTATAAACTGTGTTCAGTGAGTCAGATGCTAAATATTAAGGAACTTGGATCCGGTTCAGGACATCCCCTTTCTCTGGTATCAGTACGTCAGATCTATTACAAATAGTAGAACAACTGGGATTAGTAACAGCCTACCTGGATTTGGCAACAAAGTATTCCCAAGAAACAAATTCTTCATTTTACTTCAAGGCAACTGTCCATTAAAGAAAAGCCAAGCAAGCCCAGTCAAGAAAAGTTGGACCAAGATTAAACTCAAGTCAACTTTAATTTGTGACAATGAACCTTTTCTGAATTAATTTCTGCTGAATAACAGTGAATTCAACCAGATTGGTAGACATATTTTTACTCAAGCCAATAATATAAAATGGCATTAGGGTATTTCTTTGTCAGTAGCAGGTAGTGAGAGAGCTACCAATGAACTACCGTTTTATCGTGAAGAAGACACAAAGTACTGGTTACTAAGCAGTAAGCACAACACAAAGAGTATAGTTATTTACTCACACATGCTGAATTATAAGTAATTACTCAGAAATCAACAAATACATCCCAGGTTATTTTCCTATGTGCCAAGTAGATTATTAATAATCAAATCTGTGACTCAAGCCCAACTGTCGTGTGCAGTTGATGACGGATGACTCCAGCCCACACATACAAACACAAGCTGTTGAAGATAACATGTTACAAAAGGCTTAGTACTGAAAGGATTAGCCTATGAATAGAAAGCGAATCAAAATCACATTTGTTTCATTTTATATTAAAAAAAATAACACATATTTGCAGGTCTCAGCCCCGCAAAAGCTAAGAGTTGCTCACAATTTACCGTATTTCATTGTAAATCGATTATTTGAGCCTTTTGCCCATTCAGAAATGTATTCAACTCTAAAGATGTCTTTGGAGTTGATAGCTTGATATGGCCATTTGTCATTATTTCTTACATTCAAAGATTGATTTATAAATGTGCAAACTTATACAGAAAGATATGGACATTAATACTGATAAGACATTCAGAGACATGCCTATTCTCATAAATCCTAACACGATGATACAAATGGACTTCAGTGAAAGCATACACAAAGACCTTCGCCATTTGGCTCCTGGTTGTTACAGAGAGCTATTTACAGATGATGTAATAAGAACAGAGGGCATTAGAGTGGAGCAAAGCCAACTGGCCACTGAAACATCTCTACACTCCACCTAATGGACTGGCTACTGTCTGAGGGATAGGACTAGACAGAACAAAAAAATAACAGGAAATCAGTTACGAAAAGTAGACGGGGAAATATTGAATGTTAATAAGGACATCGTTCTGCATTCTAGAACTTTCTAGAGCTTACTTGGTGATGTCATATTACACACTGCACCTTTAACTGTGTATTTGTGATCCCTACTTTATTTAGTCAATGCTTTTTTTTTTTTTTTTTTTATCATGTACACATTTTTGCATGAAAGCCTATTATTATTATTTTTTTTTCCTTATGATATATTTTGATTCCATTTGGACTCAGAGACAGTTGTTCCTTGTGTTTGTTCTTGTTGTTTATAAAAATGATAAAACCCAATAAATACATTTGAAAAAAAAAATAAGGACATCGTTCTGGCACAAATGAAAAACAGACACACGTATCATTCTGTCACAGTGTAAAATGAATTGTAGTTGGGTGAAAAAGGGAGATGTTAAAAGTAGTGAGGGCATGCTGTAAGTGAGAACCCTGACTCAGGCCGGCGAGTCAGCAACTTACGCACAGCACGGAAGCGTCTTTGAGGAAGACATTTAATCCCCTACAGCTCCGGGGGGTTTCTGTTCTGAATCAAACCTCACTTCACTTTGGAAGGGGAGCAGCTAACAATCCTGGATTGTGGAATGCCAGCTCTTGTTATAATAAAAAAATAATGACATTGTAGTTATATAGCGCTTTTCTAGATAATCTTAAGTCTTTCCTGCCTATGCACTATCTCTCTTAAACATCCGTGGAGGCAGAACTGGCCGGCAATGACGGAGCCTTTTTCTGCTGAAATGCAGTCGATTGAGTAGAAACAGCTGTGCAGCACATCCACCCATGTGCAACACTAATGCGGGAGGATTGCACATGTAAGAGCCTAGCCCTTCCCCTCAGCCCAGTATCAGCAAGTCTGTCGGTTGATTAAGCTGTTGATTTTATTTTCTGCTGTGTATTTTTCCAAGTCTGACTCGGTTTGAGCAGTGTCTCTGGACTTTGGATAAGTTATTTAGCAAGGAAACTAGATGAGTTTTCGATGCACGCTTCTGGAAAAGATAAAGTTAGCCCTACAGCTAAAATCTTAATCAACAGATTAAGGGCTTGTGCGTGATGCAGTACAGTATTGCCTGGTTTCCACTGTCTCGCTACAGCTGTGACATGTTAAGGCATGACTGTGCCAATCCCACTCAGTATGTCACTGTGTATCCCCCATAGGTCATAACCATGTATACCACTGACAGTTGTGCTAAACTGCTGGTCATGTAGGTGGCCAAAAATAAAGCACAGAAAGAAACACTTAAAATGTTGTGGATCCAGCTGTCATTACTCTAACTGGAGTCTAGCCTAAGCATTTCTGTGCCTCAAAGTTGTAATTGTTGTTTTAAGTGCTAGTGCAAGCCAAACATGTACTACTGCTGCATCTTCAATTAAAGGCGCGCTATGTTGTTTTATATGAAGGGGATTTGCTTGCATTTGCAAAGCCATAAGGTAGTTAACAAAACATATTTACTCTACATGTATTCCTTAGTATTCAATAATTATATCATCATAAATTAAAGCATTTCTTTAGGCACCTGGAACCAAACGTAAGACTGGATTTTGTTTGTAAACAAGACTGTAAGCCCTGCTGCTGTAAATAACAACAGTGAAACAGTCACTTTTAAGGCAGCTTTATCTAACTTCAGACAGTTTTCCCGGGATCCAATGTTGCCGTGAGTAAAGTTTGTATATTCAATTATGAGAATATAGAAAACGTTCACTTCTGTGACACACCCAAAGTTACATAGTGCACCTTTTAAAGCCTGGAAACCGCTACAAAGCTTTCCTGTGAAGCAGCTACGTTCAGGAAGTGCAGCTTTCTTCTGCAACCCAACTGTTAGACGCAAGATATGGATGTTTTTCTGAGGTTTTCGTCAGTGGATCATTTTACAGTACAAGATTTTTCCTGATGATATAATAATAAAATGGTAAAAAGCCACAGGAAACTGGTATGAATAAACCTCAAACCTTCAAGCTTGTCATCAAGATATCATCTTTTATCCCTTCTGAACTGTAGCATAGAAACCCATTCATTGCTCACAGTCTGGCACGACGTGGATGTCTCAATGTGTGTAGGATGCTCAGGGCCTTATGTGTACACTCATGAACTTGTTTGTACAGGATGTTGCTTTTGACTGACCGAGTCAACCCACCCACACTGTTTCAGTCGGCCTTAAAAACACACACATAGAAGAGGAGGTGAGGGAGGACAGATGAAGACAATGCGAGACAGAACAGAGATTTTTGTGAAAGAAAAAAATGCTTGACAATGCAAAATACAAATACGGAAATGAGGAGATGGACAAAATAACTAAATGAAAGCCGACAAAAAGAAATAAAGAAAGTGAATGAATCAAAGCGGGAACAGGAGCCAAAGCAGCAGAAGACAGGAGAGACTGGGGGATATATTTAGCAGCTCATTAGTCAGAGATGTCCTCTACTCAGCAGGCTGGTCTCTCGGATGAGGCCCCTTTGGAAATCATTATGACTGCCTGCTGCTTCAGACAAACCACACACATTACACTGGAAAACAATTTACAAGCTGACTCTTCTTCTCTACCCGGCCTTAATGTGGCTTCAAAATAATCCTCAAGTTATGGAGAGGCGTTCAAAAAACAAAGCCATGAACAAGGCAGAGAGTACCAGTGTTTTTGGAGAGTACCAGTGTTTTTGGAGAATACCTTACTGGGTTTTAACATTACCAATGGCATTAACAACTCCATATATCCTAACTTATTTTGTATGTATGTTATCAGATTTGACCGTTGGCGTGCCCAGTGCCAGTGCCACCACTCCCTGCTCTGACATTCATTAACCTTTCCTATACTTTTATAGCACCTGTCATAAGTGCAGAAATAGCAAAATGGTGGTATAGCCCCGCTGCACTCACAAAACTGCATGCCAAGAGGAAAACACACTTTGATCAGTAAACACAAACATAAATAGGAGAAGAAAATGAAAAACCCATCCAATGATAAGCTTGGTGTTGGCAGGTGAAGTGGCAGCGCTGTGTATAGCTCACACAACAATCCCAGCCATCTGGGATCTTCACTAAGTAATGGAACGGTCTGGGCGACTGCATAAAGTGAATGAAATGGTCTTGATCCGCCTGTCCGCACTGCAGTGTCTGTTTCTTTCCATGGAGTATTTTCCTTTTTTTAAATTTTTTTGTCTGGCAAGGCGTTTAAAGTTTCCCTTTAGGGCTTGATTGGATGGGAGAGCCGTTAAATGAAACAGGCTGAGAGCAGAGAGTG
Source organism: Hyperoplus immaculatus (assembly GCA_949357725.1). NCBI lineage: Eukaryota > Metazoa > Chordata > Actinopteri > Uranoscopiformes > Ammodytidae > Hyperoplus > Hyperoplus immaculatus. The sequence goes on from OX442368.1 coordinate 11,831,631, forward strand.
ATGGCTCAAGTGATAAACACACAGGTAATGAAAGGCTGATGGATTCGACCAGTCTAATGGGACTTGGTCTCACCTGGCTAATGGCTGGAAAGTGAGGGAAAAGAAAGGAGAAGACGTCATAGAAAAGGGGCTGTGTAAGTGCTGGGTATTGGCATGGGCATCACGATACATTAAATATCACGATACATGGGTAACAATATGATATATCACAATACATTGCGATACAGTGCATAGTGTGATATATTGCGATATTCAGAATCGTATTTGGAAGGGTCGACTCTAATTTAGTCATCCAAGCGTCGGCCATGTTGCTTCCAGCTTTCACTCTGCCACAACACTGGGAATAGCAGACGGCAATTCAAAGCAACTTGCGGTATGCTGCTACAGTACCTACAGTATCTACAGGAGTGGAGGCTTTAGTTCACAACCTTTTTATAATCACTGGAGCTGGAACAAAAATAAATATCACGACATATTGTCTTTTTTTTTAGTAGAGCCCTACTGTGCTGTGTTCAGTATATTCAGTCACTCACACATGCACACAGTGAGTTAGCAGTCCTAATTGCAGCCTGGTGATCCAGTGGAGCTGCAGCTTGCTGTGGCCATGGCCTGTGGCTTCCAACACCCCCCATAAAAGCCCCTCTTTGTTCCCACATTTGAGAAAGGAGTCAGTAGCCAACGTATGCTCTACCCCTGCCTGCCTCTAAACCGCCTTGCTTTAGGACTTCAGGGGGCTATTCTGAACAGTTAATCCCACCCCCACCCCCTTTAATCCCCTCCCTTCACCTCAGGCTGCACTGTTTAAAAAAACCCAGCCTATCTAGCAAACTTTCTGTGAGGGCTGGAAACCAACAGTTAAGCAGGCATACTCACACACTGTGGCTTTTTATGTACACACAAACACTTTTTGTTTGGCTGCAGAAAGCAACACGTTTCAAAGACTAAAGCTGTTTGAAGAGAGCAGAAGTAGGGCAAGGCTTATTCAGATATTTTCCTCTGTGGTCAAGCGCTGTGACGTTTCTGCTAGCCACTGGAGTCTACCCCTGTTATTAAAGAGAATAGGGGAGTTGTCAAGGGTTTCTTCCTTTAGCAACTCTAAGTTTCGAGAACACATACTCATTTCCTTGGGTTGGTCCCTCACGCCGATGCAGGACATTGCCAAAAACAACAACAATCTTTTCGGTGCCATAGACCGTCATCAAGTAGAGTAAAAGGTTTTCAACTGTAGCCAAGAATAGACAACAATCGATCGTCGAAAAACAAACACAATTCCTTAGAGGAAATTATGCAGTTCAATGCACTTTCTCTGACTCTCCTACTCTTCCTTACCCTATGACTCCACTTCTTCCAGGGCCGGGGGCGGGGCGGGTGGGAGCCATTTCCCGTTCTCACACATGAACATATATAAACGTCAACACCACACAGCGCACACAGCGGGCTTGTTTGTGGGAGACTTCTGGTTCTCGCCGGCACTTTCCTGTACAGCTTTAACTCAACTCCACACAAAGGGTTTGTAGAGGGCATCGTTCATCTATTTAAGTGGACCCACGAAGATGGTCCGAGTGCTTTTTGCCTCCTGACATACTACACTGTTAGAGCAGAAAACACAGCGTGCGATTGTGTGAATAGACCCTTCGGTGCACTGAGTTCCAATCTTTACTCTTTTGAGTTCTGACTCACTGTCTAGGCCCACTTCCTGTTAAACGAACCACAAAGGCTCACTGTAGGAATTAACACCATGTTAGGGACTATGCTGCAGCAAACATAAATGGGATGTCAGATGGACTTGGAAAAATGCTCTAGAAATAAACATTTTACTTACTATTCAGATTTTTCTATTGCTTGTGTATCGTTTGTCTTGAGGCCTTATTTATTTATTTTATCATCAAACTGTTTACTCCTTGCCCGGCCCTTGTGTGTTGTCTCTGACACACTCCTGTGTCTGTCTATGGTTTATATGTAAATGTTTATATGGTCTGTTGAAATTGAATTGCCCTTTTGGATAAATAAAGTTGTTTGAACTTGAACTTGATATTTGCACCGTGCCCTGAAAATCCTCCAGACTAATGCCATTGATCGTGTGCGCACACAGAGCCCAAGGTGTCTCTTTGTTGCTGTGTTTGTTTACTGGCACCCTGCTTGAATGCAGGGGGGAGGGATGTTTTTGTTTAGAAAGTTGCTAGCCTTGGAAGAACTTCCTGAATCATAAACACAAATGTTATCGTCGACAGTAATCACAAACCTTTGAGGGAGCCATTTACATTCGCTCAGCAGGTATCCTCCCTACTGGTAGTCTTGTATACAATGTGCAGTGGAAGGCCAGGTAAAAAAAAAGACATGACTTGGACTGTGATTGGTTTCTAAAAATATCTCAGCCCCGAAAAGCTTTGTGGCTACTTCCTAACAGAGCGTATTAACACTTAGAAGATTGAATTGTTGTCCTGACCTTTCTACGGACAACATGAAGCCACCGATGTGGATCCTTAAAGCTTTTCCTCTCTTTGTTAATGGAACTATAAGAGGAAGCCAAGAGTAACATAACCTTTATCGTCTATCTCATGTAACTCATTTACCATCACATCAAAAGGGACAATTTTCCTGAATGAGAAATATCCACAAAAAAAGATCACAAGACAAACATAAACTTCCATAAACCAAAAGTAGAGGTTTGGTGCCGCATTGTTGTTTGTTGGTCTCTGATGTGTACAGCTTGTGCTCTAGAATGCAAATGCTCTACAGTATATTTTCCGTGTATTCATTTCTATTCATTCCACACAGTGCTATTTGTATGAGTCTGGAATGAGACTGTCAGCAGCGATGACATTTTGTATTCATGACATTTTCCAGAGCAATCTCCATCCCCAGAACACGTCAAGGGATTACCTATGTGAATTATGTATGATGAGCAGGAGAGAGCAATGGAGGCCACTGAACAGAAGAACTAATAACACGATGAGCGTCTATAGATGCCAATATGTCTTAATCATGGATTATATTTCAGACTTTCATGCTGTAAAATACTGCACTTAGTGTATCGTTTGTTTAAGTATTGTAACTGCTAGGGATGGGCATAATTAATCGATCATTGCTCGTTAAGAATATTGTCGATCACGTGAAATTGTTATCGATCATATAGCCGTTGTGTTGCGCAGTGTGAGTCCGGCAGCACAGCAATGAATTTCACTATGTGGCAGCACCAAAGACTGTATGGGCAGCAATTAACCCATTGATGACGGCTGCTGCGCGATGCCACATTGGCTCTCCTGCCTGCGTCGCGCAGCATTATTACTTTATCTAATTTTCATGGCATTCCCAGCATAGAATGCACTGTCATTGGTTCAAATACACATGAGGTGGGTTTTGTTGATTTTTTAAGACCACGTGACCACCCAAAAGTTGTGTGGTTTGCCAAAAATCATGTCAATCAAAAAAATAAAAAAATAAAACAAAATAATTAAAAAAATATGCCGGCTATGTCGGCGACAGAACATTTAGTGGCGTTTGGTGCGCAGAATCAAGGTCTACTATAGACTACTGACGAAAATCACACAACACATTGCATCTATTTATTAACAATATTTAATAATTTTCTAATTCATCTCATTTTGACGATTTTTAGAAATATTTGTTGGTTTGTAAGCGCTAAGGGAGCATGTTTAAATAAAACCTGTGAACCTTAACTTTTAAATGTATTTTATTTCATGTTTCTATGTGCTACACAGGCTTAGATATTAAGGTTTTGGTAGACTTGACAATTCCTACTATTTTTTCAGAAAACCCTCAGGCATTAAGGACATGCATCCTAGATTGCCATAGTCATCAATGGGTTAAACATCCTACCAGCAGGGGGAGATACTTAACTAGTAGTAGGAGACAATAGAACAGGCTCAGGCAGCAGCCTGCGAGCTGCGGTAATGTCAAAACATAAACAGGAAGAAGTTAAGGAGAAGTTTGGCATCGGACCCGGGCCCCCATGGACTGTGCCTTTTCTGAGCAGCCAGCATGGACAGGTGGCCACGCCTGGTATTACACGCATTAGACTGTCTGGGACGGGTCCGTAAAACAAAATGGAGATCATAGGGTGCCGACCCCATTCATTCCCAATACAATTTCGTCAAACAAGAATGTATCTCCGCTAAATTTTTCTGGATATCAATCAATGGCTCATACTTTTCTTTAGACCATGTACTAATAGGATGGCAGTTTTCGCTTTTCAAAACGTCACCGAAAGCGTTTTATAACCGTTTTATTTTCAGTTTTAGCCGTTAGGCGTGTAGCCGCTAAAAGGAGTTGCAGTGAAACAACCGTTGCTTCGGCCGGCCCGGCCTCCGATGGCGGGAGGAATCTTTGTTTATCACTTTATTACTTTACAATGACGGGGTGTAATTTAAAGATTACATATAGAGAATCATCGGGATTAGTAATTTATACTTCCATGGTCGATAAACAATGCAACTGTGCTCGTCCCGCTTAGCTTAATGCATGGACATATTATAACGTTACACTGCTGGAGAATGAGTAACGTCAGTGAAACGTACCCTGCGTGTCATGCTTTAGGGGCGTGTTCGGCACCCATGAAGCAGAAAGTCACTTCCTTGTTGCTTCCCTGCGCCAATGAGCAGCTTTCATAGGAATGAATGGGCGCCATGTTTCAATACGGTGTCCATTTCTTTATATGTCCATGATCGGACCGGACAGCTTTAGAACCGAAAATAACTAAGTGCATTAAGCATTGTGAAACCTTGTATGAGTACAACACTTAAACAAACCGAATTATGTACCACTTGTACATTGAAGCCTACATCCAACCCTGTTTAACGTGTGACGTTAGCACTGGCTAACTTTAGCGTCTATGCTTTCGTACTTCGCCTTCATCAGGGAACAATTTTGCACATTTTAGATGATGATTAGATGAAGTAACATTAGGTCCTTTATCACTCAGAGAAACGTGCCGTGCCCTTATGCAGTCTTTGGCAGCATCTTAGGAGGCGCATGTGTTTAAACTTTAAAGGTATCGTAGCATTGGCTCCTTGTTGGCTCATAGCCTCGGGCTTTAACCAGCGCCGCATTTTATTATTATTTTATTTTAAAAAGTTGCCTTGTCTTAATAGATTGTTGTTTGCCTAGAAGATCTTGGAATAAAGATGTAATTGAGTAAAAACCTCTTGTATACAGTCTATGGTAAAAACACTGTATTTTGGATGTTCTGTTGGCATTTTTAATATGTAAAAAAAGATAACGATTACTCGATAATTGCTCGTTAATTTTCCCCATGATCGATCAATTGAATTTCTTAAAATGCCCATCCCTAGTAACTGCTGTTCCTTGTTCTTATGTTTACATACACCCCATTATCATTCTCATTTATATTCACAGCTTTTGGCAATTTCCTGTTGTTTTTCTTATACTATAAAAAGGGAATCTTTTTACTCATCAAGGAGCATTAAAGTTTCATAATCGAGAAAAATCAACAGAAAAACCATTAGAAAGGAGCAGTAGGTAAGTGTTGTTTTAAAAAAATGTATGTACCTTATTTCTGTTATCATTGAGCTGCTTTTTTACTCCTCAATATAAATTGATATTTGAACAAATGGTTAAGATCATAGCAGTGCCTGAACTGATAAAGGCCATCAAAATACTGTACCACTCACTTAATGCAAGAGAACAATATCAAGTGCTAAACGCCATTTAGAAGAGGCAGAACTCTTGAGCTGTGAGTCAGCATAAAGACAGCCGTGTGATAAGGAAGTATTATAAAGTGATAAAATATACAGCAATGAAAACGCATCACAACAACATGTGTTGTTGTTCGTTCACACAAAGCACCATCTTATATTTTCCATTACATTTTTCGAAACACTGTTATTTCACGGCAAAATAATGCAAGTGGCAATATGAAAACAAAAGTTAGTGGTGTGTCCACACATATACAATCAGCTAATCCAGTATGTCTGAACAGATTTAGAAAACACAGTTCATAAATCTTTTCTTTAAAACAAGTCAGTTGAAAATAGTCCTATTGGTGGAGTCTAGAGAACTATCTGTCCCTTTCCATCAGTTGACTGGCACAGGTGCATTATGGGTACTGGAAATAAATTCTTGGGTGCACATTTGTTTCTCCATAATCACCAACTGTCACGGACATAGTCGATACTGGCTCTGTTTTCACACACAGAAGAACAGATTTTCTTTGGGCACAACCTTATGCTGCATGATATATGTGTAACACACAGAAAGATGCACACAAATACAGTCCACACAGCACGTGGGCTGGGGATTTGAGGACAAATCTTTTTGGTACTGGTAGGCAGTGTGTGTGTGTTGGACGTAGAACGTGAGTGAGATAGCAGCCCCTCTGGGCTCTAAATGAATCCTGTGTATTACATAAGACAAAGAGAGAGTGCAAGATAATCTCTGGATTAGCGGTGCCCTACCATTGCCTCTCTCTTTATTCCTTCTGATGCCGTTTCTCAAACTCACACACTTTTGTTTATTTAAGAAATTTAGGACAGGAAATCAATTAACACTTATTAACATCCAAGGGCCTTACACCAACACACATTTACTTATTCACACATGCACAGTCCACCTCCTCTCTGTGGCAAGCACATCTGGTACATTTCACAAGCTGGCGATGTTAAGGAGTGTGTGTGTGTAGGTAGTTTGTGTTGATTTGGGGGGAAGGGACTCACTGGAACACTGTAGGGCTAAAGTAAAAGGAAAGATGGCACGAGCACATGGGTTCAGTGAGTACAAGCCAGCAACCCTGTATTCCTTTTTTGGAAACAAACGACACGTGACCTGTCTGTGTGCGCTGAAAATAAATCTGGTGTTTATACACAGCCTAGGCTGTGTATACTGGTATGTAAACAAAGGGTATGTAAACAAAGTTGGCCCACCTGAACTAGCAACATACCTGTTTACAGAGCCTAGGCTGTGTATTAACACCAGATTTTTTTTCAGCGCACACACATTACGTACAGGAAACTGATCATGAGGAGATATTCAATATATATAACAATTGAGAAAGTTTGATTTTAACAACAATCCTTCTCTAAAATCGCTGACTCCACTTGTAATGCTCAATATATAAAAACAAACCTGATAACTCACATTCCACATCAGGCTGAAATACAATGATCTGAAGGTTGTTTTGGGGTTATCACCAAAGCTGGCTAACCGTGCTAAGAGCCCTGCAGAGGGCTCTAAATGTCACGGCTGATTAAAAATCTTATGACAGCAATGTGACCGCGAGACAACACCATCTCTATGTTTCACCAGAAAGCGGAGGGAAAAAACCCGTTTGCGACTCATTAGGGGCAGCGGATGGATTCACAGAGCGGGGTGGGATTGAGATTCTCGGCAGACGTCTGAAAAGGCAGGCGGCCTGAGAAGGGAGCCAATTTAATCCAACTGACCTGCGAGATACGGGGGGAAAATACCCTCAATCAATTCACAAGAGACGGGCGAAGATAGCGGTTGAGAGAGAGAGAGAGAGAGAGAGAGAGAGAGAGAGAGAGAGAGAGAGAGAGAGAGAGAGAGAGAGAGAGAGAGAGAGAGAGAGAGAGAGAGAGAGAGAGAGAGAGAGAGAGAGAGAGAGAGAGAGAGAGAGAGAGTAGGGGTATTGTGTGTCCGAGTCTTACCTGATGCGTGACCATGAGGGAGCAGGGCGAAGAGGAGGAGGAGGTGCGCGGAGGCAGCCAGCCTGTGGGCTAGAGAGGAGGACGGGGCTATCGTCTGAAACGCTACCATTCCATCGCACATCTTTTCCCTCCGGCGACCGAGCAGCGAGAGTCCTCTACGGCTTAACCTGTCCACATACAGAGGAGAGGGGGAGGGAGGGAGAGAGAGAGAGGATTACTATCAATGTCCAGCTGGGATTATGTAACCAAAAGCAACACAGAGACACAGCAGGGAATAGAGTGAGAGAGAGAGCCATGCACTGTAATAGAAAGAGAGAGAGAGAGAGAGAGAGAGAGAGAGAGAGAGAGAGAGTCAGAGAGAACTAGACATATTAATGGGGGGAAGGAATATTTTATTTCCACATGCCACAACCTGAAGGAATGATCATCTACACACCATGGCTTCACTGTTTTATTTTCATGATTATTAGTTTTCATATTGCAAATAGCTTTTCATTAGATTAATTGAAATACCTCATTACCTATTTCTTATCATTTGTACTACCATTATTTAATTGTATTGTAAATGTACTGCTTGTAATCATTTGAGTGTACTGTTTGACGTACAATATTTGATATCCTTCTCAATTGTTATTATTTGTAATATCTTTAACACCTTGGGCAATACTGATTTCTATATTGGTCACGTCAATAAAGCTTTCTGAATTGAATGGCAAAGATAAGGACTTCTCTGCCTGTCATCAAGTTACAGTAACCGCATGAATGACTGTGTGCATTTCCTCTTCTAATGCAGTAGTAAGCTTTTGAATAGGTTACTGCCATAGTATAAACGGCGCCCTGCACAGACAGACAACAATTTCCAGTTCTCCTTTTCTTTAAAACCACCACCAGTTGCAGCATTACCCTGTGCTGTGGATGATGCAACATGGGAAACAGATTCCCGTTACTGATGAGGTAGCAGCATTTGGGTGAGAGAGACTGAGGCTAAAACTGTGTGAGAGAGTCCATGGTAATATAAACAATCAGTGCGGTTACATGGCACAACTAGATTGGATTATCACATATCGAACAAGACACTCGAACGGACCGTGTCACTTGTCTGAGTATACAATGGCCTTTCAGAAATCGGATAAATGTCCGATGCATGGCTGTCCCCACTATGCTAGGTGGCGCTGTAGCCCTTTCAACCATGCTTTCAACAAGTGCTTTTAGAGCCACGTCCGCTTCTCTTCCGTCAATAACCCATGGTGTAGCCTATCACGCGCAGGCACACAAGCACAGAACGAGAAGTCCGATATGCGATATCCGATCCCTGTATACATGCAGAGAGAAAGCCGACAATGAACGAATTATCTAGGTGTTCTTATCCGACTTCTCTTGTCCGTTATTGTGCCGATTTGTGTCCGAAGTAGATCGGATAAAGGTGTTTACATGCAGGTTAAAAGTCCTGTTGAGGTCTTATTCGTTTAGTTATCCGATTATGAGTCTGCATGTAAACGCACTGTGATTGACTGAGTGATTACAACTGTAGCTTCTGCACAAATCCGTATGGTCAGGGGAGAGGAGCTCGCCCAATGAGCTGCATTTAACTGTAGCTTCATCACAAAATAACAATGTACGTTGATAGCTCCAAGTGCTGTCTATTGCAGCATTACCAGTCAGCCAATCTCATTTGTATTTGTTGTTTTTTCAATACAAGTAATTTTTTGCATTCGTAAACGCCCATTAACAAAGGCTTTTGTTTCAGGGAATCCTCAAATGAAGTAATTAAAGAGCTTTGATAAAGAGTGTACAGAACTTTACAGTTGAATAATAAACAGATGCCGTATCACCATCTGCTCAGCTGCGGTGCTACTCTGCCATATGTTGCAGAATGCTTTAAGATAAATACATTAGGGGCGTCTTTCTGAAATATCTCTTGTACACTTAGCTATTCGTATGGCCGATGAACTAGGCTATGTAAAGGGACATGTTCCTAGAAGAGTGGACCCCTTTATTTACATACCCTTTGTTTACATATAAGTTTACAGAGGGAGGCTTGGGTGTGTATATTAACACCAGATTTATTTTCTATTTTCAGGTTAAAAACATTATGAACAGGTATCGGATCGTAAAGAAAAAAAGGTATTCAATGATTATGACAAAGTGATTTTGACAATCGGCCCTCTCCAGAATCGGTGACTGCGCCTTTAAATATCTTTCTAAAAGCATTTGTGAGTTGATGGGGGGATATAAGGAGACGTGCACTATCATTACATATTGGGAGATGCAGGCAGGCACCATACCCTCAAGAAAGCAAGCCCATTGCAGATAAGGCTGCTGAGCTAATGGCTACAGTAATGGCATGGCTGCACTTAGACGGTCGCACATTTGATTGCAGATATGCTGCGTGTTCACTGCCATAGCTGAGCAGGAACTCTTGGGAAGAGCAAGGTAACTAACACATAGTAAATGAGTTTACGAAAAGTAAATTAATCTACTAGTCAATAAACAGAAAAGGCAACTGCAACTATTTAAATAGTTGATTGTTTGTATAAAGTCCCAACCATTTCACTGGCTAAATCTAGAGCATGTTTGGCATTTTCAACCACAAAATTATTGAAAAATAGAAATGAAATATCAAAATAGTTGCCTATTTATTTTCTGTGGATCATCTATTGATTTATTTGATAACATCAAGTTGGGCTTCAGGAAATTGTGGTGTGATTAAGTATACCTTCTCAAAATACTGGAAATCAACTGAAGCTCATTTGTTGTAACTGCCCAATGTACTTTTGTAATTTCACTCCAAAATTACCTAAACTAAGGATAATAAAATAATAAAAAAAATCCAACATGTGCAAACAGCAGGGCCCCTTGCTGTCTTACAGTTTTTCCGATGTCCTCAAGAATAGGATAGAGGGGCGTATACCTGCCTGCATGTGGCACGGGCCAGTGGGAGAGAGTGACGTAAGCTGGTTTTGGCAGGACACTATGGGTGTTGCATTGAGCCAAAGGGCACACAGTCAAAAACACATGCAGGGACGGACCCGTGCCAGCCATTCGATCCATAGACTCTCTTTCATTTGACCATGCTGGGATCATCAGTGCAACGCTGCTACATTTACTCAGATGATGTTCTTGCCAAATGAACATCTCAAGCAATACCAAGGACAAGCAAAAGACAAAGACAGGACAAAAACACGTGTTTATTTTCCGAAGCCACTTGTTTGGGATGTAAATAACCAACCGGGATGGCATTTGAAATGCAGGAATGACCTCCTCAGAGAGTTGGGGGCAGCAGAGTATTGACCGTCTGCTACATTTGCAAAGTGAAAACTTAAGCAGAATTAGCGTAATTGCTTTCACACATTCTCTGCAAAAGGAGAGAGTCATCAAGGTGTCCCACAACAAACAGCATTCCAATTAGCTAGAGCAAGATAGCTCAAAGCCTATAAGGATTTGTTTTAATGGACAGACTTCATGTTCAAGCATTTGATGAATAGCACAGCAAGGCAGTTTGACAGTGAACACAAGCATTTCAAGTTTGTATTGTCGACTTTGTAACTTGCACCTGTGCGCGTTTCCTGCCACCAAAGACGTCAGGTCTGACACACACGACATATTAAAGAATGTGTTGCTATTTCAGACTTCAAGTGAATTTAGTTTCTCTTTCCTGGAACTACATTTTGTAACAAACCACAGACAAACAAACACTTCCTGCCAACAGCTGCATGTAGCCAGGTGATACCAGTGAAACCAAATCACAGTTTAGGATTTGCACTGACATTATGGTGTATGTACAATCAAGCGCTAGAAGGGAATGAATAGGCAAGACTAGCCAATGGTAAGATGAAGGAGTAGAGTTTATTGTACATAATAATCTGCAGCTCACTGTCTGTCAGATGTACAGGACAGTGGAAAATGGCACCCAGCCCTAATCAGAACCAAGCTGCTTGAAAGTTCAGATCATAATGATGATATACTGCTGTCATATTCACAATGGTAACACTTTTTTGTTATATCTTTAGTTTATACGATTTGGGTGTGAGTGTGAACACAATTTGGAATCCCTCAAATGGAAAATGATTACTGTAAGGCATTTAACAAGCAAAGATGTCAATTCCAGCTTTTCAGCCTTTTATCTGTTTTATTCCCCGGTTAACTGAATATCCTTGAGCTTTCACATGTTGGTCAATTATGAAAATAATTGTTGTCGCATCCGCCCTAAATGACAACGCTAAAAACAGCTATGCTACTTATCAAGTTGTGTAGGCCCTGATGCAGCCCATTGCAATGGGATAGTGGAGGTTTTTACAGCAAAAATACTTTGGCTGTTTAGTCCATCCAGCTTGGTGGGGGAAAACTATGCAAACAAAGTGTGCTGTTCAGACAGCAGTGAGGCAAGCAGCCAGCTAGCTAGCAGGCTGCTGTATGCTGCAGTCTTTGAGCTGCCCGGTGCTCCTGGAATGCAGAGGGAGCCAAGGAGAGCAGCAGTCCGGGAACACAGACACTCAGTGTGCCAGAGAAACAGCCGCGAGGAGATTTCCACCCGATAGGCCCCAGTGCTACTGCGGCTGGGAGAGAGCCGGGCCTGGGCCTGTGGAAGGAGCCCAGAGCGTGGGCTAGGCATGGCAGCAGCACAGAAAGGAGCCTTTGTTATGAGGTATTATTAATGTGTTATTACACGGCAGCACTGATAAATGCTGTGTTCTGATTGGTCAATCAACGGGCCGTTATTTCTCGATCATGCCCTCTGTTAAGGATAATTCACTGTTGCTTATGGACCTATGGACATTGTTCTGATGGATGAATCATTCCTGTCATATCAGTCCGCTTAGAGATGTCTACAAACACGTTAGGCTTCCTAACTCAAAAAACAATTGAATATTTATTCAACATTACCAGGTTGAGTGGAGAGCAGGGGACTAGAGCCATACTGTTAATGTCCTAAAAGACTCCAGTCAAGACGACCAGAGTAAGTTTGGCCGCAACGTTGCTATGGAAGAAGTTCCGACCATGGCGGACAACTTTTTGTACCATATAAGCAACCAAAGCAATATTTTGCTTCGATAATTAATTTAGTTATAACTATAGTTGCGGTGTAATACGGGATAATGTGCTGCTAAGGGGCCTCAAGAAACAAAGACTGCGTCAGGCTCGTGTTCACCTTGAACATCCCTCGGTACTGCCTCAAGGAAGGGGACAGAACGAGGGAGAAGAGGAAAAACAGAGAGAAAGGCATGATAGAACAAGGAGACAAGAAAATAAAATGGTGAAAAGAAAAAGGAAAAAAACACAGTCATATGTTATGTTGACAGTGTTGAAAGGTAGTGAAACCTGAGAATGGAATTGCAGCCAGACACAGTGTTCTTATCTTTACTCACAAGATGTTTTCTCTAAGCTAGCTGTCAAACAGAAGGAACCTCTGAATGCTGGGCTGCCTGGGAGTTATAAAACATCTCACTGTCAGTTCCACAATGGCTCTTAAATTGAGAACCATTAAAGCTGCACATTGTATATCTGCTGCTAGTTCCACTGTGTGTAAGCCAGAGGGTGTACAATGTGTGAAACCAAAACATGTCAGTCCAAGACAATGGGAGCCCGAATGAGCAACACTTTGGAAACACTCAGTTCTGCGATGAAAAACATCTTAAGGGTTGTGAAAAATAACTCACAGACACTGTCCAGGAAAATTGGCATGCCTCTAAATTACACTTCTTAACAAATATTGGATCAACAGCTCAATATGTGTGATAGATTTTAAGAACATTACAAATGTTCAGGAAATAATGGAAGCCTGCACATCAACACATTGAATTTGTTACAATGTCTCCACAGTTTGCATCAAAAATCGAATTGGCAACAAGACGGAGCACTGACAACACACACTGCTCATTGAACACTGCTTTTATCGTGTTATACATGTAGGCTTTTATCAAAATAGAGCAGCATATAACACAGAAAACAGGAAAATAAAATTAGAAACTGAACTATTAAAAATACCAAGAGGGGGTTGTTAGGGTATTATTTCCACATCAAGATAGTTTCACACTATTGCAAACATCTAAAAACCACTTTCACCATAAAGCAGGAGGAATAGATGGCACAGTATAAAGGGTGTGCCATCATTTCACACACACACTTTACATATCATATCTCCACCCCAACTCTCACAACAGTATGTCTTTCATTTCGACTTGATCAAAAATTCTGTCAGCCCGACACTGGCCACACAGTAGACCAAACTATTTATTTGCTTGAAGGGAACATTTGAATAACGTCTGGCTTCACAGATCTCCTAATATATGCGCTAATATGGCTATGTTCTCTTAGACTTCCTTCTCCTTAAGTGTCATATTAAACCCTGCCCAGCTTACAGGAAACGACTCAAAACTTTTTTGTATTGCAACATGAGCGAGGGAAAGGGAAATGACAGTGTAAGGGAACAATGTGTGATCAAGGGGAGGGATACCCCTTCAAAAAAAGGGTCTATAATAACCTTAGTCCCTGTGACTGTATCAAACGTGGGCAACTGCCTTCATAGGAGCTCTAAAGCGGAGTCACACGCTTCGACACGTGCAACTGTACTGCGAGCTATTTAAACAAAGAGTGAGCTGGACTGCCAGGACTGCGCGTACAGTCACATACACACAAGCGGGGGCAATAACAAAGACAAAGCAACCCCATTCTGGCAAAAATAACACAGCTGCACATACATACAATCGTTAGATCTTTGTTACAATTAGTCTCGTGTTTATATTCTACACACCAATCGGGTATAATGCGACAATGTCTAGCTTACACCTATTATTGTTCACATGACCAACATTTAACAATACTGCTACAGATGTTAACTGTTTAGATTCAGGACCAACTATAGCTGCTCGAGACGGTTTTTGTTGTTTCATTGTATCACTCAGCACTTTGTCAAGCAAATTGATACAGACTCAGAGACACTTTAATACGTTAAACCTGTCAAACATGTTTATTTAGGCTAACATTAAGCATTAAAACGTTTGTGACTGGTGCTAGCTGAAATTATCAACACACTTCGTTAGTTGACAAAGACAAAATTGCCAACTCAGTATTCCCCTTGGTAAATAGGCGGTTATAAACGTTGACATAGCTGGGTGGATTGTTTCTTGTTTTTAATTAAGCAATCAGCAAATACAGTCAGGCGAAAACAGAAAGTCATGGCAGTGGCCTATCTGTGCTTAGCTTGCGGAAAGGAAAAAAAACAGATAAAGACTCACCAACGTTAAGGTTACCAGTAGCGAGCCCTCCTCTCTCAGTGCTTCACTTCCGAGACATTAAGGGCTGTATACGTGGAGACAACCAAAGCCAGAATGTGGGCAAAAAATCATACAATATATAATGTTTTTTCGTCGTGTAGCTCCGTCAGTGCCTCTGTCCTGCGCTCACGAGCTCTTTATTCTAGGTGTGCGGAAACACTCGCTCGTGAGAACTCTACCAGCTGCCGCCTAGCTCTCGCGCGGTCTCCATGGCTACCTCGTTAGGAAAAAAAAGAAGGGCGGATCCTAATCTGTCAAGCCAACCACACAAGGCTCGACTTCAAAATAAAAGCACAGAATATGGCAGGGGGAGACAAAAGAGTTGGAAACAAATAGAAAATAAACCAACATTGTTAACACTAACACTGCGAATTTCTTAACTACTAACTAAAAACTGAATTCATCATGTGTTATGTTATGTGCCATTTTAGAGGATTTCCCTATAGGAATATTGTGTGGTTATCTGCAGATGTTGAATTAGGCTAGATGCCAAGCTGTAGCCTTACAGAAGTGGTGAAATGGCCTTGGCTTGGTGATCTTAATGAGACCACCCTTTCAAGAGATAAAGAAAATGTATCAGATTATGTGACTCAGGCCTTTTAACCAGCTTTATCACAAAAAATAAAATGTTAAAATACAAAACAATAGTCCGTAATGGAATGTGAATACCTTAATATCCACACAGTTCATAATATATAAAGGATATATTAGTATTCACTGTCCATTAGGGATTATAGTCCATAAAATACAAGTTTGCAGCTTGAGCTATAACTTTATGATGCGTTTCTGTCTGCTTTCTTATTCATGTGATTGGAATTTATTATCTTATATTCCCTTTCATATAAATATGTTTAATGCCAGACATTAAATGCCTGTCTCCATCTTGATAGGGGTTGGTGGACTGTGAAAAAAGAACTGTTGCTGTCAGAGACAGTTCATTATCACAGCATCCCCATATGTATACCAGATGATAAGTTATTAAACCAAAAAGATGGTATGAATTGACACGAAATACAGTATTAGTATATTTGATTTATTCACCGGACTGCACAGTAGGCCTATTTAAGTACTTGCAGATATATAGATAGGCTATGTATGAGTGTATGAGTAAAACTGTGGGTGGAAATATTACTTTCATTCACACAGAGGAAAGAAAGTGAGATCTCACACCTAACCGCACTTCAGGCTGCACTGTAACCTTGCTAAACATAATGCATCACTGCAAAGAAACATCAAAAAAGGCAGTCACTTATTTAAAAAAAATCTATTTTAGTCCTAGGAACAAGAAAGTGCATGAAGTATTTGCAAACACCTGTGTCCTTAAACTATAGAGGTAAAATGAGATTGAATCAAGTGTGTCATCCAAATAGTAGCTATAACAACATTATACAATTTATTACAGAGAATTTGTTGAATATGAAGATAAAAACATGGGTTTGCTTTAATATCAGGATGATGTCATATCATAAAGTTCTCCGTCTTTTATCCTGTAAGTCATTTAGTCTTCACATTGAAGGTAAGTGAGTTGCACTGTATGTACCATTGCCTTAATGAAACTACACTCACATTAATATCAAGCAAGTTTAAACTGTCTTCTCTTATGTTGTAATATTTTATTGACAATAATTTCTACAGCTCATGGTCTTATGCAAAATGGTTCTAGATATTTGTATGGTTATTTAAGTTGTATGCTTGTTGTATTGTCCTTGGCCTAAATAACCAGTCCTTATACATGTTATGTTGTTATTGCACTTACCAAATGGTGCAAAGTTCCACTCCCGTCCTATGAATCATGCAGTGGTTGTCAGTAAGAAATTCCTATCCCCGGCAATGATTGCACATTTCATTGGAACCCAGACTTTTTGTCAGATGTTTCCAATTTTGTTAATTCTACACAGCTGTTATTAAAACCAATTTTACTTGCACATTTTCCGATTCCAGGTAGTAGTCCTGAACAACCTCGCTCACTCCTTGATATCTCAGACTTACATCCATCCTCCCCGCCTTTCCTGGCAAAGGTTCCTCTCCCTGTCCCTGTTTGTTCTAAGGATTCTGGACGACATCCTATATAGGTCCAACCATGGAGATAAACAACATGCAACTGAACCCAGTGTCCATTTTGCTCATTAAGACGCCCTCCTTGCACAGAAGTGGCCTTTCAATTTTCATCTTCTAACACAGTATCGAGTAGGCATCTATGTTATCCACGTGGAGACAGCAAGAGAAGAACAGTATGCGTGATAGAAAACTAATTTACTCCACATGCTCCCCTATGGATTAAAATATCTGATTAGATGTTTGACAACCTTGCTGCAAGTATTTTCAGATTAACCCTACACACTTTCTCAAGTATACATACTTTGTGCCAATGCTGACATCTAGTGTCTGCTTCAACTTCCTACGAGCAAGAACATGTACTTGGATCGGTCATATTCGTTTCACAAAGAGCAATATTGCTAACTTTGTTTGTGTGTATTTCTTATTTATAGATAACTTTCTCCAAGAATCAAATGATAAACATATGGACAGTTTTATTTCACAAGGGGCAATCACCCCAAGCTTTCCTTTTTTATCTGACATACTTTTCTCTTTTGATTTCAATAGCCTACATAGAGCCTCCTTTATATTTATATTCTAACATACGACGAATAGAGAAAAAATCTGTAGCCTACACCGAAAAAAACATCAGAGGCAGCTAATCCAAAACCGGCTTCACCCCTTCTTTGGCAAAGTGGTTTCGCCCATAGTACTGCCGCTTCCGTTGTTCCTTCGCTGTTGTAAACTTTCTTTATATGTCCATGGTCCATGGTTGTAAACAGTAGTGCGTAAAAATTGTACAGGTATGTTTTTCAATCACTTTCTTGCTGATGGGAGACAAAATGATGTAAATAATGTTTATGTAAAATCCCTTTTAGTATTTGAATAGCCAGTTCGTACAAAATAAGCCTTTACACCAACAAAAAAGAAGCTAAAATCAAGCTAAAACCTGCTAAATTATTTCCCTTTTGCTAGCCTGTTAAACTATAACGTCATCTACACTCATGCATTCACAGTTTAAAGGAAGCTTTCATGTTTTGGTTGACAACTTTTCACTCGAGTCGTGGCTGGTTCCTTTGAATTGTATCTGCATTACAGTGAGCTGTGACCCTTTCACCCAGTTAGAGGTGCATGCGTCCCTGAATCCAACTTTCTCCATCAGCTGCAGACAGACCCTCACAACACAAACCGATCGATTTGACAGGCTACAGCGTGCAGAATATTGAACATCTAGTCTTTTTTATTGAAAATCTATAGCGTAGCGTATAGTCTCTTAATTTCTGAATGCAAGGTGGATCGTGTTTTTTTTTTTACAAAAGCATAGCTATCATTAACATCAATCAGATCAGCATGACATAATCTGATGTGGTCAAACTGAGACATGTAAATCACACATTGACATTGTTATTACGCTTGCCTTCTTCTATCTGTAGGACTCCTGTTAGGAGCCCGGGAGTCTCTAAATATGCGTGGGTCCAAATATTACAAAGTAGGCTATTAGAGGTGTCAATGTTCTAAATTACATTAAATATGGCTCAGCTGAGGATAAAATAGTTTATTTTGTTTTGTCAATGCTACGACAATCATTTGTGTCTTGATTTCCTTGACAGATGCAGTGACAACAGAGCTGTACTCAAATAAAAACCAGAGTAAAAGTCATTGAGGCCATATAACTGAAATGGCTTCCTCGCAGATCCGCCTGAAAATTCTGCCCAGCGTTCGTTGTCTCTTCGATAAAGTGACGCGGATAAAAGTGGAGGGACTCGCCCCCAACAAATCGGTTGAGCTTCGGTCCAGCCTGGTGGACGACAGAGGGGTGGTTTTCAAGGCCTCTGCTCTGTACAGAGCAGACGAAGCTGGGCAGGTGGATGTCTGTCGCGTGGCCTCTCTTGGAGGGAGCTACACTGGAGTGGAGCCCATGGGCTTGTTTTGGGCCCTGGCGTCAGAGACTCCACACAGTAAACTGGTCAAGAGGGACGTGCTCAGTCCAACGCTGGTAGAGATAGAGGCAGTGAGCTGGGAGACCGGCGAGCTCCTAGCGTCCGGAACCAACAAGAGGGAGTTCATGACAGAGGGCATGAAGAGAATACCTGTGCAAGAGGGGAGAATACGAGGAGTGCTCTTTGTACCACCAGGTTAGTTGTAGTAGTAGTGTGAGTAGTACACTGCTGATGAGAGCTGAGAAAGATGCAAAGAAATGAGAGAGATGTCGGTATTCTAATTAAAGGTGTAGTCAGTGATTCTGGAGAATGCTTTTTGTCAAAATCACTTTGTAAAAATCAGTGGATATCTCCTCACGATCCGCTACCTGTATGTATTGTTTGGATCCACAAGACAATCCGGTGTGAACACACAGCCTAGGCTCTACAAACAGGCATGTTACTAGCTATGATCTCGCTTTGTTTACATATCCTTTGTTTACATACCAGTTTACAGAGCCTTGGACTGTGCATTAACGCCAGATTTTTTTTGCAGCCAGCAGAGTACGGCCAGGCCGTTAAGAGATATTTTCTGTTTTTGACTAAAAGTGATTTTGACAACAAGCATTCTCCATATTCGCTGACTCTACCTTTAACTTCCCTTTGACTTTCTTTGTTTTTCTACAGGAAAAGGCCCATTCCCAGGAATAGTGGATATGTACACATTGGGTGGAGGTATTTCTGAGCCCAGAGCCAGCCTCCTGGCAAATAAAGGTTTTGTTGTTCTGGCACTGGCCTTTTATGCTTACCAGGATTTACCCAAAGACCCCAAAAGCATGGATTTGGAGTACTTCGAAGAGGCTGTGGAATATCTAAGGAAGCGACCAGAGGTTGGTATGAAAGATTGACACATATAGTGAGAATGTGTTAAGAGATAAAGGCCCCTATTTGCAGTCAGTGTTGCCATCTGGTGGCAAAACTAAAGATTATTTTGTTGTCTGTCTATGCAAATTATGCATAAAATCATCCTCGAGCTGAAACGTTTAATGGATCACTTAGTCAATCACAGGTAATTGATCTGAAACCTTTTGAACACTTGAGTTCCACATTCTCATTATGAGAATTCACAGCTATTTTTGATATGCGATAATTGACCAAAAATATATATTGTTTTTGTAACTTTGTCAGGCAAAGCGATACATTTGAAGAAGTCACCTTGGGCGTCTGAAGTTTTTTTGTAGCCTAATTGAAACTATTAATCCATTCATTAATAAAAAAGTCAGTAATTAGAGAAAGTAATCAGCTGTTCAATAGGGCCCATTAGCAGGCAATGGTGTGTCCTCCTATCTGCTGGACATGATAAATAACACCATATTCCTCTGTGCAGGTGAAAGGTCCAGGAATCGGCATCTTATCCATCTCTTACAGTGGCGTCTTGGCTTTGTCCATGTCGGCGTTCCTCTCTGGGATCTCGGCCACCGTCTGCATCAACGGCATTAACGCAAACATTATGTGCCCTCTACACTACAAAGACATTTTGATTCCTCCGCTTCCTCCTCTCTTAAGGAATATTAAAACCTTAGACTCTGGGCTTTTAGACATACGCGACGCCTTACCGGACCCTTCGTTGGAAAACAACGGGGCATCGCTGATTCCAATTGAACGCGCCACCTGCCGGTTCCTTTTCGCAGTGTCGGAAGACGACCGCAACTGGAACAGTGGCTTGTTCGCCAAGCAGGCTACTGAAAAGCTGAGAACTCACGGCAAAGACTCCTTTGAGGTGGTGACGTATCCCAAAGCCGGACACTTTTTAGAGCCCCCGTATACGCCCCATAATTTGTCTTCCTTTCACGCCGCGGTAGGCAGTGTGGTGTTATTCGGTGGGGAGCCCAAAGCCCACTCCGAGGCTCAGCTGGACCTGTGGGAAAGGGTCCAGGAGTTCTTCAAAAGCCACTTGAATGGATGTACAGAGGCCAAGCCCAAGTCCAAGCTTTAGGCCCCAAGATGCTGTGCCGCCGATATACTTTTGACGCACCTTTGTCCGCTGTTGGTGAATGAAAGTCAGAGTCTTTCTTGCAGTTGAAAAGTTTCTCTTGTTTATTGTCACTCTATTTAGCTACACACTCTAAAACAAACGTACAAAACACAGACCTATAGGTTACTTTCGTAACCCCTGTTCTCTGAGTAACATGAGTGAGATGTCTCACTGTGGGATACGCCCCCTCGCGTATTCGCAGAAGCATCAATAACATTACGCCAGCCCCAATTGGCTGGCAGTCATGACGTCTGAGTCCGGTCCGGTGAGACATCTCACTCATGTTACTCAGAGAACAGGGGTTACGAAAGTAACCTATAGTTCTCTTTCTTAACATTCGTTTCGATGTGTCACTATGGGATATGGAGACTCCCGTATTGCCAGACAAGCTTATCTCGAACGACTGACTACCAACCCCCCTCACCCAGAGGTTTGTGGACCAGGCAAGTCCCCCAAGGAGGCCACCAGTAGGACAGCATGGGCCAGGCTCGGAGAAGTCACATCCAACTTATAAAACCTTGCAAAAGTGAGGGGCGATGACCAGCTAGCTGCAGAGCAGATCTCCTGGATAGAGACCCCCCTAAACAGAGCCCGGGAGGTAGAATGAGCTCGCAGACCAGCCGGGACTTGAAGGCCAGCACTAGAGTATGCCAGTGAAATAGCATCCACTATCCAATGAGAAAGTCTCTGTTTTGTGATGGGTTTGCCCAAGTGAGGTTTAGCCCAAGACACAAATAACTGATCTGCTTTCCTAAAAGCCCTAGTTCTCTCCACATAAACATGCAGAGCGCGAACCGGGCAGAGTGCATGTAGCCGTTCCAGCTCCTCCGAGCCATGAGGCGGTGGCTGGAACGCTGTTAAGTCCACCGGTGAACGTGTATTGATCACCTTAGGGACGAAGGCCGGGTTAGGCAACAGGGTCACCCCATGGTTACCAGGGGTGAACCGCATGCATGCAGGGTGAACAGAAAGAGCATGCATATCACTCACCCGCTTAGCTGTGGCTAAAGCCAACAACAGAGCCACCTTAAAAGACAAGACCTTCATGTCTATGTGTTCTATAGGCTCAAACGGGTGCCTGGTGAGGGCCTCCAGGACCACAGACAGGTCCCAAGAGGGTGTGATAGGTCTGGAGCTGGGTAACAGAATGTAATGTGCTTGTGAGACTCAACATTAAATGTGGCATTAAACAATCCAACATTTGAACAGCGTCTCTTCTCCTCTTGGCCGGAACACATGGGCACGCACATGGCCCGGAGCAAGGGCTCCGGGCCCATGCGTCGCCGAGAGGGAGGGTTGGCACAGGGGATGTCTTCCCCGGGCACACTTGGAGGCCGGGCTGGGGTCGCCAGGGAACAGGGAACAGCTGGCGCCTCCAGCAGCAGTTGGGCTGCTAAACAGCCTTCTTCCTCCTCCTCACCTGGCTGTTGGCCAGAGTCGGCTGGCCAGCCCGATTAGGGGATGGGTTGTAAGGCTTCCTCGGCCAGGCGGGCTTGGTCTCGGCCGGGGCGACGTTCGCTGGGGCCGGAGTCTTGGGTCGCCTTGGGATGCGGAAAGCGGGCGGGCCGCTTCTTGAGCCCGCCTGGGCGAACGGTTGCCTGGCAGGTGGCTGTGCAGCTGGTTGTGCCCTCCGAGGTAGACAGAGCTGCAAAGCTTCATCGTCTTTCTTCTTGGCCTCGCACCTCTTTTGCATAGAGGCGAGAGCAGAGCCAAAAATACCCTCCGGGACGATGGGGATGTCTAGGATGTCCTCCTTTTCTTTATCTGACAAATTTGTCAGGTTGAGCCATCTCGCCCGTTCTTGTAGCACCAGCATCGACATACACTTTCCCACAGATTGTACGGCGCAGCGCTGGACGCGCAGGCAGATATCTGCGATGGTGGTTATTTCGTCCCATACTGTGGTCTGTGGCACGTCAATCATGTCCTCGAAAAGGTCCGCTTGGTAGGCGGACAACATGGAGGAGACATTGAGCGCTCTCACGGACAAGATGGCCGCCTTGTAAGCCCTTTCGGTCATGGCTGACTGAAAACGGTCGGACGTATTGGGGAGAGTTGGTGGCCTAGATGAGACAGCCGACAGACGAGGGTGGAGGTGTGCAGCAACCAGCGGTTCCATGGGCGGAATCCGAGCCATGGCATGCTTATCCATCCCTTCAAAATCCAAGGAAGACGCACCTTGGATTGGGGTCTTGCTGGAATACGGTGTTTCCGTCCAGGAGACTGTTACTTCATCCAGGAGTTCTGGGAACACCGGGAGAAGTTGCCTCAAAGCCCGTTTAGCCTGGGGTAATTTCTTCCCCTCGTAAGAAGGACCGCGGGGCCTCCGCCACGGCAGCCGGCCACGGGATTTTCAGTTTTTCGGCTGCGCGTTTACACACGTCGTGCATATCCACGCTCGAGGGGAGCCGAGGCTGTGCAAGCCCCTTCTTCCCACTTGGCGGCGGAAAGGCACGGAGAGCCGGTCTGTGTAGCGGGGACGAAGGAAGAATCATCTTCGTCGTCCTCGTCCGACACCAGAAAGTCATCCGCTGACTCGTCCTCCTCATAGTGTAGCATGAGGGGCGGCTCGGTCAGCGGGTCTAGCAGGTCAAGTGTCGAGCCCCAGCCTTGAACCTCCTCCTCAGGAATGTCCTCCTCAACCAGGTCGGGTTGGGGTTCCACGCGGTCGGCACCGGGCAGGACGGGGTCCCTATCCGAAAGGTAAGCTTGGCGAGCCAGCCTTCGGCGGAGGCTCTTCGCTGTGTAGCGGGAGCAATGTATGCACGAGCCGGGGTCGTTGACTGCAGCCTAGGCATGTTGCAGCCCGAGGCAAGCGGAGCATACTTGGTGTGTATCCTTCGCTGAAATCTTGTTCCCGCAGGTGCACAGGCGGGTGGATTCCGTCTGTCCCCTGGGGATAGCCAGCTTTGCAGCTGTATCCATTTAGCTGGTGTGCTAAAGGGAGAGAAAAAGAGGGTTATCTGGAGTGATAATCCGGTAAGCTAACGCTAGCTCGAGCGGTAGACAAGCTGCAGTGAGGTGACCGCAGCTGTGTCGTTAGCTTGCTAGGTATAGCCAAGAAATCTCGCAAAAACTTACCTATGGTGAAGGCAGTCCACTGGTAAATGCAGCGCTAGCGTCCGGTTACGGAGGTGTCCGCTCCGACAGAGACAGTTAAGCCAGTAAGCAGCAGCAACCAGTACGGAGATATATTGCTTCGGAAGCGAGAAGAGGTGATTGAATGGCGAGTGACGCTGCGTCAGGAGTTTATAAGGCGTGAGGTCCTGACTCAGACGTCATGACTGCCAGCCAATTGGGGCTGGCGTAATGTTACTGATGCTTCTGCGAATACGCGAGGGGGCGTATCCCATAGTGAGACATCGAAACGAATGTTAAGAAAGAGAACCTGACGTTACTCGGGTTGTGTGTGGTCAAAAACTGTTTCTATGTCCGGGTAGCATCTGTGGAAACAAAGATTGGTTCCTATTTTATACCAGAGCGCTAATTGGCTCTTACAGGATGATAAGAGCGCTTGTTTAAAAAACAACGGCGCATCAAGTCCTTCGGCAGCTTGGCCTTGCGATTAGTTTTTTAACAAATCAAAGGGATATTAAAACAATACTGTATGAGCTATTCCTATGTTGTAGCTCTGATTTAAATGGGGTTAAACACTTTATGACAAAATCACTTTTTGTCAAAATCCTCACGATTGCTACCCATTTCTACTGTGTGCGCTGAAACGAAATCCAGTGTTAGTACACAGCTTTGGCTCTGTAAATGGGCATGAGGGGCCCATCGTAGCTAGCAACATACTTAAGCCATTTACAGATCTAAGACTGTGTAACACTGGATTTTTTTTCGAGCACACACGCAGTACTGACAGGTGGCAACAAGTGTTCTCCAGAATCGCTGACCTGAAAAAACTCAGGAACTTGTTTTTCTCTATTTCTGCTCCCATTGCTCTGCATTGTGTTGTGAAGTTTTAAGTTATGTTAAAAACCTCCTTTATATCCATGACTCCAAAATAAGATGTCTCACCAGGATGAGTAATAAAGACATTTATCATCACCAAGCTCTCTCTATATCACACTCCTGGCCTACTAACTGAGTATTATTTTGAATTTACTTGGAATGGATTCATGTTGTGGTGCCACTAACATATTGTGTAAAGTTGTTTTTATACAAAGTAGTGTCATAATAAGCTGACCATCATTTGCAACACATTGTTTTTTATTTAACCTGTAGTTATAATAATTGTTATTCCACTAATAATTGGTGCCATTGTAATACAGCAAAGTACAGAAATTACATTCATACCTCTCCCAGAATAAACTCCACTCAATTTTCACAAATGCTGCCCCCTAGTGGCAGCTCAGCCCTCCTACATCCATCTTGAACCGTTACTGTATCTTGTAAATGTCGAGAGAAAGTTTTTGCCACAAATATCATGCTTGACGAAAGATTGTGAAACAAAAGCAAATATTTTATAAATAACACCAATCACACACTTGTGTTGCTATTTTAGAACTCAAAACCTTTGATTTTTTAAATTATGTCAGTTTCAAAGGGATGTGAATTCACTTTGATGATATGAGCATTTCTCTTGGGAATTCCATTAACAATTGAAGCTTGCATCAAAGAAGCGATGGAATCTTATTCTAGAGACAAAAACTTCCACTTCCATCTTTATTTCCATCTTACTAAATCACACCAACATGGATGAAAAGACTGTTATTGTGGTGAGCCATAAATTGGAATGCAGGGGAAACATTTAAACTGTGTTCAGATTTTTCCGAATCTCTGCTAAAAAAAAATACAGGAAGGAATTTACTCATTCTAGTCCTGCTCTATCCAGGTTTATTTGATAGTGTTTCCTGAATTGTTCACCATAGTCATTCTTTCATCCTTAGGCTTCCTATTCCTTTACGCACTGAAATAGCTATTTTGGGTCCACTGGAGTTCCTTACATGAAGGAGACTACAGCTGATTTACTGTTGTTAATTAAAACATGGAGTACAATCCAAAACACTGTTCTGATTCACTGAGGTATGTCCCCTCCTTTTATTTTTTGGGTATTTTCAGCAAACCAAAGAGGAATGTCACACGCTCCTGTGAGAGAACAGACCGTGAGAGAACAACAGCAGGGTTGTTCCTTAAAGTAAACTCCCCCCACAATGTCATGTTAACTCTGAATACAACTAGGGAGAAACAAACACCTGATTGGTATTATGCCTATTTTTTTTTATAACATTTAGACCAGTGTAAATTGTAAAACTGGATTGTGTCTCAAAGTGTAGCCATTGGGTGGACTAAATATTCAGATCCTTTACTTAGGTAAACATTATTATAGCAGAAGTTGTAGCTGGTTGAGGTGGGTTTGTAGCCTATAGGACAATTTGTTCAGCTGCACTTGCACACACTTTTGGGATATTGAGTTAATTAAGATAAATAATACATAAATACATTTATGAACTCTTCATTGTTTTGAGTGAAAATTCTTAATTTGTAAAGTAGCCTTAATACAAACTGAATGTATCAACAAAAATAGCTGAGTAAAAAGTACAAATGGGATTTATTTCCCTCTGTAGTGTGGTGAATTAAAAGTAACATAAAAGGATCAGCATATTCAAGCCAAGCTCAAGTAGGCCTACCTCAGTGTTGTAGGCTACTTAAGGGCAACATTGAACAAATATGCTTAATGCTTTCCACCACTGAGTGTAGCAGATGTGTGTGTGTGTTGGGATGAGGACCGCCACTTTAGGAAGCTTGAAGGCCCACTCTACCTGTGTGTAATTGTACCACGCTCCCCCTTCCTCTGCTGTTTGTCATTCATAAGATTCGGTGGAGTTTTCTCGGTGCTGTGAGGAAGGGAGGAGGGGCTCTCCTCTTCAGTATTGCACCTCGCGCTGAGAAATATTCAGTGGCAGGCTCCCCCACTCACTCCACTCCGTCTACCAATAGACAGCCAGCGTATGACACTGCGATTGGCAGCAGCAGCATCAGGAGTAACACACACAATATAGCCTATATAATTTCATCTTTCCTGATCGGCGAGATATCACGGTAGTGTCTTCACGGAGTTTAATGCTTTCGTTTCCCGGAATGGACCCTTCGCTGCCCGGTGTAGGTTTCCAGGCGCACGAGAGCGTCCAACCAACCTCACTCACTGACTGCGCATGGATTTCTGCCGTGCATCCGCATTGGAAAATGATGGGGCGCACAGACTAGGCTACTAGGCTTTGCCATTTACATGTGCTTTGATGTGTAGGATATCCTTATCAGACTACACACTATGTTTCTTCCTAATTTAACAGACAAATTGTGTGACAGAAGACCAGCAAGGTAGTTCAGACATGCCTCTTCAATGTTGGCTGGTGATGATGTCCCCCAAACCTTAAAAAAACCCTCCGAACATACTGGTGAGCCGACATGGATAGTGGGAGCCGGGGAGCGACGGTCTTGGACGGTGGCGCCAATTTCACATCAGTCCACCTCCCATGGCTGGGTGATCTCCTGAACGCGTCTAGCCCTCCGACCCAGTGGGACAGCACCGGCAGCCCGCCACCTGCAGAGCTGACCGGCCTGGACGAGCAGCAGCGTCTCATCCGAGAGCAAGCCTACCGGGACTTCACCACCGCTATCCAGGTTTTCATCCTCCTAAGTTCGCTGCTCGGTAAGTGGCTTCACGCAGCCTTGTGCACACTTGACAACAGTAAGGCCCAGAAATTAGCCCAAATACAACGCACGAGACATACACATTTGTTTTATGGATTTGCTTGATAAAACCAACATTAACTAATTTTTTCCATAACCCTCAACAGTTTGATTCCTAAATCTGGAACAATAGAGCTATCATAGGAGACAAACTTAATGCAAGAATAAATGAATATAATTTAATGAAAGTTGCAACAATAAACAAATCTTCCCAAATGTAGCATGGATGACGTCATCCATGTCTGTAAGGATTCTGGTGCTTAAACGGAAAGGAGTATTTTACTCATATGTACTTGCAACTCCTAACCCTATAATAAACGGGATTATTTAATTGATGGTCTTACACACAACTGTGCACAAATGACTATTGTATGTCTCCAAAATCAATTTAAGGAACAAAAAATAGCCAATCATGATGTCCAAAAAGTTGTACAATTGTGTTGACAGTCCCTATTCAAGCTTTTGGTCATTGCTTCTTACTGCAAAAAACTTTATCCATATCTTACTCAAAGTTATACTAAATTATACAATTTAACCAATCCATTGAAACACTAGCAAAACATGAGATTGAAAAAAACTAAGATGCCCCCTCACCAAACTCTATACATGTCAGTCACAGTATGGGATGCATCAGGTACCTTTCAGAGGAGGATGGGGCGTGGCATCGTGTGGCGTGTCTACAAAAGGATCAGGCTGCATTCGCTCAGACTAGCTGATCACATCCTCCATATATTAATGACATGGAACTCCACTTCCCTCTGTTAAAATGAAATTATGTGGAGGTCATGACATGCTCAAGGTATTGGATCATTTTATAAAACGTACTTGTTGGCAGTCGTCTTCCTATAGCTTGGGGCTTAGACCAAGGATATGTCATTGTGTTGCCTGTGGTGAATATTGGATGTTGAACAGTATTATATTAATTAATCAAACACTTCAACAAAAACATCCAAGAAGCAAATATGGGCTCAAAGGTAGAGTCAGCAATTCTGGAGAATGCTTTTTGTCAAAATCACTTTTTTTTCAAGTTTGCGCTCAAAAAGTTATATCCAGTTTCAATACACAAGTTGCATGTCAACAGTGAATTTGTCGAAAGAGTTCTGTTGAATATCAACTGATTCCCTGTTGTCATGTAACTGCATATAAATTGATAGCTTGTTGAATGTCAACAGTGGACTATCGAAATAAAGTGTTACTGTTGCGAAAAACAAAAAAAAACAAGTTTTAACAGGAAATTCAGTTTCATTCCAACTGTACAGCAAAAAACAATCAGAGCAATTTCATCAGCATGCCACTCGCAACCTTACTATGAATATATAAATCCCACCTGAAAATAAAACAATGAATAATAGAACTGAGGATGGTACAAAGCGCTGCCATCGAGGTCTATAATAAAAAATAAAGTGTTTCTTGATTGTCAAGCCACCTTTTAGGACGTTTTAGAACGTATCTCCTACCACTTCCATCTTTATTTCCATCTTACTAAATCACACCAACATGGATGGAAAGACTGTTATTGTGGTGAGCATTGACATCAGAAAAGGGTTTTGGAGTGTGTTAAAAACCAGGATGCAGTTCTTTTTTTCTGTTGATATTCGGACAGCAATTTTTTATCAGGGATGCGCAATATGTGGCACTATTTGTTGTCCTGATGTGGATGGGATTCAATTGCTTTCCATCTCCAAAAAGAAAATTGGATTCTGAGAACCTGACAATTGCCAGCAATTTTTTCTTGTGCCCATTTGAAGTGTCCAACTCTTTTTACACAACTTCGATAAAAGCAGGCAGGGTTCATATACGATAATATCTGTACAGATCAAGTAGCCTACATGGAACACAAATCAATTCATGTTAGATAGATAATGCTTGGAAATGAAGAAAATAACGTTAAGTAAATTATAAATGTTTTCCTTAATGGTGTTGTTGTAGATTATTTGTAAACGTAAAAAGAAAATGGGATGTGTGTGTGTGTCTCATTAAAAACTACACACTCACAAGGAAAGGTGTGTCTAGGGGCGGAGCCTCTGAAGAAGCAGGAAAGGAGGAGTCTATTTGTTTTGGTGGTCAGTTTAAATATCAACAAGCCATCTCTGGAATGGCTTACTGCACCTTTAAAGTAGCTTTAAGGTTGGTAAAAAAAGAGCCTATTCCGAATCGGTCCACTTAAAATTGTTAAAATTGTAACATTCCTAGAATTATTAAAAATTGTCAAATTTCCCCCAAAGAGATGAGAGTTTGACTATAAATCTGATTAATGTGCCATAGTGTGCATGGCCCATGCTAATATTATCAGTAGTTCTCACGAATGTGTGGAAATAGCATATGCATTGTGGATAGCTGTGCTCTCTACTCTCTTGTTGGTTACCATTCATAAATAAGTCTTATATTGAAAGTGTAAGTAATTTTAAAACCACAGGCATGCAAGAAGGTGTTAATTGTGCTAAGACGTTTCACACTTTGAAATCAACAGCTACTATGTTTAGACACCTGGATGAATCTGGTATATAACATCAGCTTTTTCTTAACGCCTAATTGGACCGGAGACAACTTACGTTCATGTACGCGAGGTAGACGAACAAAGCATTTTTGACGTAGTTGGGGGAGGTTTGTGTGTTTCTTGTTGCTATACCTGTAGATGTGCAGCCATTTGTTAGGTGAAAGAAAGTAACAGTTGTTTACTGTTTGCTCTTTCACCTCATTGGTTGCTGTGAGTACGGTAACCAAGGTGTTCTCCAAGTGCCGGATGAATATTTCAGGCACAAAAGGACTAATTGATTTTCGCTCATACTATAAAAGAGTCCCCATGTTGTCTGCTTGGAGACCCTCACAGGGACATTTTACTTATTAGTTAGTTGCAGTTACCTGAAGCACGTTGGTTGTAACCATGGTCTAAAACTCCTACACACATTTTTGACAGTTGTTCTTTAAAGCCACTTTTACTTTTACTTTTGTAAAGTTTGTTTAGGCTCACCACTTTTATCACAACTGCATGTTGGATTATCTACCACAAAATGTTGTGTATTAACTGTAATCTTGTTTATGCTCCTGTTTAATGTAATGCCTATGTATTTCGAAACGATGACTGTTCAATTATATCAATGTGAGCCAGCTTTACAGAATCCAGAGATTATGCATTAATAACTGTTACAATAGGGTTTCCCCTAAATATACTACAATCCTGCGCGTCGCTCTGTCACCTAGTGTGGCACAGAAATCCACAACAGTTAGAAACTAGCACCGTTCACACTGGACAATGTTCAATAGAGCAATATTTATTTATTTTTTACCTCCGGCTTTTTTTAAAATGCAATTTATAGTTCTCACTGTTTTTGAGCTATTTTACTGACTTTATTTTTGTCCATTTTATAGTTTATCAATTATACTGCCTGTTGATTGACTACGTGAGCTGCTGGATACCCCCCAAGGGATTGTCTATCGATCTTGTCTGTCTGTCTGTCTGTCTGTCTGTCTGTAAAGGCAAACCACAATTCCCTACAAATAGCTTCTCCATTTAAAACCTCATAGGCCAAACCTCACAGTTCAACAACCTGATCCACGTTAATAGGTTTTTACACTCAACCTTGCATATATGTTGCAGACCATTGCATTTATTTCATTACTGTATTTTTTCGATGGCACGTCAAGTGGTGATGAGCGTTTTTTTTTTTCTCGGCCTGTTTTTGAACATTTACAGACGTCACAGAAATAACCGTAATGTGAAAAAAAACCCTGAAAAAAAACCTTTTCCTCTCCAGAGAACATCTTGTTCTGCCTCTCACAAAGAGCGCTGCTAACACTGTGGTTAATTACATTTGGAGAGGCTGGTATCACACATACCCTGTGCAACCTGACCTCAGTCAGCGCAACGCAGGGAGTATAAAGTTCACCTTATTAAACCTAATTAAGAACCATTACTCTCTAAATTTGGAGGGCTCTTAGCATAAAAAAATGCCACAGTTTCCCCTGCTTGATGTCTCACTTCAGTTAAGGTTTTATTGATTTCTTCATTATTCAAAAAGCCTTTTTAGAATTTCGATATGTGGTATAATTTTTAGATACAAATGGTTAGAAATATGTCTTCAGAAAAGCACTATTTAAGACAGGAGCATAATCCTTTTCAAAAACGCATTTAGATGCGATTTGGTGATGCACAGGGGGAGGTTTTTTTCATGAAGAGATTTCCTGAAAGTGATCTGTGCCCTAGCCATCAGGTCTTTTTCATGTTGAAGGACTACACACTGTCCGTCCTGTGCAGTTTTCAGTTTCTTCACCAAAAAGTAGAAAGTAGAAGCACATGTTCAATCCGACTCGGTGTTAAAAACATGTTGTGTTGTGTCTGAAGTTTGCTTGCCGTGCTATGTGGCACAACAATGTACCTAATGAACTAGAGCCTTTGCTAGTTAATAGGTACATTCATTGATTGTGCAAACCAATTGAAACCAATCACTTATTAAGGTGAAAGCTTTACATTTTATTCTTTGGTCCATGCAATCCTCTTATTCCTTCATTTATTCAGTCACCGTCAGGTATAGATGGTGGATAAATCATCAACCCCTCCATGCTAACTCACATAGATTAAATACACTGTCGCCGATGCACTATTATGAATCTCCAGTTGACCCAAACAATTTCCTTTTTTTTGTGGGAGGGAAGTGCAGTGCCCATAGGAAAACCTAAACAAGCACGAGAAGAGAATAAAATATCTGAGAACTTAAAAAAATATATATTATAATTAAGCTGTTTAAAGATGCATTCATGCCAGTGTTCAGAGTGTTCTTTTTCCAACTATGAAGGGTTTCTTCCTCTGGTTTAATTCAGTTGGACGGGTGACAGTAGACTACACGTGGTAACAATAATGCTGGCATCAATATGCTGAAAACAATGTTAGATTTTGGTCGTTCTGCACTTGTGCTTATTGGTTGAAGCTTTCTGTAATGCTATACAGTATATTAGGATCTGCCTGCATTCCTGAGTGCTTACAGATGTTAATTTGTATGTAACATCTGCCAATGAAATCACAGTAATGTGACCTCCTACAATGTTGACCAAATGGGACAAACAAAGATACAGGCAATTCCCTTTTTCCGCAAAACGTTTGGGAAACAGAAGACAATGTTTATTCTAAGTTCTGTACCTCTCCCCCCCCCCAACACAGGAAATGCCACGGTGTTGTGGTGCACCTGCTGCACAAACGTATTCAAGTCCGTAACCAACCGATTCATCAAGAACCTGGCGTGCTCGGGCATCTGCGCCGGCCTGGTGTGTGTCCCCTTTGACGTTGCCCTGGGGGCCAGCCCTCGCTGCTGCTGGTGGCTTCACACCCTGCTGCTTTGCAAGGCCCTCAAGTTCCTCCACAAGCTCTTCTGCTCGGTCACCGTGCTCAGCTTCAGCGCCATCGCACTCGACAGGTTGGTTCAGAAAAAAAAACGTGTTTTACATAAAATACTAAACACATAGTTAGAGTGGAGTGTGTAGAAATGATTGGCAATTTTCAGAACAGACATGGTAAGGAAAAAAAATCCACCTCTTACAAAACCATAATAATAATAATATACAGTATGTATTTAAAAAAAATGCTAGTAGGCACCTCCCACTCAATTCCCAGGATTTGAAAGTATCACTTGATGGAAGTGGATGGTTTAAAATGGATTCTCTGATCAGTTTATCAGTATGTGGCTTGACCGAGTCCGCTGGAGTAATTGTCCTCACTGACAACGGAAACTCGGAATCACAAACAACCACGTTTCACGAGTGGAGCAACATCAACTGGGGCTGAACTCTGGGCGATAGTTCTTTTGTTTGGGTCTTGTTTGTCTTTTTTTTGCATTGGGGAGAAAGTCTTCTTCAGTCTCCATCTACACCCTGTAGTGCGGCAAGAGGCGTTGGGAGGTTGCGATCGATGGAGCATGTGTACGCCTAGCTGAGCGGCCTCCCTGCAGCGCTAAAAGCTGTAGCTAAAAGCAGACCAAGAAGGCTGCTGCTACCCACACACACATACACACACGCACAAATGCATGCACACACATGCGCACACACACACACTGCTGATCTTTTGTTTTTCTGAAATTGTTACTCCAGGAAATAGTAAAGCTCGTTCTACTCTTCCACCTGTCCAAGTTAATAAATCCAATTACTATTTCAATTAAATATCTTCCTAAAACTAAGGAAGCCGAGAACGGCCATGCTTGAAATTATTTTCCAATGTTGTTATTTCAAGATAATTGGTAATAAATCCGTTATCTCAGGAAAAGAAAAGCGGTTTTCTTAAGATCACAAGATATTTAACCTCGTCATCATGAGAGAAAAACAACATATTTTTTCTCTCAAGATAACGGCTGAATTACTCTGACAGAGGAGGTGAAATAAAATACATTGCGGTATAGTATAACACAAATGGACATTTTCAACAAACCACTCTATCAGCTTGAAGCTTAGTTGGTTGTGTATGTAAATCCTGCAGTCTCAGACACTAGATATATTGACAGAGAATTGTTTTCAATATTGGAGCTCCACAAGCAATGACTGACGTTGCTACACAATAAAAGCCAAACAATACTGTGTAAAACCATTCATGATATCAGAATAACCAGACAGAAATTTAGTATTGGGATTAATTTCTGTTCTGTGGTGATTGCAGTCTCTCCTCAGCCTTGGTTTCAAATCCACAAAGCCTATATTCCCTCTGTAGCAGCTAATAAAGTCAGAACGGCATCAAACCATGAATAATTTATCCTCCGGGATGGCAATCGAGGCAGTGGATACACACACTGGCCGAGGCTTCAGCAGTTACAGGCTTGAGCACCTCACCCTCTTACACAAACGTGAAGTGACGAAGAGACAATCCAGGCATGATTTGTTTTGCTTATCAACAAGGGACAACAATAGGATGAGAGATAATCTATTATCTTTGATACAGATATGAGGACATATGGTTATGTGTTTGTGGGTGTGCATACAAATAAAAAACACACACAGGAGCAGTAGTACACTGTATATTGTATAAATGGAGAGAAAATCCTTTCATCCCCTTCCAATAAAAGGATGAGTGTTTAATGCGCACACTTTTCTTTTTTTAACAACCAGGTTATGAGATTTTTCGTTGCAGTCATTATTCAAGTTGTATAGCACTTTATATTCACAAGCCAAACTCTGATATTATTAATGGTTCCTTTCAGTTGAAAGATATCTTATGAGTCAGGCTGCTATTATCAGTACATTCAAACTAGCTACTATTAAATAAAAATGGGTTCTCAATTCTTTCCCTTTTGTGAGTATTTTGTCAGTATCTTTTGTCAGTTTACATAATGGGTGCATGAATGGGTGGGTGTGCGCTGCCTCTCCAGCAAAACCACGTGACGTTCCACTTCGGCGAGAAGGTCACAATGTCAGTTTTACTTACTTGATTAACGCCCACTGAAAATAGTGGAAAAATATATTTTTTAGAGCACAACACTTCAGTTTCTATTACTGACGTAGGTGCATTGAATATTTTAATTTAAATCATCTCAAGAGAGGTTTCAGTCTAGTCAGGCAATAGGCCTTTTTCAAAGCAGATATTTGAACTTGTCATAGAAAACTTGTCAAGTGTTGATAATTGCATACAATATTACTAGTCTCTCAACAAGTCTCTCAATAAGGCCATGTCCACATGTAAATGGGTATTTTCGTAACTATCTTTTTCTGTGTGGTTTGGTCTTTTGTACAAGTCTCAGTTTGGTCTTTCTGCAAACGGAGGGGGGAAAGATGCGTTTTCTAAAAAATGCTTGTACGTGTGGACATGGTCTAAATCTGAAGAAGCTAAAATGATTTCAGCCATCATTTGTTTTAGTTTACTTGTTGGCTTAATTTCCTACCATGACATGTCAACATTTCTTCTGCAAAAAAGGACTCTCGCAGTCTTTTTGCTAAAATTATTTGTCTTTTATGCATCTAGATACTACTCCGTGATCTACCCGTTAGAGAGGAAGATATCAGATGCAAGATCCCGCGATCTGATCATCTACATCTGGGCCCACGCGGTGGTGGCGAGCCTCCCTGTGTTCGCTGTGACCAATGTGACAGACGTGTACGTCACCTCGTCCTGCTCTGAGGACCAGGCCCACTCCCTGGGCCACATGGTGTACGTGTTGATATACAACGTCACCACGGTGATCCTCCCTCTCGCTCTGGTCTTCTTCTTCATGCTGCTGATCCGCAGAGCACTCAGTGCCAGCCAGAAGAAGAAAGTCATAATTGCGGCGCTGCGGACTCCCCAGAACAGCATCTCTATCCCGTACGTGTCCCAGAGAGAGGCTGAGCTACATGCCACTCTGCTGGCTGTGGTGCTGGCTTTCTCAGCTTGCAGCGCTCCCTATGGGGCCTTGGTGGTTTACCGCACCATTTTGGCAGACACTAAAGAGCTTCCCATCTCACTGTATCTAACAGCTCTCTGGCTACCCAAGGTGTCCCTGGTCACCAACCCGCTTCTGTTTCTCACTGTTAACCGATCTGCACGCCACAGCTGGCTGGACCTGCTGGCTAGGATTCACAGACGTTACAGCCGCCGCAACGTGGTCAGCATGAGGGGGGTGCCCTCTTTGGGAGCGGAGGGTGTGATCGGGGAGCCGGAGGGACTGGAGACAGCCGGTCGCTCTGGGAGCCAGCTTCTGGAGATGTTTAACATTGGCCAGCAGCAGATTTACAGGCCCTCTGAGGAAGAAGAAGAAGATGTAGAGAACGAGATGCCTTCCCAAGGATCCGGAGGCTGCTCCGTACCCAAAGAGGATCAGAAGGGTGGGTCCAGACTTGGGAGCCTCAGAGGGGAGGTAATGACCAAAATGGACCCTCTACAGGGAACAGGGGGAGGGCTGGTCATCACAAAGGATGGTCCTCCTTCAATCATGGCACCCCGGGCCTCCCCGGTCCACACATGTGCTTATGCCTCTTCATCTCAGGTGGCACCAGCTACACCCACAGAAGTTGAGGACTCCCCACAGTTTGGTTTCGGACCCTTCGAGCTGCCACCTCAATGGTTACCAGAGACCAGGAACAGCAAGAAGAGGCTGCTGCCTCCGCTGGGTAACACACCTGAGGAGCTGATCCAGACCAAACTGCCTAAGTCCCGACCTGAACGGAGAATCAGCAGAAACAATAAGGTCAGCACCTTCCCCACTGTGGACCCATAAACTATATCCCACTGATCTGCAACACTGGACACTCATGATGAACAGGGTCGCCATCTTGAGTTGACCAGACCATGACAGGATATTGATGTGTCAAGCTGGTCGGAGAGATGGCTTTTGGTTAGTTTAAACCTTCTCTCCTTTTTTCACATTTTTCTCAGATGTAGTAGCTGTTGTAGAAGTCCAGGTGTTCAACCTCACTGCACAAAATCTATACGCCTGAGGCCTCGCAGCTCTCTTGTCATATGAAAATCAATATGATTTCAAATATTTATAATCCTGTGAGGAATATGTCTGCTCAGTCCAACTGCACCATGACTTGAACTGGTCCAATTTCATGATTAAGGACTCCTACAATGTCTACGTGATTGAGAAGGCTGATGCCTTTCTGAGTCTCCATTTTCTGATTAGAGCTGGCATCAGTAGTCAAATGAACACACTGTACAAATCCAATTATTCTGAGAGATGCACTGATACTGAATGATATACTGTATTTCCTTTGCAAATATGAAGTGAGGATATTGAACTTCCAAACAAAACCTTTCATTTAATGGTGATGCAGTGTTTGCACTCTGTACATTTGGACATCAGTGTCTTTTCACATAACCCTTTGTGGGACTGTTTTTTGTTACCACGTTTGCAAGTTTTACTTCTGATTTGGAATTAATTGGCCATTTGCTGGCCTTCTTTTCCTCACTTTTGGAATATTCACATTTTTTCTAATGTGGTAAGTGTTGTACTGTACTATATGTAAATGGATTTAATGAGATGAGAAATGCACATGTACAGTATGCAAATACTTGTTTTAAAAATGTGAACTTCTTTTCCAAATTTTGTATGCTCTACTGTGTGTTTGGATTTGTTTTCTTGAACACAAAGTGCATCAAATAGAGAGAAATAATGACTGGACATTACAGATTCACTTTGATAAAAATAAGAAAGAAATTATTGTCATCCAGGTCTGGGATCTTTAAGCCCCCTTAGATCAATTTGATTATTTTTCCCCAGGTTTCCTGAAAATCAATTGCTCCTTGAAAATATTGTAAAAATAAAGAAAATAAGAGCAAAAAAACAACGACACTTTTGTATCAACAGGAGCTCTGTGAACTAGTTTTAATTTAATTAAATTTTTATCCAACTGACGCCATGGGCTCTGTCTTCTTTGTGATGCATAATTCAACTATAGCAACTTCAACTGAGGCTTGGGCTGAGGTAAATGGAGCCTGGCTGCACTTCAAATATTTGTCAAGCCGTATATCCCTCCGGGGCTACCCACAATCCTCTTCTGTGTTCACAGAGATCTATATTGTGTCCTTTAACCATGCTGTTATCGAAGCGAAATTGTGCAGTCACGGCTGACTGGAAACACTGCATTGCTACCACTTAAGAGCTGGAGAGACATGAGTAACATGTTTATTCTTATACATCTGCTTCTGCAATGAGCAGTTGTCGCAGAGTACAGTAGCTGCTATGGTCGATGTACAGAATAGACAGATAAAGAAAAACACTGAGCGCGGAATGCTGTCTATTTAATGCATCCCACGAAACAGGGAGATCATTAATGTCCTTATCCTTGGATCGTACTTTCTATCAAATGTGATTTAAAGCTTATTCAAACGTTAACGTCTGGCAGCCATTAGAGCTTGACAACAGAGTGCAGAGCATTAATATGATGCAGAGAGGTTGGTTTAAAAATGTTATACTCTATACTTGTGTTATACTAATATTTTGTTCTTCAAGTAATCTTACGTTTTTTCGTCTGTTTTACATGAGAGATTTTTCTTAGTTTTTTCTTTGACATTGTCTCACTGGCTTGAAGTGGGCGGGGCTCATTTGGAAAAAGATGATGTCACATATTCTGTGCTGTGGGAGGAGAGGGGAGATGGGGGGGTGTTTGCTTACATTGCCAAGTAACAGTCAATCAAATATGATCATGCAAGGTCCATTTAGTAGCATGTTCTGAAGCTTTCCATCATATCATGTGATCTTCATCAGTGCAGATGAAGTTGCCCCACTGTCATGGAATTGTAGATACATTTTCATTGTTTTGAGCATCCTAATAGATTTCTGTCTTAGTAAATTGAGTTAAGAAAAAAATCTCGACACAAGGTCCATTCAGTAGATATTCTGGAGCTTTCGATCATATATGGCAGACTTCTTTTGCTGAAGAAGACCATGTGAGGTGAATATAGGCTCCAGAGGCGCTACTAAATGGAAAGATGTTTCCTCAAAGTAAGTATTGTATGCTCCTTTTTATGTTTGCCACTTTTATGGCTATAACCTACAGAAGACAATCAACCATAAAAAGCTCTTACACAACCACATGATTTGTGTCGTAAAACTCCAGTTGGTACATTGCCATTTTCAGAGAAAGCACTGGTATGTGCTGTGTTCAAGGCTTTTGTTGTTGTGATTGATGGGGTAGTGAATGTCTAGACTGTTAATAAGAGATCAGGGCCTTACTGTTACTCTGTCAGCAGCACTACCACACAGTTTAGACATCCACCAGTCAGATATTATCTTTAGAGAATGTTTTAGTAGCTCTTTATTTAATGGACAAAACCGCAGTCCTCATCCTATTTGTTCACACAAACAACAGGAATCCAGACTCTACAAGTATGTAAAAGCAGTTTAATCTTTGCAGTGTGTGTAAGAGGAAGCACATGAGAGGCTTATGGGTAACAGAAGCAGGAGAACAAAGTCTCCATTTGTTCTCAGCTTTGGTTTTATTGTAATCTTAGCAGGGATTGTCGTCATTGGTATTACTCATGTAGTCAGTGGTTACGTCATTATTGAAATTTTTTCACCCCTCCACCTAGTTTTGCTCTTCACGGATCGTCCACAGTGGAAAACGGTAATGTATTTCTGGTGTAAGTCAGTGAACACAATCAATTCAGTGGTGTTATCGAGTGAGATAGTCACTCAAAGAGACACGCACAAATTGTCTTGTGACCAGAAATAATAACAGCAGGATTTAATGCCCAAAAAGGCTTTATAGGCCTATATAATACTGTTACATCATTTCATTCGTAATGCCTATTCAAATATTTCTTTTTTGCAGACTTACTTGTGGAAATGCATCCCACTGGATTTGCTTCTAATGGATTTGTCTTTGTTGAAGCCTAATCTTTTTTTTATTTTTTTATTTATGGGCTTTTAATTTTTGAGGCAACAAGAACATACACAACGAACAGCTGTCTCCGAGTTCAAATGAAATCAAAATACATCATACAAAAAAATAATAAGCTTTCGTACAAAAATGTGTACAAATAGACATGAAAAAAAAACAAGCAGCGACTAAATGAAGTTAGGAGTTGAAGCCTAATCTTAATGCAAGTCCAATCAGTCCCCTGTTAAAGTGGAATGATTTCACTAAGTATGTTGATGTTTCTCATTTGTTTGAAGGGAGATGCAACTCTTGGGTCATTTTGGGTCCAGTGTTGTGATGGCCTTCTCTTTCCTCATTTTTAGTCAGTTTTTCGAATCCAAGTTTAGTCAATGCCTGTAATAAGATTCAGTTTGTGTCTTGACACAGAAGAAGCATAATATTTAAAAGGACAACCAAGAAACATGACAGGTAAGCTGGTTTAAAGGGGTCTGTTCACTTGATTTACCTCCAATATCCTTTAGTGCAGATGGTTTCGTTTTTTTTCTCCATGGTTGAATTGATTTATCTGTGTGAAATGTAGGCCTATGCATCAACTCCAATACACTGGGACTGAATAGATATTTGTTTGTGGTGCTCAGAGCCCTGACACAAAATTATTTTAGAATTATCCATTAAAACAAAATTATCACCAATGTATTATGTCAGAGCCTTTCAAAATGTATACAGCTATTGGAAAATCATTAAGGTCTCTGGATAATTCCCAGAACCAACTGGGAACATAAGCTATGGGGACACTCTAGCATATATTGGTAAAAACAAAACCCAACCACTTTAACTAACGATCAGTTACTGAGCTTGTTTTACAGAAAAGATGGCAATCATTAGCCCCTCTAAAACATCAATAGCACAGCAATTAGGAGGCAGATGTCCAGTGTGATGAGGACATTTGAATGCTAATTGCCCTCCTGCTTGAACCAATGCTAAATATAAACCTACAGAAATTCAAGCAGCCCATTTTTTCAGTGGACAAAAAACGTATTAGTGCATCCCAGTGTTCAGGCATGTCACACAATCTCTTTCATATTCGTTAAGACAAATCAAAATGTTGCTCCAAGCTGCTGAGGAATGTAGCTAAAGGTAACAGAATCAAAACAGTGCGGCGTCACACAGTTAATTTACATGCACAACAATAATGATAATTTAATAGGCCCATGCTCCCCTCTCAGTAGCTATAGTCAAAGCTAATTTTCATTAGAGAAAATCAATTAGGCCTACCAAACGGTTGACAGAGCCATTATTGGTGCCATGGATACGTGCATTAACAACAAGTCCACTAATTAGACAATACATGCAGCATCAATGAGTTTTTTAATAACTTTATTTAAATTTTTTCGTGGCCATTACTCTAAGGGAAGGCGAGACTGATTAAATTAGCGTGCAGTTGCTAGGGAACACGTAATCCACATGCTTTAGAGTAGGTTCTGTAACAACTACAATGTTCCCGACAACAAAGGAAGACAGGGCTGAGGCCGGTACGTTTGTGAGGATAGGGAAATTATAAAGGATAATCGTGTAGAATCATGACTCATTGAAGGCTGGCAGTGGCAAAACAATCTGCAAAGTCCATTCAGTTCATTTCAAGAGCACCCGAGAGGGAAGGAAAAATTACAAAGAAGTCCCTTTATTACAGATCATCTCGACTCGACGGTGACTCCTCGACATTTCATTTTGTCTGGACTTCCAGTGTTTCAATTCAGGTCTTTTGTAACTTACAAGTCAAAGGTATGAACTTGCACGTCTTCTCTTTATCGCCTCGCGGTTTTAGCTCCATAAAGAATAGCCTACACACAGGCAAGCGATATATCGATCTTTTCATCTAGAAATCTGTCAGTCAGTCAGTCAGTCAGTCAGTCTGTCTGTCTGTCTGTCTGTCTGTCTGTCTGTCTATCTATCTATCTATCTATCTATCTATCTATCTATCTATCTATCTATCTATCTATCCATCCATCCATCCATCCATCCATCCATCCATCCATCCAGGGGCGCAACTACCCACTTTCTGGGGGGTATGCAGACACTTAGCAGGCGCCCCCCCCTCCCCCCACTAATTACAGACTTCCATTTTAAGTTACATATTAGAGCAGGTGATCGGCTCATTATTATACTATCTATGGCTCAACCATGTCATGTCTACCTGCACTGATTAATAGTAAAGGACACAGTGAAGAATTGGTTGGAAGAAATGAAAACCATACTGGGCATTTAGGTTTTTGTGGCCTCACTAGTGTCAGGCATGCAAACTCATATGCCATGAAAAAGGTAACATGTCCGAAAACAAACCCCTGTAGGGGGATCTGGGGGTTTCCCCCTCCCCCCCTGATTTTTTTGTGATTTGAACATGTAAAATAAGCAATTTGGTGTACTCTGGTGAAGAGCATTAAAGACAAAGAAAACTTTTATTTCAGTTCAAATGAATAGTAAAATGAGCCAAACAAGTTAGTCAGCCAAACTTCTTGACTTTACCCATACAACGTGTGAAGGTATTTACTTAGAAAAACGGTTAAATGGGAAAAACCAGCTTGTTGAAAAAACTTTTTTTTCAAGTGAATAAGAGAGAAAAGGCATTAAATAAGACAGAAAATAACATAGAGCCTCACAAATATCACACCAAATTCCCTTACAATAAACTATTAAGATTGTGGCAAACAGGATTTTCATTATCATTGCTACACAACCATCAATCAAAAACACATACTGTATATCTCTCTGTCTCTCTCTCTCTCCCTCTCTCTCTGTCTCTCTCTCTCACACACACACACACAACTCAGTCGTGCGCTGGAACGGTGCAAAGTATGTTATTAGTGGGAAACAGGTGAGCGTGTTGTTTGGGTGCTGACCTGCTATATTCACTACACTACCATTCATTTCATTTTTTCATTTAACTTTTATTTATCCTCGAGAGACCAAAAACTGTAAAAACAGTAATAGTCAAAAATTTGAGGTGACACGTTAATCTGCAGTGACAATCCGCGAGTCGCGGCCGATAATCAGTGTGCATTACAGTTTTTCTCAGTCGCTTTGGTGCTTTTCTCACATCACTATTAACATTTGCACAGCAGTTAGTGCATTTCTCAAAACAATTAGTGCAAACTGCAAAACCTAGTGCATAACCTGCAAAAGTATGTCACTTGCTCAAAATGTATAGTCTATTCCTCAAAAGCAAGTATTCATGTCAATGAAACTGTCAGTGTCATCAAAATGAGAAGTCTTGACACCATCGTTTATGAACAAGATAGTCAAATGGCTTTGTCATGTTTTCATTATGACTGTTTATTCTCTCAGTGTTTTCCAATGCAAAAAAAGGTCAGAACTCGGTGACACTACCTGCAAATGCTCAAGACAGCACTATACACTACTTGTACAGCCATTTGAAAACTACAGTAAAGTTACACATTGCTGTAGTTAGGGGAGTAAGTGAGTACAAGACACTGAATACGTATGTTTCACATTTTTACTGTATATGCTCTTTGCAATTCTACAGCATTGTGCAAAAGAAAAATATACTTCAGTCACTTATTTAGAACAAACATAAAAAAACACCCTTTTGGTAGAGCTGTGCACAAATGTGAACAATATAACAGGACATATTGTAACTGAACATATATAGATAAATCATTCTGGCACATCCAGACGTTCCTGTCTGTCTGGCCACATATTTTCATCTACATCACAACGGATATTATCCCTTTCAATGCAGTGAGGAAAGTATCTATGATAAAGAAAAGGTATAAAGTTTGCTTGACAGAATTTGATAACTAGTTCAACAATTTTGTTTGTAATGACTCAAGCAATTGTGGGATTCCAACATATTTATGTTACAGTATCTCACAAAAGTGAGTACACCCCTCACATTTCTTCACATTTTTCTTTATATCTTTCCATGGGACAACACTGAATAAATGACACTTTAATACAATGTAAAGTAGTCAGTGTACAGCTTGTATAACAGTGAAAATTTACTGTCCCCTCAAAATAACTCGACACACAACCATTAATGTCTAAACTGCTGGCAACAAAAGTGAGTACACCCCTTAGAAAAAATTTACAAATTGGGCCCAAAGTGTAAATATTTTGTGTGGCCACCATTATTTTCCAGCACTGCCTTAACCTTCTTGGGCATGTAGTTCACTAGAGCTTCACAGGTTGCAACTGGAACCCTCTTCCACCCATTTATGACAGCATCACAGAGCTGGTGGATATTAAAGACCTTGCGTTCCTCCACCTTCCATTTGAGGATGCCCCAAAGATGCTCAATAGGGTTTAGGTCTGGAG
This sequence comes from Hyperoplus immaculatus, assembly GCA_949357725.1. Classification (NCBI taxonomy): domain Eukaryota; kingdom Metazoa; phylum Chordata; class Actinopteri; order Uranoscopiformes; family Ammodytidae; genus Hyperoplus; species Hyperoplus immaculatus. Next base: position 11,875,837 of record OX442368.1, read on the forward strand.
ACATGCTTGGCCAGGCCATAACCTTTACCCTCAGCTTTTTTAGCAAGCCACTGGTCGTCTTGGAGGTGTGTTTGGGGTCGTTATCATGTTGCAATACCACCCTGCGGCCCAGTTTACGAAGGTTGAGTGCACATGGTCAGCGTCGTACACAGAGGTTGGCTTTGGAAAATAGACGTATGAGTGCTGCCAGCATTGCTGAAGGGCTTGAAGGGGTGGGGGGTCAACCTGTCAGTGCTCAGACCATACGCCGCACTCTGCATCATACTGGTCTGCATGGTTGTCATCCCAGAAGGAAGCCTATTCTAAAGATGATGCACAAGAAACCCCACAAAAAGTTTGCTGAAGACAAACAGACTACGGACATGGATTACTGCAACCATGTCCTGTGGTCTGATGAGACCAAAATACATTTATTTGGTTCAGATGGTGTTAAGAGTGTGGAGCGGCAACCAGGTGAGGAGTACAAAGACAAGTGTGTCTTGCCTAGAGTCAAGCATGGTGGTTGGAGTGTCATGGTCTGGGGCTGCATGAGTGCTGCCAGCACTGGGGATCTACAGTTCATTGAATTCTAACATGTACTGTGACATACTGAAGCAGAGCATGATCCCCTCCCTTCATAAACTGGGCCGCAGGGCAGTACTGCAACATGATAACGACCCCAAACACCCCTCCGAACGACCACTGGCTTGTTAAAGAAGCTGAGGGTAAAGGTTATGGACTGGCCAAGCATGTCTCCAGTCTTAAACCCTATTGAGCATCTTTGGGGCATCCTAAAACGGGAGATGGAGGAGCGCAAGGACTCTAATATCCACCAGCTCCTTGATGTCGTCATGAATGGGTAGAAGAGGGTTCCAGTTGCAACCTGTGAAGCTCTAGTGAACTACATGCCCAAGAGGGTTAAGGCAGTGCTAGAAAATAATGATGGCAAAACAAAATATTGACACTTTGGGCCCAATTTGGACATTTTTTCTTAGGGGTGTACTCACTTTTGTTGCCAGCAGTTTAGACATTAATGGCTGTGTGTCGAGTTATTTTGAGGGGACAGTAAATTTACACTGTTATACAAGCTGTACACTGACTACTTGACATTGTATCAAAGTGTCATTTATTCAGTGTTGTCGCATGGAAAGATATAATGAAATATTTGAAGAAATGTTAGGGGTGTACTCACTTTTGTGAGATACTGTATATTAAAGAGAAGTTAGTAAGGTTAATGGGTTAAGCATAACTGCTTAACTGCTCACAACACATACAGGTCAGCACTCAGAACAGAATGACCTTTTAGGCCACAAACTGCAACAACAAGCAGCTGACGCAGACACAGCAGAAAGAAGGGACACATCTTGCCACATCGTGCCACGAATAGCCACAGATTGACATTAGAGACGTTATACAACACACACACTCACATACACACACCCCCACCACACTCACACACACACACCCCCACACACACACACACTCATACACACACACACACCCCCACACACATACACACTCATACACACACACACACCCCCACACACATACACACTCATACACACACACACACCCCCACACACATACACACACACTCTCACTTGCACACCCACACACTCACACACACACACCCCCACACACACACACATTCACACAGACACACACACACATGCACACGTACACAGACACACACACACACACAGACAGATAGTGTATTTAAACCAACCGCCTTCACTAGAATCGGCGCGTATGCCCGAGGAGACGGCTGCTGTGGGGGTTTCCCCCCTTTACCCGGTTTCCCGAGAATAGGCTAGGATAGAATAATTGAGGAAAGATCTGATCTATTGTAACGTATAAGATAATACCTGTGTTGAATAGTAGAAGTTGTCTACTAAGCTGTAACCTGATGTCAACCTTTGAATAAAGTATCCTGTTAGACCGATCTCCTACCCCTCCGTGTCTATCTTGAAGCCTGTTGAGATGTCTCCTTCCCTCAAGTAATATCAAATGTAGTAAAACAAAATGGCCCACTCGGCCACGGTCAACACCTCTTTGTTTTACTACATAAATGGCGTTGTCGGCAGGATGTTCTACTACATAAATGGCGTTGTCGGCAGGATGTTCTACTACATAAATGGCGTTGTCGTAACGGAAGACTTCACAAGTTGCAGCAGACAGACAAACGGCGGAATGGGTAATGTATATTTTGCCCATAACCAAGGTCAACCTGTCTGTGGTTTTTTCTTTGAAGTCTGTTAAACTTGCGTGCTTTGTATAAAAAAAAAAAAAAAAAAAAAGCAGAATCATAGACTGTCAGTATAAAATATCTGCTAGTCGTTATAACTGAATCTTGGCTTTTCTGTGGATTGTTAAGAAACTTGGTTTGTTGAAAAAGAAATGGTTGTGTTGTTTTAGTTGGTTGGCCTCTTGGTGTTTTTCCTGTTTTAACATTCCATATTGTAAAGAAATAGCAGCTGCAGTACAGTTTAAAAAAATAAAAATAAAAAAAAAAATAAATAAAAAATAAATAAATAAAAAATAAAGAATAATAATAATGATTGCCCTGTTCGATGAGCGCCCGGGTTTGAATACGAGCACACAAAGGGTGTCTGGTTACGGCCTTTGTTCCCACGGTATTCATGTGCGTCTGGAATTTTATTCGCAGCTGGCTGGTTTTGAATAAGATTATTAGGAAAAAAGACATTCATTGCTCAAAATGACGTCGCTATATGAATAATGATTTCATGATTTCATATAGGCATGTGGAAACTGGTTTTGTTTGAAATAGCATAAGAGATCTGATCAGTCCTTAGGCTTGTAAGTAAGACAAAGTACAGAGTCAGAGACGCAGTTTTCCGACAGGAAGGGTTTAATAAAATGTAAATAAGAAAAAGAATGAGATGATTAAACCTGTAAATAAGAGATAAAAGACAAGATAAGATAAAAATAGGTAATGTGCACGTAGTTTGAAATGTTTTGTTGTTTAAAATGTGAGTTTTTAAAAATGCGTATTTATTGAAGCAAAAGAGTGGCTTCTGAATTTGTGTGTTGAGCCTGAAAATTTCTGTGGCATGGTTGACAGATTAAAGGACAGAGCAGTCAAAAGTGTTGATTTCATCGTGTTGGGTAGGGGGACCGAGCCCCTTGGCAGTGTTGTCTCCTCGTTAAAGAACCCCCCCCCCTCCCTTTTGCTCTCGCCTGCCAAGCTGAAATTGGTGGAGTGCCACACAGTGCAGGCAGGGCTATTTATAGCTGCCTGCAGCTGAGGGAGAGAGAGTGTACAGTTTGCTCTGACTTTCATTTTAAAATCTGTAACAGAGCATTAAAGTAAAAAATTGACTAGAAAATAAAATCTAATGGTACATTCTGTTGATTTGGCTTAACATAAGAATTGGGTTGTACTAAAATATAATATAATAATCTAAGTTATATTGCCTGTGCCTTTAAGACACTGGAGAGTTGATATAATGAAAATTAAGCGGTGACATGTGTTTAGTAAAAATTAAACTAAGTAAGGATATGGGTTTATTAAACTGTGTGAGTACAGGTGTTAAGTGAACTAAGTTAGTATAAGTATAATTTAAACTGTGAAAATTACCTTACAGGAGTTTCAGTGATATACGGAAAATAGAGACAGTAAAAAGTTCTTTCCACTGATATGTAACCATTTGTTTCTCAATTGGGATTTGAAAGCTGTATTAGAAGCGTTAAATTGCATTGTCACCTGATATTTGAAACATAGTTCTCTGAAACATGTGTGGAAACGTGAGTGTACGTTGTTCATGTGATTGAAAGAGGATGAAAATGTCTGTTTTGTTCGTGAATATGTTCAGTGTTTAAGTAAAAATGATCTCTTAAATCTAGTAAGAATCATTGAAGTGTGATTTGCCATATTTTATTTCCAAAAGGAATTAAAACAGAATCATTGATTTTGAAAGTCTAATAAAGAGCTAGGTTGAAGTTTAGAAAAGGGTTACTGTTGAGATTAACTAAAAAGAATTAAGTTAATAAGTGATTTTAATTAAGTTTTACATCCAAGTAGGCTGAAAAGTGTGCTCTCAAAGTACAGTAAAAAACAGTAAATCCTGTGGTTGTTGGGTAAGTGATAAAATCTTTTGGATAATATCGTGATTAAATTAAAGATTTTTGTGAGCAAAATTTTTGAAGGTTTGAGAATCCTTGGTTCATGGACAAATGTGTAACATTTCTTTTTTCTCTTCTAGAAGCTGTTTAACTGAGAGTGCACTGGAAGAAACGATTACAGTGCACTGCAATGTAAAGGTTTAGCATTTGGGTTGAAGAGTTAGATAAACAAATAAATCCCCTTTCTGGATAGTGAGATTTACTAGTGATAAGGACTATCTAAAGATTATCTAAAGTCTATACTAAGAGAAATTATTATGCTTGCAATTGGTTTTGGGGCACTAAAAATTGGAGGTTGTCACAGGTCACAGTACTTTTTCTCTGACCAGAAAGAAAATAAAATAAAAATTTATATAATAACAAGAAAAAAAAGAAAAAAAGTATAAAGAGAAGAAAACGGAGTTGCCTGGAAAAGACAATTTACAAAAAAATATAATAAAAACAAATGGACTGAGATACAAGGAGTCACTTAGCCTGCTCTGCTCAGCTCAGAGCAGTTCTAGTTTCAGTATGGTCTGAAGCCAACAAGCCCAAGGAGAAATGCATACCGGCAGAGAACGCTCTGCCAATGCCAGAGTGAACTACAAAGATGGAGGCGTGTATGCACGTGGCTAAGTAACACCGTGCCAAAAGTGACATTCAATGCCCTGTGTGGGGACTACAGGATGAAAGGAATACAAGGATGGCAAGTAACATGTGCCATAATGACATTGCTGACTTCTGCCTTGTGTTATAGGAAAGAAAAAGAGACACTGAAGGAGCCGATGAGAGGGGCTCCTTTGCTTCTGAACTGAAAAAGTGGACATTCCATCTGTAAAAGGAGGGTGGAATCAACTGTCCACTTAAAAAAGTGCAAGTACTTAAATTGTGAAAATTTTCTGATTAATGGTGTTTCCCCTAAATTTAGATTTGTGCAAGCAAATGGATATGTCTGCTTTGGACATAAACTAATCTAGTTATGCCTTTAAGACAACATAAGATTTTGTAAAGAAAGGAGATGTAGGATTTAAAAGTTTAAAGGACTATTTTGATAACTAATAGTTTCCCCTTTTATGCATTAAAGAAAAGCATGGTTAGGGTTTTTTCCAAATAAAAAATACAACTAGTGTTTACCGTTTTCAAATCAATAAAAGATTGGGTTGTTGCTTTCTCAGCCAAAAAGAAAGAAAGCATGACCAGAGATTGTCACTTTAATTTTATTTCAGAAAGAGATTAGTGTTTTAAATATTCCCAAGAAAGAAAGTTTAAAGATAACAAAGTTAATAAAGTTAAAAAAGAGTAGATATTCCCAAGTGAAGAGGTGTTAAAAATATTGATGAAATAATTGTTGATTTAGTAGGGTTTGAACCAATCTTATTCTCACACTTTCAGAATACTTGAGTTTTTTTTTTTTTTTTTAAAGGGTTGCTCTGTACATTTTACCGATTCAAGAAATTGGATTTTTTGAAAAAGGGTTAGCATTCTAAATTTATAAACCGTTTTGGGGTTTTATTGTTAAGGGGGCTGGGAAAAGCCACATGTTTGTTTGTTCCTGTTTGAATACAATTGCTCACACAAAGTGAGAATCTTATTTTTAGCTGAATTTTTAACTTAATATGCTCCTTTTTGTGTTTCAAATAGGAATTTGAAAAAGGAGGGAGAGGGTTAAGGAAGCATATAAATTAAAAATAATAGAAGTACATGGTAAAGAGTTTAAGAAAGCACATTAATTAAACATAATATAAGTAAATGTTAAAGAAAGGTAATAGTTACAATATTATGAGAAGCCCACATAGAGAAAGCACTATACAAACAAAGTAAGTTTAAGAAAAGAGAATGATCAAAATACTTAATATCCATTTAAGTTAATAAGTAAGTTATAAGTAATTTATTTAGGGTTCAGGATCAACACTCTTTAAATAAAGTAAGAACAAAACATACTTGTAGTGTGTTGTTAATGTCATAATCCATAGCTGTTCCAAAAAGTGTTACTGCACAGTTGACATCAAGTGTGATTACATTACAAGTGTTTGCAGTAATACAGTAAACCTAGGTAACATAATTAAGTAAGACAAACACAAACTCCCCAGAAGTTATTTAGAAGTTTGTGTCAGGTAGGATTCTTTCCCTATCTGTCTTTTCTCTGTCTATATCTATTTCTCTGATGGCCTCGATAAGAACTAGGTACAGAATCCTGCTGTGAACGATTGGGGAAATATCGTGCTGAAATCTGATGCTAAGCTACGCTCTCAACTCGTGCTATCAGCGTGATGTCACTGCCGTGTCCAAGTCGTGATGTCACAGGACAACTGACAGCCGAAACCGAGAGGGGGTCGCTTTCGCAACTACACAGCCCAACCCAATCCCAGCCAGAAACCAGGGGTCGTCAACTCGTCCCATCCAGCTGTCCAGACATCTCCACAGCCAGCGAGAGGGTGCCACCTGTCGGCCTGGAGGAGCAACTCGACACCGGTCGACGAGAGGTCCCTTCCAACAGAGAATCGAGATGCAGTCGTCAATGTCGTCATCTGGAAATTCGAGAGGGGTTCGCTCTCGTCTCCCCTTCACAACGGATCCAGTTGCACAGTCATCAATGCCAGCCATGCACCAAGGCCTGGGTGCACCGCTGGGCTTCCCCACAGCCTCCCCATAGTTGAAATGGGGGGGGGCTGTTGCGTTGTGCTTTCCGCACAGAAAGAATTGCCTGTTTAAGCAATTCTAAAAGTATGCTCGTGTCGTTTCTCGCAAGTGCGCGGGTGTTTTGCGGGACTGGCCAAATCAGTCCGAAGAACGAAGACTGAAAGACAATTGTGAAAGTCATTATATGCTGTTCAATTATTGTTATTGTTGTTGAATTTTAAGAGGGTCTAATAGGGTTTATTAAGTTTCATACTATATAGTTAACAGTGGCCACTGTAGTTTTATTTTGTCAAAGTTTATCATTTTTGATTTGTGATGTTTGTAGAGTTTAAAGGTTGTGCATTTTTCATGCTTTAAGGGTTAAATGTTGGAATTCTTTTGTGCACCGCATTTTGCGGTGCAAGGAGGGATATGTGGGATTCCAACATATTTATGTTATATTAAAGAGAAGTTAGTAAGGTTAATGGGTTAAGCATAACTGCTTAACTGCTCACAACACATACAGGTCAGCACTCAGAACAGAATGACCTTTTAGGCCACAAACTGCAACAACAAGCAGCTGACGCAGACACAGCAGAAAGAAGGGACACATCTTGCCACATCGTGCCACGAATAGCCACAGATTGACATTAGAGACGTTATACAACACACACACTCACATACACACACCCCCACCACACTCACACACACACACCCCCACACACACACACACTCATACACACACACACACCCCCACACACATACACACTCATACACACACACACACCCCCACACACATACACACTCATACACACACACACACCCCCACACACATACACACACACTCTCACTTGCACACCCACACACTCACACACACACACCCCCACACACACACACATTCACACAGACACACACACACATGCACACGTACACAGACACACACACACACACAGACAGATAGTGTATTTAAACCAACCGCCTTCACTAGAATCGGCGCGTATGCCCGAGGAGACGGCTGCTGTGGGGGTTTCCCCCCTTTACCCGGTTTCCCGAGAATAGGCTAGGATAGAATAATTGAGGAAAGATCTGATCTATTGTAACGTATAAGATAATACCTGTGTTGAATAGTAGAAGTTGTCTACTAAGCTGTAACCTGATGTCAACCTTTGAATAAAGTATCCTGTTAGACCGATCTCCTACCCCTCCGTGTCTATCTTGAAGCCTGTTGAGATGTCTCCTTCCCTCAAGTAATATCAAATGTAGTAAAACAAATGGCCCACTCGGCCACGGTCAACACCACCTTGTTTACTACACAATGAAAAGAAGACTATTAGTTTTATTGGGAACGACTATTCAGAATCCATAAGTATAGTTCATTTTGACTGACATGACATAAGCAAATGACAATGTTATTAAACAGCAGAGAATTTTATGAAAGCAACTGATACATGTCCAAAAGCATTTGCAATTTGTTCAGAGGAAGGAGAAATTGCTACTATGATGTGCTCAAATGACTAAATGTTGCGGAGGTTGAACTAATAGTTATGAGAATTTTCATTCTGATCTGAGAAAAGCACCAAAGCAACTGAGAAAAACTGTAAGCCTAGGAAAGTGGTTTTGTGAACCAAGATTCAATTTTACAACCCATAGTAAAATAAAAATTGATTTAGAAATAAAGGAAAAGGGCTCACATTTAAATATACCTGGGAACAGGCCCGGTTCTAGACAGTTAGATTAGGGTGGGCCTGTAGAAATTTTATGTGGGCACACTGGGCAGAGAGACCGAAGATGCGAGCACACACAGAATTTTTGTTGCCCTTGTAAGATCTCTGTGTCTGCTTTTTGGCACATTTACTGTGAATTGTGTAGAACACAATATGCAAATAAACTTTGAGTGTTGCTGTGTGGGAGATTTGATTCTTGCATGTTTTTTTCCCCAAAATGTTTATGAATAACATAATATACATTATATACAACATAATGTATCTTTTTTTTAATCGCAGTATTAACTGTAGGCAGCCTGAGCTGATTGGGTGGTAGTCCAGAGCTATATATTATACACACTATATAGATATATAGTCTTTCCACTATTGGCTCCGATGTCCAGCTGGGTGAAAATAGTAGCCAGCCGAGGTCACGACCCTGCTAGGGGATCCGGGGGTATGCCCCCCCGGCAGATTTTTTTTTACCTTTTTAAAGTGAAATGCATGAATCTGGTGCACTTTGAGAGGAGGAGGCTAAATCTGAGGAATTTTGTGTGAACAAATAATTTGGAGACACTGGGTCGGATTAATTAGAAGCTATTGAAATACATATCCATACAAATATAAATTTGAAATAAAATATTATGCAGGGACCTTTGGGATGGGCTTGGTGCATTTTTTCTTTTACGGGACATATTTTTCTGTGATATAATGAATTCATTTAAATGCAGTGAGAGGAACGAAGCAGAAGAACTTTGTTGTCCAGTTATCTTTTTTTCCACAGACGAGGCTGAAATAGGCTATAGACTATACACAGTGCATGGGCAACTGAGGGCAGCCCCATTTTCAAATATTTTTAAATAAACTCAATGCACACTGTGCATGCCATGGACTTGAAAGTGACGTGATCAGTTAACCTCGGATTACTTCCCAAATTAATTGATTAAATTATTAAGCTATTAACTATCTACCAAAACATTGTATTCATTTTATTGTATAATAATTTACATTTACATAATATGATGTTGATATCAAACACACAACTAAAAAAAAAACTAAATAAAACTAGAACTGCAAGCAGTTGTGAACGGGGGCCAAGCCTCCCACGCGACTCGGTATCGGGCGTCGTTGTCTGCGGCGCCGGCCCCTCGCTTCACGGAATCCGGGGATGTAAAGTTTTTGAATGTGGGATGTTTGGTTTGGGAGTTATAGACCAAAAGGCAAAGAAATCGCAGAGAAAGATGCTCAAGTGTGTTTTTGGTGCCCCCTTTTGGAGCAATTTAAGGAAAAAGTAGAACCAACCTGAGAACCATAGTACAAACACATGTGTGAAGTTTGGTGTTAATAGGATGAATCGTTTTGGATTTAGGAGCAGTTTGGTACAAGGTAGCTAATGTGCAAATCTTTAAAGCGCTACCGTTTGGTCTTCCGATGGTCGTAGAAAAATTCTTTATACAAGTTTTGCTCGTGGGAGTCGGTAGAGCATAATGCTTTTGGTTTCGTCCAAATCGGGCAAAAACTGTAGGAGGAGTGTGTTTTGGTGACTGACACAGTTTTTGAGATGTAGGGAAAAATCTATATATATACGAAAATGGGCGTGGCCTATCTCAAAAGATGCAGCTGACTTGTGGGCATCTGTGGATATAAAGTTTTTGACTGCCGGACGTTAATTGTGGGAGTTATAGCCCAAAACGCGTGTTCCTTTGTTGTAGCGCCACCTAGTGATCGGCAAGTCTGAATTTTTTAGTCTGCGTACCGGGCACGGACCTGGATAAGCCATGCAAGTGGCATGTCCCAACCCTTTACGGTTTGGGCTGCAGCACCAGTTTTACGCGTGGAAGAATAAAAAGAAGAAGAAATGTTCCAAATCGAAAAATCGAATCTTTAAAGCGCTACCATTTGGTCTTCCGATGGTCGTAGAAAAATTCTTTATACAACTTTTGCTCGTGGGAGTCGGTAGAGCATAATGCTTTTGGTTTCGTCCAAATCGTGCAAAAACTGTAGGAGGAGTGTGTTTTGGTAGCTGACACAGTTTTTGCGATTTAGCGATAAAATCTATATATACGAAAATGGGCGTGGCCTATCTCAAAAGATGCAGCTGACTTGTGGGCATCTGTGGATATATAGTTTTTGACTGCCGGACGTTAATTGTGGGAGTTATTGCCCAAAACGCGTGTTCCTTTGTTGTAGCGCCACCTAGTGAGGAGGAGGAGTATGTTTTGGTGACTGACACCGACGTAGCGAAAAATGTATATATACGCAAATGGGCGTGGCCTATCTCAAAAGATGCATCTGACTTGTGTGCATCTGTGGATATAAAGTTTATGACTGTCGGACGTTCGGTGCTGGAGTTATACACGTTTTCCTTTTTTTGTAGCGCCACCTAGTGGCCGGCATGTCCGAATTTTTTTTGTTTGCGTACCAGGCACGGACCTGGATCTAGTCATGCAAGTGGCATGTCCCTACCCTTTACGGTTTTGGCTGCAGCACCAGTTTTACGTAAGGAAAAATAATAATCCCAGCAAAAACAATAGGGTTCCCTGCCCAGCAGGGCTATGGAACCGCGTTGCTCTGTAAAACGCGGTCCCAGGCCCTTCTCGGGCTTGGCCCTCTAAAAAAAATTGGGGGGGCCCCCCTGGGCCCTGGCAGTCGGGTCCCTAAGCAACCGCTCATTTAGTTTATGCCTTGGGACGGCTCTGCTGACCAGTGACCACTCTAGGCAGGTAGGTAACTTGGAGGCAGGCTGTCCTGCCCACCCAATAATACAATTAGAAGCAATGCATGGTAATGGTATATTCTTTAGTATTAATTAGGGCTGTCAAATTAACGCGTTAATTTCGATTAATTAATCACAGAAAAATTAACGCGATTAAAAAAATTAACGCAGATTAATCGCACTTCTATAATGCCCTTTGACCCGGTGCAAAAGTGGTCTGTAGCTCGCCGGGCCGGGCGCGCGGGTAAAAGGGAGAAAGTAAAAGTAAAGAGAGAAGCAGGGGAAAGGGGCCGACTCGAGGGCTCTATGGACGGTTTATGGGATGCTTCGGCAAATTAGCATGAAGGTAGGAAGACATTTTACTTAATTCTCCGCAGTGTCCATGCATTAATGATTTAGTGGGTGCAACAATGTAGGCTAGGTTCAAAACAGTAGGCCTATCTCTCAATCTTCCTCCAATTTTGTTTGCTAGCTGTCTCGCATAAACGGAGACCCGCCCCGTGTGTGTGTGTGTCAATATTTTTGCCTATGAGTAGGCTACGAAATGGTGTCAGTGCAGCGCTGTCTGTTGTGGGAGATGGAAAGTCGTCATTTAGTCTGCTTGTTTTTTTGAGAAAATTCGGCGCTAGTTCATGTATAAAGCTGGCGGAGGGGAGGAGACAGAAGTTACGAGAGACGGAGAGCGAGAGCGAGCGCGCGCGAGAGAGAGAGAGAGAGAGAGAGAAACAGACTGTAGTAGGCTATACAGCTGTTTATAAACAGGTATAAAAGTGTCATATAAGTATGCGATTAATTTAGATTAATTAATCACAGAGCCTGTAATTAATTAGATTATTTTTTTTAATCGTTTGACAGCCCTAGTATTAATTAATTGTCTGAATTTTATTTGACATTTTCTTGGACAGCAAATGAACAGGTCCGTCCGATAGTGGGTCTGGACTTCCACCTAAAAAAAAAATAATAATTTTTTTTTGATTGGGTGGGCACAGCCCTGCCTGGGAGAAAAATAAAGCTCTCTTGCACAGTAACATAATAGCGTCATAGATTCAAGTGTTGTTCCTGTGTGTAGGTGTGTGAATATGTGTGTGAAAGGTGTGATCACTGTTAGTGTCAGGTCATCTCGACACTAGTACTCAAACCACCATCTGTGAAATCTCCACATTCATGCAGAAGTGTTATTGAAACCCTCCACTTTTCTTTCGTATTTTAGTTTTATATACAGTGCCTCTTATCAGTTATTTTACTATATTTATTTATCTGCACTTATTGCTGTGCTTGTTATGCTGAAACAGCTGCATTTTCCCACTTGGAATCGATAAAATAAAATAAAATTTATCACATTTGATTTAGTTTCTACAACCAAGGCCAATGCATAGTTGCAAGGATTTGATCAGACTCTGCGATACACATGTTTAGAAAAATATTCATATCATATTCATCTGTTGTGGTCACAGCAGCCCGCTGTGTTTTCCTCGTCTGTATCTGCCACTCCCCCTGTCTGTCTCACTTCGCACCTGGTCCTCATCTGCAATCACGCTCACCTGGTCTTCACCTCCAATCACTCCCCTTCATAACCCGTGGATTCCTTGCTGTTGGCGCCAGATTGTCCTATGCGCTACCGTGGTAACTATTACGTACCTGGCTCCAGTTTACTGTTCCCTCGCTCTCGCTTACTCGTCTCTTGTTTCTCGTTGCCTGTAGCTGTTGACCACAACCTAACTTTTGTTTTTCCTCTGCCTGCAGTATCCGGATCACTCTCTCCAGCTTCCCGGCTTTGGTCTCCCCCTGGCTCCCTCACCCACTACCTGCTTCCCCACACCATATATAAAATAAACCTTTTTATATAAATCCTACTTCGTCTCTGTCTGCTCTTGGGTCCAGCATCGTAACCATAACAGAACGATCTGGCCAAGATGGACCCAGCGGACATCGGAAACATTCGTGGAGCTCTCGCCGCCCAAGGCACTCTGGTGGCGGAGCACAGCCAAGCTCTCCGGGACGCTATGGAGGCTTTTAAGAATCTCGCTACCCGAGTCACACAGATGGGTGACCAATTGGACTTACTGGTACCTCCCACCACAGCGCCTCCACTACCAGCGGCACCCCCGCCTGCTCTCACTTCCCCGTTACACCTGCCACGAGCTCGTGAGCCATTTATTCCTGCGCCAGAGCGCTATGCTGGGGACATGGGTACGTGCAGAGACTTTTTGATTCAGTGTTTCTTAGTTTTCAGTCAGCAGCCTCTCACCTATCCCACAGAAAAGGCTAAGATCGCTTACATTATGGGGTCACTTAAGGGTAATGCACTAGCGTGGGCTTCAGCGTTATGGGACAGTGATTCCCCAGCTAATGACAATTTTGACCTTTTTGTAGCAGAGATGAGGAAAGTGTTTGACCATCCAGTAGAGGGAGGGGACGCCGCCAAGCGGCTTATTTCTTTACGTCAGGGCTCCCGCAGTGTAGCTGAGTTCTCCATTGAGTTCAGGACCTATGCAGCCAGGTCAGGCTGGAACGACAAGTCACTACGTGGGCTTTTTCTTTCCGGTCTCAGTGAGACAATCAAGGATGAGCTGGCTACTAGGGAGGAAGCTGACACTCTCGATGAAATAATTTCCCTCTCTATCCGGCTGGATAATCGCCTACGCGAGCGGCGTAGGGAGAAGGCGGGCAGCTCCGTGCCTCCGGTTTTCGCTGCTTCCTGTTCCCCACTCTTCCCTAAGACTGCCCTCTCTGCCCCCGTGACGCGTGCTGTCACTGAAGAGGAGCCCATGCAGCTGGGTCGCACACGTCTCACCCAGGCAGAGCGGCTTCATCGGATTAAGACCGGAGTGTGTCTGTACTGTGCGCTGCCCGGGCATCTCATCTCCACCTGTCCGTCACTGCCAAAAGACAGGGCTCGGCAGTGAGGCTCGGGGCCCTGCTGAGCCACGCCCCCTCCGTCCCCGATTCTCACTGTTCTCGCTCACTGCTGGATGCCACTCTCCTGTCCCTCGGGCATTCCTTTCCTGTGTCAGCCCTGGTGGATTCGGGAGCGGATGAGAACTTCATTGATGCGGGCTTCGCGTCTCAGGTTGGCATTAAATTGGAACAATTACCCTCTCCCTTAAATGCTAACGCCTTAGACGGCCGTCACCTGGCCCTTATTACCCACCGTACTAAGCCCCTTGAGTTAATTGTTTCTGGTAATCACCACGAGATACTTCAGTTTCATGTCATCCTGTCTCCCCTCACTCCCCTGGTGCTGGGGTACCCCTGGCTCAAGCTTCACAATCCCCAATTTGACTGGTCTTCTGGCAAGGTGGTGAGTTGGAGCACGTTTTGTCATTCCACCTGCTTACAGTCTGCCCTGTCTCCGGCAGTGGGAGATGTTCCCTTGCCCAAGGAACCTCCCGACCTCTCCTTGGTTCCCCAAATTTATCATGACCTGGGAGAGGTATTTAGTAAGTGTCGTGCGCTCACCCTGCCTCCTCATCGCCCCTATGACTGTGCCATTGATCTCCTCCCCGGCGCCCCTTTGCCCAGTAGTCGCCTTTATAACTTGTCCCGTCCTGAGAGGGAGGCCATGGAGAAGTACATTAAGGATTCTCTTTCGGCTGGCCTCATGAGACCCTCCTCTTCTCCTGTTGGTGCAGGTTTCTTTTTTGTGGCCAAAAAGGACAAGTCACTTCGCCCATGCATTGATTTCAGGGGTCTTAATAACATTACTGTGAAGAACAAGTATGCGTTGCCCCTCATCAGTTCCGCATTCGAGCCACTGCAGGGCGCCACAGTCTTCTCCAAATTGGACCTACGTAATGCCTATCATCTGGTGCGCATCCGTGAAGGCGATGAGTGGAAGACGGCCTTTAACACCCCCCTCGGCCATTTTGAGTATCTCGTCATACCTTTCGGCCTAACTAATGCCCCTGCTGTGTTCCAGAACCTGGTTAACAACGTCCTCCGGGACTTTCTCAACCGCTCAGTTTTTGTCTATTTAGACGACATTCTGATTTTTTCCCGCGATCAGAAGGAACACGTCCAGCATGTCCGGCAAGTTCTTCAACGGCTGTTGGAGAACAAGCTATATGTGAAGGCCGAGAAGTGTGAGTTCAGTGTCACCTCGGTATCCTTCCTGGGGTTCATCATTGAGAGCGGGCAAGTGAGGACCTGCCCCGAGAAGGTCATTGCAGTGACTGACTGGCCCATCCCCGATTCCCGCAAGAAACTGCTGCAGTTTCTGGGGTTTGCCAATTTTTACCGGAGGTTCATCCGTGACTACAGCAGGGTGGCAGCCCCTCTCACTCATCTCACCTCCCCTGCCCGCCCTTTTGCCTGGACGCCTGAAGCGGAGGCTGCCTTCTCTAGGCTTAAAGAGCTTTTTTCGTCTGCCCCCATTCTCATCCAACCGGATCCCTCCAGGCAGTTCATTGTGGAGGTTGATGCATCTGACACTGGGGTGGGGGCGGTCCTGCCCCAGCGCTCGGCCTCTGATGAGAAGATTCACCCCTGCGCTTTTTTCTCTCGCCGGCTGGTTCCTGCTGAGCGGAATTATGATGTGGGTAACAGAGAGCTGCTGGCTGTGAAACTGGCGTTGGAGGAATGGCGGCACTGGCTTGAGGGGTCAGAACAGCCGTTCGTGGTATGGACTGACCACAAGAATTTGTCTTACATCCAGACAGTCAAGCGATTGAATTCCCGCCAAGCCCGGTGGTCCCTGTTTTTTGGGCGTTTCAATTTCTCCCTCACCTACCGGCCCGATTCCCGTAACGTCAAACCAGACGCCCTCTCCCGCCAGTTTGGCACTGTGGACACACCGGGCCCCCCTGACACCATCCTCTCTCCTTCCTGTCTCAGGGTGGCTGCTGTTACCTGGGAGATAGAGTCCCTCATCCGGGAGGCCCAAATCACTGAACCAGACCCGGGCAACGGCCCTCCTAACCGCCTCTTTGTCCCCAGTTCGGTGCGCTCCCAGGTTCTGGTGTGGGGTCACACATCGCGTTTTGCCTGTCACCCTGGCGTGGGTCGCACCCTGTCACTCCTGAAGAGGTACTTTTGGTGGCCAGCGATGGACGCTGACACCCGGGCTTTCGTGCTGGCCTGCACGGTTTGTGCTCGGGCCAAGTCCTCCCATCAACCCCCTGCTGGCCTGCTTCGCCCGCTTCCTGTTCCTGGTCGGCCCTGGTCTCACATTGGCCTGGATTTCGTCACTGGTCTTCCCCCCTCTAATGGCCATACAGTCATCCTCACAGTTGTGGATAGTTTCTCTAAGGCTGTTCATTTCATTGCCCTCCCAAAGCTCCCCTCTGCCACCGAGACTGCCCAGCTGCTCGTGCAGCATGTGTTCCGCCTCCACGGGATTCCCGCGGACCTCGTCTCCGACCGCGGCCCCCAATTCATCTCCCAGGTGTGGAAAGCCTTCTGCCGTGCGCTGGGGTCAGCCTGTCATCAGGGTACCAGCCGCAGACTAATGGGCAGGCGGAGAGAGCGAATCAGGACCTTGGAACCGCGCTGCGTTGTGTGGCTGCCCACAACCCCTCTGCCTGGAGCGACCATCTCTCTTGGATCGAGTATGCCCACAACTCCATGTCCTGTGCAGCCACCGGCATGTCCCCGTTTGAATGTTCCCTCGGGTACCAACCGCCCTTGTTTCCGGCTCAGGAGGACGACATCTCCGTTCCCTCAGTACAGCACCATCTCCGCCGCTGCCGCAGGGTGTGGAAGGGCGCGTGCACCGCTCTGCTGCGCTCCGCTGTGCAGAACCGGCGCACGGCTGATCGCCACCGGGCTCCCGCTCCTGCCTATCGGGTGGGTCAGCAGGTGTGGTTGTCCTCCAAGGACCTTCCCTTACAGACTGGCTCTAAGAAGTTAACCCCTCGTTTTGTGGGGCCCTTCCCTATTGTCTCTGTCATCAACCCCTCTGCGGTCACACTCAAGCTGCCCCCAGCCATGCACGTCCACCCAACCTTCCATGTCTCTCGTCTAAAGCCAGTCTCCACCAGCCCTCTCTCTCCCCCGGCCGTTGCCCCCCCTCCTCCCCGGGTGATTGACAACCACCCAGCATACACCGTCCGGCGGTTGCTGGACATTCGGCGTCGGGGCAGAGGGCATCAGTACCTCGTGGATTGGGAGGGTTACGGTCCTGAGGAAAGGAGCTGGGTTTCGCGGGGTCTCATTCTCGACCCCTCCCTCATCCGGGATTTCCATCTGGCTCATCCAGAGAAGCTTAGGCCGCCTGGAGGCGTCCATTGAGGGGAGGGTACTGTTGTGGTCACAGCAGCCCGCTGTGTTTTCCTCGTCTGTATCTGCCACTCCCCCTGTCTGTCTCACTTCGCACCTGGTCCTCATCTGCAATCACGCTCACCTGGTCTTCACCTCCAATCACTCCCCTTCATAACCCGTGGATTCCTTGCTGTTGGCGCCAGATCGTCCTATGCGCTACCGTGGTAACTATTACGTACCTGGCTCCAGTTTACTGTTCCCTCGCTCTCGCTTACTCGTCTCTTGTTTCTCGTTGCCTGTAGCTGTTGACCACAACCTAACTTTTGTTTTTCCTCTGCCTGCAGTATCCGGATCACTCTCTCCAGCTTCCCGGCTTTGGTCTCCCCCTGGCTCCCTCACCCACTACCTGCTTCCCCACACCATATATAAAATAAACCTTTTTATATAAATCCTACTTCGTCTCTGTCTGCTCTTGGGTCCAGCATCGTAACCATAACATTCATCAATTATATTTTCTTTTGCTGTTTTGGACCATTCAAGAAAGCTATTCACTTATTTTCCGTCCAAAAGTGAGATGAAAATATTAATACCACTATCATGTTACGGTGATGAATTCCAACATAAAAATTCAATTACATACTTTTTTTCTGTCACTACTACACACTCATCTGCTAACTAGATGACATGTCCGTAAAGAAGAGCTTAAAGAGCTTTGAAATAGCCAAGCTACTTGCAGTCTTTATGCTAAGCTAGGCTAAGGAAAATACCTTTCTGATGGCTAAATTATCTCTTATTTTAATCTCTGGTTTCATTTGCTGGCATATGCAGTTACTTGTGGAGTGACTTCCAGGGTGGTTGGATTCCCAGCTCTTGCCTGTGAAGTATATCTGTTGCACTTTGAGTGTGTATTTTATTTTGATTAAATACACTCAACAAAAATATAAACGCAACACTTTTGTTTTTGCTCCCATTTTTCATGAGATGGACTTAAAGATCTAAAATTCATTCCAGACACACAATTGTACCATTTCTCTCAAACATTGTTCACAAATCTGTCTAAATGTGTGATAGTAAGCACTTCTGCTTTGCTGAGATAATCCATCCCACCTCACAGGTGTGCCACATCAAGATGCTGATCTGACATCATGATTAGTGCAGAGGTGTGCCTTAGACTGTCCACAATAAAAGGCCACTCTGAAAGGTGCATTTTTTTGCTTTATTGGGGGTCTGGGGACTCAGAACCAGTCAGTATCTGGTGTGACCACCATTTGCCTCATGCAGTGCAACACATCTTCTTTGCATAGAGTTTATCAGATTGTCAATTGTGGCCTGTGGAATGTTGGTCCACTCCTCTTCAATGGCTGTGCGAAGTTGCTGGAGACGGCTTATGGTGGAGAAATGAACATTCAATGCACGAGCAACAGATCTGGTTGACATTCCTGCTGTCAGCATGCCAATTGCACGCTCCCTCAATGCTTGTGGCATCTGTGGCATTTTGCTGTGAGACAAAACTGCACATTTCAGGCTGGCCTTTTATTGTGGACAGTCTAAGGCACACCTGTGCACTAATCATGATGTCAGATCAGCATCTTGATGTGGCACACCTGTGAGGTGGGATGGATTATCTCAGCAAAGCAGAAGTGCTCACTATCACACATTTAGACAGATTTGTGAACAATGTTTGAGAGAAATGGTACAATTGTGTATCTGGAATGAATTTTAGATCTTTAAGTCCATCTCATGAAAAATGGGAGCAAAAACAAAAGTGTTGCGTTTATATTTTTGTTGAGTGTATATTATTTGTTCCTTTCCTCATGGAATTAAATTTGCCTCATAATCTCTCTAGCAGCATTGTTAAATTTCACTGAGGAAAACACCACTGAACCCTCAACCTGCCTCAGGTCAGTGCCTAGCATGGCAGTTCTGCCACCAACAGTGAGTGTGTGTGTGTGTGTGTGTGTTGACTGTGAGCAATTGAACACTTTGGTCTTAGTACAAAGGTGCTTTATAAATGCAGTCTATTTACAATTAAATAGAGTCCATTTACGTCTGCCTCGTCCAAGTGGCTGTTCCATCATAGTGAACATGTACAGTTGTCCCCTTTAGTGTAGTTAAGCATGTTGTTGCTTTAAACAGACATGCAGGCAGCCACTTTATGTTGAGTGTGTCATTTACTATTGTAAAAAATCTTATGTGGCTGAGAAAAAGTTTGCTGAGTTTGCTTTCAAAAAGTCATGATTTGAATGAATTAAAAATTAATCTAATTCACAGGATCCTTATCCAAAAATAATTTTTTCCCCCCCGTCTTGTTTGTCCTCAAAGTTTCAGTTTCTGACACCAAATACAATTCAAATTTCAACTTGAAATTTCAGATAAAAATTAAAAACACAAATATTATACAAAAATGCAGCAGAAGTAGCCTATGTAGGGGAGAGTGGCCTAAGTTGTGCAACTTTTCACTCAAAGTGACTTTAAAGTAAGGCCTTGACAGTAAAGTCTCCAACTCAAATATGTACATATATTTCAGGGTGTTGTGCACCCCTGGCAATAAAAACTTTGGATCTGGAATAAACTGTTGAAGAAATATAGCTTTCGGAAAAAAAAATTTGTCTTGATGCACAACTTGCCCCCGGTGTGGTGTAAGTTGTGCGGTTGGTGAGAATACCATGGGGTGAATTGTGCCATTGATATATATCTCATAAACTGTAATGCAAGACAAATCCATTAGACAATCCCTTACTTAAGGTGTATTTAAAGTAAATAAAGTAAATAGTTGACAAAGACTGAAGAACAATTTCCTTAAACAAGGCCTAGCAGATCTAATGGTTTTACCTGCAAAGCTCACAATGACAAAGTCACCATCATCATCTTTCTGGCCATCTGAACTCTTATCAGTGGTGTAGTTAAGTGGAATTGAGATGTCACTCTCTTCTGAGCTACTGTAGACAATCACTTTCTTTTAGTAACCAGCGTATACAGCCATGCCACTGGCACAACTCTCAGAAATGTACTTTGCACTAGTTGCTCCGTGCTTGTGGAACCAACTGCCACCTGACAAATGTGATTCCCCCTACATTTCTGCCTTTAAATCAAGGCTCAAAACCCATATGTACACCCTGGTGTTTCCTCCCCATTAACTATCTTACCTCTGCACTACTATCTGTGTTTATGTGGATGTATGGGCTTTACGTCTTTTATTTTGGTTATTGTTATTTTACCTTCATTGTTTACCTACTGAAAGCACTATGTACAGCACTTTGGACAGTGCAAACATGTCATAAATGTGCTTTTATAAATACATTTTACTTACTTACTCACTTACTTATAACTCACTCAGGCCCTTTTGCACAAATCACCCCAATCCCAGAAATTTGGATAATAAGCATGATGCAGCAATTTAGGGCTGACATCGTGCTAACTGTATAGACTCAAAATGTAGCATACCAAAGCACTAAAACATGTGTCAAATGTTTTCAAACTTGTCTATAATTGTTCAGACACAATAATCAAAAAACCTTGATCATGGAAATTTTACTTTGAAAGGCAAAACACAGTTTTTTGTGCTCATATCTTATTACTTGTGTCTCCCTTCTTCACAGGATGAGTCAAATGGATGGCTCTTCTTAAAGCGGCTACGAGTAACATTTAAATATCTTTTAAACAGCCTCATGTTTCCTCTGATAATCATAAATTACCTTTAACAGCAAACGAGACCATCAGTGCAAAGAAAGACGTTTTTAAATAGTTTTTATTACTCCTTTTGGTCTGGTCGCACACCCAGTCCGATTTTCGGTTCGCTCGTGCAAGCTCTATGGTCACATATCCGTATTGGTCGCAGATTTCAGTGTGGCGCAGCAACGTGAATTGAGAAGCCTATCCCTCCAGGTGAGGGAAGGGGAGCGGGAGCCTTGTTTGATACAGTTATTTGTCGTCATAATGACTGATAACGGGGCTGAACCATCAAAGAAAAAAAAGAGAATGCAATGAAGAAAAGCTAAAAGGGAGAGTGATATAGGCTACGGGGGACGAGGGCGTTGCCAAGCAACGTGTATACAATTTCACGAGAGCGAAACTAGACTGCAGTGTTTACTCCTAAATGAATGAGCGGTTGGTACTAACACAAAGTTTGCTTTGCTTCACCATCATCAGATAACCATTATCTGAAATAGTAATTATTTACAACAACATAAACACATTACCTCATCGTGATCCATACTAACTGCCGTCTATCGTTCATTCGCTTTCTGTGAGGAGTCGGACACGTAATCTTTCAGCTCCGTGAGAGAGAGTAGTTAGGTGACACTGCTCAACTCATTGCAATCAGGTACGTGTGGCAGTGACTGGCATTAGTTGATGCAGTGTCAAAACCACTCTCACAGAGCCGAAAAGAGTCCTCACACTTTCAACACACGGACATGCACTAGGCCTATATTGCTCCCTTCTCAGTTCACACTCACGCGCCTGTCACGCGCTTTGCGACAGCGGGCGTCGTAAAAATACTACTGCTTTTGTCCAAAGGGGACGCCAACGTGCCATGTTACTCGTAGTGGCTTTAAATATGTGGTCACATTTCCAATTTCTTCCACGGTTTTCTAGAAACAAGGGGTGGCACAACTTCCAAAATGCACAACTTAGGCCACTCTCCCCTATAAAACATTCTTTTTTTCCCTTTTTTTTAACTTGATTAGTGTAAACAACTCAAACCAAACAAAGTGTAGCCTCTTTTTGTCTAGTCAGGAGAACCTTGACTGCCAGTGAAGTGGTGAATGAGTGTGAGTAGGGCAACATGAGAGAGAGAGAGAGAGAGAGAGAGAGAGACACACACACACACAGAGACAGAGAGAGAGAGAGACAGAGAGAGAAAAGTCAGTGAAGAGGAACAATTACCGGTGTTGGTGAATGGCGACCAGCAAATATCCCCATGGAAACCTCTCCCCCAATTCTCAGAATAACAATGTGATGGCAGTAATAGAAGGTGTAGAAACAACCTGTTTCATAATGTGAACAGTAGGATCGCTTGGGGAAAATACATGCCACATCCTTCCTTCCTGTTCAAGTAAAACAACTTGTACGTCTGTTTTTCTTTCTCACCCCATCACATTCTGCATTTCATGTCACAGGACATCCATTTCTTGATTTGTAAAGGGAACACTTATCTAAAATATCCTGTTGCACAGTTGAAACAACTATAATTTGTCACCGATTTTTAACTGTAAGAGACAGACAGGAATTGAACCTATAAGCTTTTCCGCGGACTGCCACATATGTTTGAATTAAAAAGCATTTTACACCCTGGGAGTCCAGTGTTTGCCCACCACACATTGATGAATTTATTAAGAATAAATATACAGGGTGAACATAGTCAATAATCAATAGCGTTGGTGGGAGTGTGGACCGCTCTCAGGTGACACTGACCTTAGGTCTAAATCTATACCTGCATTACAGTTCCAAGAAGTGACTTGTCAATACAACAGCAGTTGGAACAATTCTTCTTTTAAACCAAAGCAAACCAAAGCAAAACATAAACAACATATCTTATTGTCCTGTCACAAGATGGTCGCCTTAATTTATGAGAACGTCAAGTCTAGTCAAATTTGATTTGTACCACCCAGAATCACAAACAGCTATTTGCCTCAGGGGGCTATACAAAAAAATAGAAAATAAAAGAATGAACTAATTAATTAATTAATTAAGAGTGAATTTTGGACTTACGTTCATAAAGTTCCCAGAAATCTGACTCCAAATGATTGATAATGAGGCTTTATGTTTTGCGTTTTCCAACAGATTGTGCATATCAACTTTAAAGGGTGATCATGTGTCATTGTTGTGTTCCCAGCTTGATTGCCCTTTCCCCCAAAAGGCCAACTATCATGTTTTTCTGGGTTTAATTGTAATGCCGGACTGCAGGTTTGGTGTTTTTATCTTCTTTTTCAAATCTGTCAATTCACCCTTCCACACTAAACCATAAATGTTTCCAGATTGATTCACTCTGGAGATGTTTTGTTGAAATGGCTCATGTGCCTTCACAATGTGGACAGATGACACAAACACAGAGAGAGAGAGAGTGAGCATACATTTTTATGTCCTGAAAACATTTATTTTCAGTTTCATACATAAAAAGATTTGTATTAATTTATAAAATTAAGCTGTAGTGTGGAGTGGAGTCTCAATATTAAATTCAATCTTAATCAAAAAACAGGACATAAAGACATATATCCGTTGAATTTCAAGACATTTATTTTGGATATTTTATAACTCATTACCAAGACAGCTTATTATTCACGCTTGGATATAAACTGCTTTTAATGCACAAGGATTGAATAAGAGCTCAAAACAAGACTACAAACTGCTTCTCAGTAACATCACTGCATTTCACAGTCCATATTTTACAATGGGATTTAAAAAGGCTTACCATTTTCACTTTCTCATTATATACCGACCCAGACAGCTGACATTTGGTCCCAGAACATGACTGTGATTCCTAATTATGCTGAGAGCCTGCTTCTCACATTTAGCTCCTATGGCGCTGATCTGGTGTGACATTTCATTTTCTAAATGTGTCTACGTGAGCAAGAACCATTAAGGTGACATGGCTGGGTTTTTCTCTCTGACCTACCGGACCTTTATTTAAACAGAGTCGACTTCATTATCCCACGAAGAAAAATTCACCAACAGTAAAAAAAAAACAGGACATACAGCTGAAAATAGATGGTAATACATAATAATAGTGCAACAGCACAATGCATCAAGTGTCACCCATTCTGCAGTTATTGATACAACACCTACAACCTAAAAAGCTAAACTTACACAACACTCAATTGCACTGAACTGCTTTAAGGATTGTTTAAAATGAAGGGTTATAATACAATCCTCTTTTTGTCAGAGGAATCTTGATAAAAACAAATAGCCAGCTGCACACACTGTCAAATCCAAACACAGACTCCTCTGCCAATGGAGGGCGGTATTACCCCATAGAAAACACTTTTCGACTGTTTGGTTCCTTTCCTTACATTGACATATTCTCTGCAGACAGAAGAAACCATGTATCACATTCACATAATTTCTATCAGCACTGGAAAAAAATAGGGAGACTTATGATATACTTAAAATTCCCATAATAATTGGGTGAGGAACTGGTGATTTATGGAGAGAAAGGGGTCAAGTGTTGAAGCATGTTAACCAGTAGTATTCCCAGCTCATGGTGCCAGACTGTGAGATGTCTAGCTATGATGACTACCATTCAAGATAACAGGTTGTCCCTATGCTTTAGCTACTTTTTCTCTATTCCTTAAAAGTAAACAGTCAATACAGAGCAGCTTTGCACTCACACCGCTGACATGTTTTTCTGTTTTAATCATGTTTTTTATGACAGCGACCATCACGACTTCAGTGTTTTGGAGGACTTTAAAGCAGATTCCCATGTGGAATGAGAGCAGCAGCAGCAGCAGCAGAATGCCCATCGACTTCCCCAGTCCGACTGACACAATACGACATAACATAACAGCTGTTTGATGAAGGGGGTGTGTGTCCATCTTCTTTTCTGTGTGTCAATATGGTTGTGCATCATGTCAACCAAGGATAAAATATTCACAATATCGCATTAGGCTATGCCTGGAATAACGTGACAGCATCAGCTGCTTGATGCTAAATGCTAAAGGTGCAGTGTGTAAAGGGAATTGGCATTTTTCAGAAAAGACTTGGTAGAAATGGAATATAATATTTATACAGTATGTATGTTTGAATACATAGGAGATGGGCATTTCGCCATGCACCGCTGTGTTTCTACAGTAGCTCAGAAAGGACAAACTAAATGGCCATACGCATTTATACCGTATATATAGTGGTTGTCTAAAGGAAATACACCTGTTGGAAAACATTCTATAGAATAAATAATTAAATACATCTTCACCTCACTTCTTGATATTGTGGAAAGACTTGAGTCTTGATACTACACACTGCACCTTTAAACAGGTGGAAGGTTCTCTAAGGTCAGTGGAAGATAAAAGGCTTAAGAAGGAAATAGAGTGTCTGCAGAGGAGGGCATAACACATCCTTAAAATGTAAGTGCAGTGAGTAATGCACTCGGCAAAGTAGTAGGCTACTTAAGCCATCCATCTATGCATAAAGAAATGGCATTGTAGAAGAACAAATGTTACATGTTGCATCCGGTGCAGTCTGGAAAAATGATTCTACCTTTGTTTTGAGTCACATATATTCATATTGTTAATAGTTAGCTTTTTAGGTACATTGTCAATCCATCAGTTTGGCCCCTTGGTAATCAATCTCTTCATTTAACAATTGTCAAGGAAGCAAATGTGTTTATATCTGAAAAAAATGTGGAGCTATTTCTTTAACTTTTTTAAAGTGTGGGTCATATATAGTACCGGTATATATAGTACTTATGCAACTGTTAACACCGTGTGTTTTGTTAGAATTCTTATTTTTACTGGATCAAAACAACCCATGTCTTGGCTCAATGGGTGCCAGGTAACGTTATTACTCTTCTTCTGTGCTATATTTACCTTGGCCAGGTCAATTTTTTAACCGTATGGTTTTGAAGCTTTTAGCTATAGACTCATATACTGCCATTTTGCCCAGCGGCTAAATTGATTGTAATCTGAACCTATATTGACTCAGAAGCCATTTTCCGAAACAGTCTGAATTTGCCCTAGTTTGAATGAAACTCAACTAGCAGTAATGACTATTCTCCACTGTGTCCCAGCAGTAGTAGATGGAGCCAACATGAAGGCTGCCTGCTGATGTTGAAAGTATTATTTTTGATCAGTCGGGGTGGGGGTCTAGTTGGCAAAGGGTCTCTGGGTGTCATCTGGTCTGCAATCAGCAAAATCACACATTGATAATACGTGCATAACAGGTCTCTAAGGACCAATATCACCAGGGAGATTCACTGGCAACTAAATATTCAGGGCAAAAAACATTGGGATTACATTTGACATGAGGAAAGGTAAGGGAAGGAATTGGCAATTGCCCTCATTTAATCCACCATTGCGTTGACCTATAAAACCTGACAAGGACACATAACTCAGAGTCATAAAAAAGGTGCACTTCACACACATCACAAATAAGCCAATGTCACGAAGCAACTTGCACCTATTCAGAGCCTGTCACGACCGGAATGTGTCCATCTAAGTAGAACGGTAAATATTATTTTTATTTATTCTTTCACATAGAGTACACGGAAGCGAGAAGCAGCAAAACAATGATGTCATGAATGGCACATTGACCTCTTCTTTTATTGCCATGTACTGTGTGTGAATGTATTGAGTGATATGCCGGGAGTTGTGATCTTGACCGTTCTTGAAATAAATCCGAGTACTCTTTGTCTGAGACTGATACAAGACCGAGTATAAATGTGGTCCATTCCTAAGAAGACACATTTAAAAAGTT